>CM076572.1:237493717-237886907 GCA_034641835.2 Pinus albicaulis
AGGAGGAAACACCATAACTTCTTGGGATCAGATGACGAGGGTATTTTTGTCCAAATATCAAGAATATTGCAAAACTCAAGACATGCAGGATGAAATTTTTACAATCATACAAGATGATGATGAAATGCTTGAAGATTATTTGGAAAGATTTATGTATATTTTACAAAGGTCAAAACTTAATATTGATCCCAACACTATTAGAACATTGTTCTTAAGAGGACTTACTGATAATCCTAGAAACAATTTGAATCTTTTAGGACAAGGTGATATTTCTTAGCAAAATTTTGATCAAATTTGTGAATTATGCCAGAAATTTTCAAGGAATCAGTATAGATCTGGTAGAGGAAATCGAAATAAAAATAGAAAGACTGAATCTACTGGTGCTATGATTATTGGACTGGAAAATAAAATGGAAAACATGAAATTTTATATGATTAAAATTGTTACTAAACAGTTAGACTCTTTAAAATTTGAACAAAAACTTATGAAGGAACAAGAGTCATTATGTATTTTATGTCCTAAATGCAGAGACAAGCATCCCCCTAAATAATGTCCTCTTAACTTAAAAGAAACTAATAAGTGTGCTATTTGTGCAGAAGACCATATCATAGAAAAATTTCCCTCTATACCTGGACTTAAAGTAGTATTTACAGGGGGGCAGCCTGAAGCTGAACAATTTTATGCTATGGGAGCAAGAAGAAATTGGCCTCAGGTAGGTGCAGGTATGGCTCCTGAATTTCCTCCACACTATTTTGGTTATAATCCACATGCATATTCATATCCTAACTATCATTAGTAGTGGCAGTATGGAAATCAATATCAGCATGGGAAACCTTCCCAACCATGGCAACAGGGTTGGAGAGGCCCAACTCATTCTCCATATTCCTACCAGCCACCTACGCAACCATATCCATCTATACATGTACCTTATCCAATGCCTCAACTTCCGAGTCAGACCACCCCATTACCTTTACCTCCACCCTTTCGACTTCCTCAGTTTCTTGTTCAACCTACGCCCAATCCTAATAATAATAATAAAGCAGTGCAAATGATTGATGTAACAAACCCACCTTTACCATTCGAATACCAGTCTATTCCAGTTGGAGTTCATGATATTCAATTAAGATCAGGAAGGAATGTAATGCCAGAAAATAAAAAACAACCTATGGTGATTGTTGAAGAGAAAAGAGAAGAGGAAACTCTTAACCATTCTCCGAAAGTTGTCACTAAGCAGCCCTTACCCTCTGAGTCCTTGCCATCTTCTTCCAACCAGCCTCCCTTTCCAAAGAGGCTAGTAACGGAAAGAAGAGAGCCTTTTTCTGAGACTAGTTTGGCATCAGAACTTCGAAATATTTTCATTAAGATACCTTTGCTCCAAGCCATTAAAGAGATCCCCATTTGTACAAATATTATTAGGGAACTCTGTCTCAAGAAACCCGGGAGGAAGATATTGGAACCCCAAACTATTCAATTTGTTGGTAGGGCAGTAGAGTTGATGACGGGACGTGTGTCTGTGGAAAAATATATTGATCCCGGAAACCCTGTTGTCACAGTTCAGATTGGTAATGTCCTTGTCTCTAATGTACTTATAGACCTGGGGGTAGCCATTAATGTAATGACTAAACAAACCATGGATCAACTTTGGTTATCTCATCTTCGCCCTACTCCCACTGTGCTTGAATTAGCAGATAGATCCAAAATTAAGCCTGAAGGAGTATTGGACGATGTGATCATCTCATTATATTCTTGGGAATATCTTGTTGATTTCATTGTGCTTCAGCCAAAGAACCCGGTAGGAGGACATCCCTTGATCTTGGGTTGACCATGGCTTGCTATAGTTGATGCATATATTGGATGTCGTTCGGGAGATATGTATATTTCACATGGAGATTCTAGGAAGAAAGTTACCTTATACCCCCCTGCCAGATCCATTCAGGACCTTCGAGATACTTTATGGTTGGACCAAATCAGTGATGAAGAGACTCAGTCTATTTCTCTTATTCATCATTATACTGGGTCTTCGCAAGAACATGAGATTCAAGATTTCCTGAACAATCTAGACACCATGCCTAACTTTGAACCTTTGAGCCAGATTTTCAGCCTAGATTTCCAAGAAAACCATGATTCTCATTCTTCTATACCACTGTCTTTGACCACTCCTTTGAGTACTCTGGAGCCTGATACTACTCTTATTGAGATTAGCCCTGGTAATTCCTTGCATATCAATTCAGATTTAGACCCATCTCAGCAAGAGAAACTTGTGAATTTGTTGCAAAACCATCTTAGTTCATTCGCTTGGGGCTATGAAGACATGAAGGGTATCCCTCCTGAAACTTGTACACATCATATCTATATTCAGGAAGGAACCTGACCTATCTGACAACCCTAAAGACGAATGAATCCAGATCTAAGAGATGTTGTGAAAGAAGAAATACAGAAACTTTTAGATGTTGGTTTTATCTATCCTATTTCTGATAGTTAGTGGGTCTCTCCATTAGTGCTAGTACCTAAGAAAGATGGAAGGTGGTGTATTTGTATTGATTATCATGAATTAAACAAATCCACTCTGAAAGATTACTTCCCTCTCCCATTTATTGACCAGGTGCTTGATACCCTTGCAGGAAATAAATATTTCTCCTTTTTGGATGGTTTCAGTGGCTATAACCAGATACATATTGCACCCGAAGATCAGGATAAAACTACCTTTACATGCCCATGGGGTACCTTTGCTTATAAAGTGCTTCCCTTTGGATTATGTAATGCTTCGGCTACCTTTCAAAGGGCAATCTTGGCTATTTTTGCTGATCTTGAATTTGTAGAAATTTATATGGATGACTTCTCTGTGTTTGGTAATTCGTTTTAGGAAGCTCTCAAAAATTTGGAGAAAGTACTTCTTCGTTTCCAAGAAGCCCACCTTGCTTTGAGTGACAAGAAATGAAAATTAATGTGCAAAGCAGGAGTGGTACTTGGCCATCTGATTTCTGACAAAGGTATCCAGGTTGATCCGGCAAAGATCAAAATCATTCTGCATCTTCCTACACTGATCCAGGTGGATATTGGTGGCCACCCGCCTATTCCACTTGGGCCCCCACCATTGTCTCTTTCAGTTTTTCAGTTTCGGCATAAATTACTATTTTTAGCAGTTTTTCGGGTCCTGAACTTCCGGAGCCGTTTTGAGGCCCTAAACGACATTTTTTGGGTATCGTTTGTCCAACGAATTTCATGGAATGAAATTCGTC
Source organism: Pinus albicaulis (assembly GCA_034641835.2). Lineage (NCBI taxonomy): Eukaryota > Viridiplantae > Streptophyta > Pinopsida > Pinales > Pinaceae > Pinus > Pinus albicaulis. The sequence goes on from CM076572.1 coordinate 237,496,957, forward strand.
CTGAAAGTTGTATTCCTCGGATAGAGCTTTCTAATGATGTATCATATGCGTCAAACGGAGATAGTATGCCAAAGTTACGTCCCTGGGAAGTTGAAACACCAATTTACCCAAACGGGGCCCATAGTTTTGGCGCTTCATCTCCTAGGGTTAGGTTTTTGGGATGTTGAGGGTTCTCCATTGTTTCTCAATAATAAATAGGCCCTCGAGCCTCATTGTAACTCGGTTCAGAGGCCTGTAGCCGCCACATCTCTTCTCAGAGATAGCTACCAGCGCCCTAGCTAGTTTTATTTCCATTCTGTCTGTAAGCAAATTTCAGTTCTTTGATATTAATGAAATGAAGTGTTATTTCCGCTGCATCTCTATATTTATGGTTATGTGTTTATTCTATTGCGTTCCTGCATAAATCCGGATCAGTGGTATCATAGTGGTTTTCTTTTTCTCGATCCTTCTTTGCATGTCCCCAACAAGGTCGTGGTATAAGAAGCTAGGGCTTGATCTGGTGGAACCTTTGCAAGATCAGCCTCGCAAACCTCGACGGACACCCATGGGGGACGAAAAGAAAGATGAGGGAGCAGGAGATCCTATCAAAATATTGCTCGAGGAGGCCCTCGAAAAACAAAGGAACGCGATGATGGATAACTTTGCTCAGATCCTTCAACGGCTGCCCACTGGCGGCGCATCTGCATCTAGTAGCCACTCTGGAGTTGCGACTCCCTTTAAGGTACAAGTAAATTTTGACATTCCCATATTTGAGGGTCAAATAGACGCGGATGCCGTAGATAGATGGTTGAATCTATTAGAAGGATATTTCTCTGTTCATGACTTTTCAGACCGGGAGAAGATTATTTTTGCACTCCTCAAAGCTACCCCCCATGTTAAGGACTGGTGGGAAACCTACTTTGAGAACAAGGACCAGACAGAACCCTCTCTGTTCTCGGCCGTACCAACTTGGAATTCTTTCCGAGACGCCGTCAAGGAACAGTACTATCCTGTGGGGAGCTATGAAGACAAGTACATACAATGGACCACGCTGCGACAACAAAGGGATCAAGATGTGCATGAGCTGACGAATCTGTTCCATACCCTGCGCACAAAGTTGGGTATCATCCCTTGGAGAGCGCTGTGCAGCAAAGTAAGAGTCCTTCTTCGCCGGCTCCAAATCTGAGACCTGCAATCAGTCAAAGCACCCGTGTAATTTCTAATATAACAAGTATCCTGTCAATTAAATCAATGTAATACAAACATCTAGATTATACACATCTGAGCCATTCATATCATACTAAGTAAATATTGAAACAACAATAATAACATTAAGCATTGAATGGAAAAAACGAACACAGTTCTATTGATTTTGAAAGAAGGAGGATTACAACCATCGGTTGTACCAAGCCCTCCTCAGTCTCCCAATATCTCTTCTCTCTCTAGTGAAGAAGTCCAAGTCAACAAACTCTCTAGGAGCCTCTTTGACTCTTGGCCTTCACAATGTCACACTATTCTCTATTCCACAAGTATGCAAGAACTTTGAGCAATCCTTCGACCTTCAATTAAGAGCCTTCAACTCCTTCTTATAGGAGAGGGAGAAAGCCATTGTTGCCCTTCTCTTTCCACTAGTTTGGAATGGAAAAGGTTTAGATGTTTCCTTGATCTCCATGCTTTTGCCTCTCTTGGAGTTCAGTCTTCTATGGAAATGACCAATAATGAACTGGTGCTTCTGCAGTTTCCTTTGTGCACTGAATCCTTTGTGAGGGAAAGTCGGAGATTCAAATCTTTCTCCGCGCTCTTTTCCCAATTCAAACTTAAAACACGGGTAACGCGTCCCTCCAGTGTAAACAGAGCGTTGCCCTAGCCACTAACACGGCCAATGTATTGCTTGCCTGCGTTATAACGCTCTTGTTCTGTTCTATATATGCGTTACCCTATCAGAAATAGGTTTAATTTAGGTCTTTGTACTTCTTCCATATTTGTCTTCCCCTCTGAGCTGATGAGGAGGTATTTTGACCTGTAACAGATGCCCCCTAAAGTGTGAGGTCAGAGACGAAGACGATGGCCGAAATACTTTATAATTTGTAGAGAGAGAGAGATTGAAAGACTAAGGAAAACCTGAAACAACAACATATGTCAGAAAATATAGTATTTGCCTAGAGTCGGGCATGTCCCATGCTCAGTAGCTTTAAACAACATGATTTCTCTAGAATAGAGATATGAAGAATCTATCCACCAATAGGCACAATGTGGAAGTGTCTGTCATAACAGGATCAGGCTGAAGAAGCTGTCTCCATAAACAATATCGCAGCTTGGGGAAGGGAACACAACTTTAATGGTGTAGCATTTTTCCCCAAGGTCTTGACCGCCGATTCACTTAAACTGCATATTTCTCAACATGTGAATGAGGGAGTTGTCGTCGAACATGTGAGAAATCGTCTGATTACCAGTCAATAATGAAAACTGTTAACAGACGCGAAGGTGGCCACCGATAATGATGATTGTCCCTAAGATGCCCAGTACAATCTAGCGAGTGTGAATAAAAGGAGTTGAAGTCGAACACTCGTAGAATCATTCAACCAAGAGCCAATGATGAAGACCCTTGATCAAACACAAGACTACCTGCCACTGATGTCTGCAAGTATCTGGGTACTGATGGGTTTCTGGATCAATTTCCTAGATAAGGTGTTGAAGTCGATAGGAAGTGATCTGTTGAAAGGTAGGCACTAAGGCGTCCTACATCAGTCAACACGAAACGGAAACCAACTGATTTTGTTTATGATTTGAGATAAGTAAGAGTAAATGGGAACGTCAGACGACAAATAATTTCTGGCATAATGAACGGTTTGGTTGATAACAGGAGCAGTAGATAGCGAGATCTGCTTGAACAATAGAAGGCACTCTAGCAGGGTACTAGGTAGCTGAAGCGTGTTGAACACCAAAGAGTGTGTTAGGATTTTACCGGTGCAGGGACACTGGGAAATGAAGGCTAATACTCATAGATGGTAGGGTTTGGCTAACTGCGAAAGAGTTTTCTGGGAAGTGCCATGTTCAAGAATTTTGCTGCCAAATCGACCTTTTTTGGAAATGTAACAGAGGTAGTATTCATTTCGTCCAAATTTTTCCCCGTCCGATTAAGTTTAACGAGTCCAGACGAGTAAACTCGGTGAATTTTTCATGTTTAGAGAGTCTGAAAAATGTCAGGAAAGACAACTCTGTGCCCTATCTGATTAGATTTAACGAGTCTAGATGAGAAAACTCGGTGAATTTTTCATTTTTAGAGAGTCTGAAAAATGTCATAAAAGACAACTTTGTGCCCCATCTGATTAGATTTAACGAGTCCAGATGAGCAAACTCGGTGAATTTTTCATGTTTAGAGAGTCTGAAAAATGTCATAAAAGACAACTCCATGTCCTGTCTGATTAGGTTTAACGAGTCCAGATGAGAAAACTTGGTGAATTTTTCATGTTTAGGGAGTCTGAAAAATGTCGTAAAAGACGGCTCCATTGGGGTACCTTTGTCATGTCTTGATCACCGGGCACGGCAAAGGGGTAATAGTAAGCCCAAAATAGTTCATTTTCCGTAAGTTAGTCCATCGAATCCGGAAAAGTGAGAAATCTATGTTCAATGGACGTCTACCTCATTTTGTTATGAGTACGAGGAGACGAAGTAAACTCAATATTCTTTGTGAAATTTTAACGAGTCCAAAAAAGAAAACTCGGTACCTCCGTGAAATTTTAACAAGTCACGCGGAGAAAACTCGATTTACTTTTTCTGTTTAAAGAGCTTTGAAAAAAGAGGAAAAGAATGGCTCCTTGTTCTCTGTCTCAATAGTTTAACGAGTCTGACAAAGGTGACTCGAGATTTTTTCGGTTTTATGAGCGAGAAAAAGATTCCTAAAAAGAATGCTCAGTACTTCTCCATAGTTTTAATGAGTCTGAAGAAGAAAACTCTAGGTTTTTTGGATTAACGAGCAAGAAAAGACCAAAAAAGAACGCTCGATGCCAACTTCGTATAAGTTTAACGAGCTCGAAGAAGAGAACTCGAGGTTTTTCGGATTAACGAGCAAGAAAAATACCATAAAAAGAATGCTCGATAAAACATGAGTATGTCTGCACATAAATCTTGATCCCTTATTAGAATCATCAGTACCAAATCTCGAGAGTTGCGATATGTGTACAACGAGAAATCACGACTTTGCCGACTGTCTTAAGAGAGTCATGCCCCAGAATTTGCTATAAGAAGGTCAGAAGACATTCATTTTCACTGTTTTGAGTGCTATGAAGAAGCTCTGGAGTGGAAAAGGGGTGAAAATTTCAGCTGACGATTACGGTCAATCCGGGCAACAGTCTTCTATTCCGCGAGATCCAGGTAAGAGCTAGAACCTCCTGTTATCATTTAATTGCCAATTTTTTAGTTTTTGCTGGTTCAAAATTAGGAAATTTTGAGGCCCTAGAAAAATATTTGCGCCTAACGCGGGTCAGGAGTACAACAATCGCGTTAAACACATAACCCGTGAGGGAAGTACGCGTTAGAACGCTCTGTTTTGTACTAGTGCCCGCGTTAGGCGCAACATGCTTTCTAACAATTCAATTTTTCCATTTTTGAAGTGGTCCAGGCAAATTTTAATCGGTTGGAAATGTTGCATTTGTAGGTGTTCAGCTGTTAATCATGAGTATCTGGCGAGAGAGAGAGCATGAGCGGGAAGAACGAGAGATGGTGACGGATGCGGCAAGTTTAATGGCTCTCCGGAGGTGCGGATTGCTTAAGTATGCCCGTTTAGAACTGATGAGGGGTCAAGAAGACCTCCTGAGGTGGCTGATCCAGCAGTGGGACGAGCGGCATCATGTCTTTCAGATTGGTGGCAACGAGCTCGCCATCGAAAAAGATGATGTTTACTTTTTGACCGGCTTGTCATGTCGTGGGGCGAGGCCCAATTTGACGGGGTCCAGAGCTGACCCTCGTTCCACTACCGATTTGATCCATGCGCACTGCATACGTGGCACCCAGGCTATGAGTAACCGGATACCTATTGCACAGGTGACTTTGAGACCCTTGCGGTCTATTCTATGGATGATTGTTCGCTTGGCAGGTGCCAAGAGTCAGCATGTGGCTACCAAGGCCCAGATGCTCCTAGCCTTGGATTGTATGCAGCCTCAGGTTTTCGACTGGTGTGACGGTGTAGTCCGTCGGGTCCGAGCAGAGCTTACTGCATGCAAGACCCGTACTCAAAGAGAGTTTGGGTACGGAACACTGATTGTTTCTTTCATACTGGAGCGGATACCACTGATGAGGCCCAGGATCCCTACAATGCCATTGGGTCCACGCGAGCCGAGGCAGGCTCGGTGGGCCACTTTGCTTCCACGGACTGGAGAGGGTCCCGTCCGTCACTGTTTTGATGAGGGATTTTTTGATTGGCTAGACTCTCAGATCATCATGATTGAGGATTATCCCTATGCAGGGATGAACTTCACAGGCGATCCCGAGTTAGTCTTGCCCCCTGGCACCCAGTGGGGGCCCAATGGTAAGAAAAAATGATCAGTGCTTTTCAAAGAAGTTTTTTGTTTTTTAGCTTTTGAATGTTTATGTAAAAAAAAAAAAAAAATTGTTTTAGAAAGGGGTGAAAATTTAGTTTTGACATGAAACTTTTTCTTGCTTGACACAGATGTGGCACCTGTCCATCCAGCTGGGGCCCCTCGCTATGCACGGCGAGGATTGCAGCTACCCGGGGCTGGCGCACCTGTAGAGGATGCAGAAGCCGGCGACGACGATGATACCCAAATTTTACATGAACTCTCCAGGAATTTGGAGGGTCTGAGCATGGGTATACCACCGCTTCCTATGCGGGAGGTGCCAGTTCGTCTGCAGCGGCATACTGTGGGTGTGCCAGAGAGATACCTAGTTCCTCTGAGGAGGATAGCTAGAGCAGTTGTATGCTATTATGAGCATCAGGCTTAGCTGGTGGAGTAGATGTATTAGTGTCAGAGCATGGCTTAGTGTAGCCAAATTTTGTAAAACACCCCAAGTTTTGGGAGATTTTTTCTTTTTGATGTTTTCTGTGTACTGGACATGACATATGTATATATATATATATATATATATATATATTTGGTGATTTTGTGTTTTTTAAATTTTTATGCATTTTTTGATGGGATAAAAATATACGTACTCATGAGTAAATCTTTTACAATAAATGTGACAAATGCCAATCTAACACATAATTTTCCAAAGAATCGGCTAATGCATTAAATTCTCTAGGAACGTGTTCAAATGTGATTGTTTGAAATTGACGTTCTAAAAGTCGCACTCGTAAAAAATAACGTAACAACACAGGGTGGCGGACACGGTAATGATTGTTTAACTGCATAATGATGAGTTGGGAATCTAACCTGACCACTAAATCGGAGATGTCACAAGATGCCACTTCCGTGAGGAGTTGGATCACTGACATGTACTCGGCAACATTGTTGGTGGCGTTACCTAGGAAGATCCCCCCGGAACCAAGAAGGTTCGACTCAGGAGTATAGAGAACCCAAGCAGCTGAAGCAATGTGTCTAGTGTGACGACTAGCCCCGTCTGCATACCCGACGTATGATAACGAATGTGATGACATCTGTGCGAAAGAAAAATATTACATGAGAAAAAACACCTTAAACCAAACAAAATAATCCAGAAGCATCAAAATAAAAATAGGCAAAACTTATATACATAAAATTACAAAGCATATGCCTAGTGCGAAACTAGGCAAAATACTTCTTCAGATAGAGCCTGTTGCGGGGCTCCTCGAGTGGAATTCCATTACAGTCCTGTAGTTCGTAAGCTCCTTTTGAGAGGGCTTTAGTAACGATGTAAGGACCGAGCCACAATGGTTGGAGTGTTCCTGCCCCCAAGAGGTCGTGTTTTTGATCATAAAGTAGAACAAGATCGCCCTCTTGGAAAGAACGAGGCTTGACAGATTTGTCGTATTGAGCTTTAACTCAGCGCTGGTGAGCTTCGAGTGCTAATGTAGCATCTCGACGAGTTTCGTCCAAATGATCGAGCGAGAGCAAGCACTCTTCTGTGGCGATGGTGCCAGGCAGGAGCTCAATGGAAAGTTTGAGTGATGGGATTTCCCACTCGATTGGAAGTACTGCCTCCAGGCCGAAAGCAAGTTGGAAAGGTGTGAAGCCTGTGGAAGTTTTCACTGACGTTCGGTATGCCCATAACGCAGAATATAACTTCTGATGCCATGTGGTTTTATGGTTTCCGACCAATCGACGAATCATGGTTTTGAGAACGCCATTTACGGCTTCTACTTGACCATTAGCTTGAGGATAATAAGACGAAGATTGATCTTGTCGGAAACCTAGCATGGATGTTAATTCGGTCATCATATGATTTTGAAAGTGAGATCCATGATCTGTGACAATCAATAGGGGTACGCCGAACCGACAGATAACCTGATTAAACAGGAAGAGAGCGGCGGTTTTGCCATCGGCCTTAAAAGTGGGAAGGGCTTCAGCCCATTTCGTAAAATAATCGACTGCAACCACGATGTAGTTGTGTCCATTTTCCGAAGCGGGATTGCAGGTGACGAAGTCAATTCCCCATTTAGCGAAAGGACCGACGGAGATAACCGGGTGAAGGGGGGTAGGATGCGCGTGCATTTTCTTTGTGAAAATTTGACATGGATGGCATTTCTGGACTGCTGCAATGCAATCTTTAAACAAAGTGGGCCACCAGTAACCAGCGCGCAAGATTTTTTGGGCAGTAGCTATGCCCGAAAGATGACCACCACATGCCCCTGCGTGGCAGTCATTCAAAACACGTTCGGCCTCATCGATAGTGAGACAACGTCGGAGAATAGTATCAACACCACGACGATATAGTGTATCGTTTAGCACGAGGTAGTGCTTCGCTTGGTGGCGGATACGACGACGGTCATCAGACGTGAGAGCTGGGCGGAAGCGTTGAGTTTGTAGGTAGACTAAGATGTCTCCATACCAGGGGTCCGAAGAGTCGACCAAGTAGACAGATTCATCAGGGAATGGATCATGAGCTACCTCTGTCGGGTCGATTCTGGGAAGGTCCGATAGTAATTCGGCGAAGACAAGGGATTTCTTTGCTTTGGCAGCTGTGAACACCAAATCAAATTGTTGGAGGATGACGATCCATTTGGAATATTTCCCTCCAATAATTTTTCTAGACAAGATATGTCACATGGGATTCTCCAAAGCAATCACCGTAGTCTGTCGCAGCAATATATAATGTCGGAGCCGGGTGACGGCGAAAACTACCGCCAGAGAGAGTTTCTCCACATGTGAATAACGTAATTCAGGTCCGATGAGACCTTTTGATAAATAGTAAATCACATGTTCGCTGTCATCATCGTGTACTTGAACCAAAACCATTCCAAGTGAGGATGGTGATGCTGCCAGATAGAGGAGAAAGTCGCGTGAATAATCGGGGGCACTAAGGAGTGGGGCTGAAACAAGTGCATGTTTTAAAGCATCAAATGACCATTGAGCTTGGTCATCCCACAAGTATAGTGTTCCTTTCTTCAATAATCGCATGAATCCTTTCGTCATCTCAGCATAGTTAACGATGAAACGACGCAAAAAGTTTTCCTTCCCTTGCAAGCTTTGGAGTTGAAGGATGGATTGTGGTGCCGACAATTCAACAATTGCTTTGACCTTATCGGGATCAACCCTAATCCCGTGCTTGGAAACAATGAAACCTAACAATCGTCCGGACTCGACCATAAATACGCATTTATGAGGATTCAAACGTATATTGTAGAACCTGCACCTAGCAAAAATTTCTCTTAAATGAGCCAGGTGGTCTCGTCGCTTCTTGGAATGAGCCGGGAGTTCATCCAAGTATGCCTGTACAATATGTCGAATGTCATGAAAAGCATAGTCCATAGCCCGCTGAAAAGTTGCTCCAAAGATTCTTCGTGCCGTCGATAAACCACAACATCAACGAACCGGATTGGAAACCCATTCATTAATGGAATCCGGATAAATGAAGCCGTTTAAAAGTTTTTCTACTTCTACCTTGATGGCTACTTTGCATATTTGGACTCGGGTTCGAATCGTTGTGGATAGGTTTAGCATTTTCATAAGTCTTGATTTTGTGCTCGACAATAGAAGGATCTATGCCGGGCATTTCGTCCTAAGACCAAGCAAAGACATCACGGAATTCTTTAAAAAGAGATGTGAAGGCCGCAATTTCCTCAGGATTGCAGTTGGCTCCAATTTGAATATTTTCCACGATACCTGTCTTGACCGAGATATCAATGAGTAGTGTATTGGAAAGATTACCCATGTTCCCTTCTGAATCGATAGTGTGGACAGTCGTATAAGAGGAGGGAACTATCTCAGGTTGGTCAAAAGACGGGATTTCAGTTTTTATCGCCTCCAAATCAACCGCCGAAGCGCGATGGTGGAACTCTCCCCAAGGTCCTTCTTCTAATGACATGATCTCTCGAATAGCTTCGTCTGTAGGCCAGAATTCATTGAGGAGATCCTTAGAGAGAACCGTGATGGGGGAGAGGGTCGTACCTCTAGTCGAAACCATATCAGTGGAGGGTTCAAATGCGACTTGGATGGCTTGGTAAGCCAACTCAACCGGCGAAAGGGGCATCTGATCTCCATAGGAATCAATATCTGAAGGCACCAGAATGATCCATGGGTCGATAGAGCCATCCGAAAAGGTGGATATCATTGCAACCGTGTTTGGGATCTGTGGTGACGGTAGAGGAAAACAACCCAGTAGGGAAGATGCCTTCAGAAGACCGGTACCGATACTGACGTAAGAGTCAGGGACACCTCCTATTAAGGGTACAGAGCTACTTGGTAAAGTGGAATAATCAGGGGTGCAGAAGGATAGCTGATCGACCGTGACTATTTTCCCATCCAATGGAAATAGGATGAGTCGGAAGACCGAAGACACGATGGCGGTCATAGCATAAGACCAACTACGACCGAGCAATAGATTATAGTCGAGATGACGCTCTACGACTTCAACGTCCACGTTTACCATTTTCCCACTCAAAGTGATGGGAAAGCTAGCAAGGTATCCTTTGGGTAGGAACGTGTGGCCATCGAAAGCTTTAAGGGAATTCGATGGCGGGGTTAGAGTAGGAGAACCTAAATTCAGCCAGCAAGCTTGTGACATAACGCAGGTCGAAGCACCTTCGTCTATGACAGTGCAATGGATGGGTCTCCCTTTCGACACAACCTACACCTGGAATGCGAGTTGATGCGAGAGGCGAGGTTTAGCCTTTTCCATATCAAAGACTGCTAGCATGGAATCCTGGGGATCTATTCCGCCAATGGCCGAAAGCAAGGCTTTCCTTTGTGCCGGATAGGTTTGTAATACTTCAAGTGCAGACATGGCTGACGGTGCCTGCGCCAAATCTTCTACAATATTGTAGTTTTGGGCTGCACGTGCAGAGGTATTATGAGTCGTGCGTCGAAGTGTCCCTTTGGGGGGATGAATTACAGGTTCAACAGTAGGCCTTTCGATATGTAAATCATTGGGCGGCGGCGGATTGGAACTAGTTCCCGGTTCCTGAGCATCTATGGTAGGAGTTCCATAAAGCTTGGCGCGAGTTTGAAGGTCAATACTCTCGATGCCATAAATGGCAGATGGTCCTTCGCTGGAAGGATACGAACCACCATTGCCCCGTTGATGGGGTTGTGGCGGGTTGTCAACCATATGTTGATGTTGCTGCTGTTGATTGGGGAAAGGATTGTGAAGAACGGCAGTTGTTCTCCCAGAATCCTTGTTAGCAATAAAATCGGTGCATTCCTGCAACCGAGGACATTTGTATGTCAAGTGGTCCTCCGCACAGATTTTACAAGGAAATTTCATGGGTTTATCCTTTCCTTTGTCATTTCTAGCAGCATTTTTCTGATTAGCGTTATTCTGATTATCAGACTGCTCTTCCGAATAAGATGTTTTCTTCTTATTCTTCCTATTTTTTCCACTAGGTTTCTGTGAGGTTTGCACTGAATTTACCTCAGCGGAAGGGAGAGGAGTCATTTGGTGGGGGGCGGTGGCAGCCGAGGATGGCTGGGATGTTTGCCCCCGAGACCGATTGGTGGCTACACCAGAGATCGTGCCAACGAGACCATCGGCATGAGCTCCGGTTTTCTGAGTAGCCGGAGGATTTGGGTTACCAGGGGCATGAGGGAGTAGATCGTAAAGCGTGCCAGATTGTGAATAGATTAAATCTAAGTGTTGGGCACGACGAATACATTGATCTTCTGTCACTGCACCAGAAAGGCCAATGTCTTTAGAGATGTGGGGTAAAAGAGACTTGCAAAACCAATTGGCCAAGAGATGGTCTGGTATTGGCACTTTGACGAGCCTCCTCCTACGTCTCCATTCATGAATATGGTCGGAGATGTGGGCGGTGGTGTCTTGGCGCAGCGATGTTAACAATTCTGTTCCGGTTTCCACTCTAATTGGTAGTTGGAAGTTCTTTAAGAACTTCGTCGCTAAAGCGCCAAACGTATTGATGGCGGCACGTGGTAATTCAATGTACCACTTGGCGGCATTGCCTGTAAGGGTGCGGGAAAACAGTCGAAGTCAGACACTATCATCTACCATGGAATTGGATATGGACCATAAATGGAAGGTAGTGATGTGTGCGGCCGGGTTGTCCCCATGCTTCCCGTCGAACTTCGGGATATCGGAAGGAATCTTATGCGGTATTGGAGGCCAAAGTGAGTTATGGTTGATGGGGTCGTTCGTCAGCTTATGGATGTCGGGTATGTCCAAAGCTGCCAAGAATGGCAATTGTGGATTTTCCCCCGAGTCTAACCAAGGTAGTATGGGCTGACTATTTGGACCATAGGGTCCCCCCATCCATGTGTTACCAGAAGGGTAAGTGGGACTTTGATAAAAACCTCCCATAGGTGGAGGAGTAGGAACATACGGTTGCTGTCCATAGGGCATAGTGTATTGAGGGGCAAATGGTTGGTTGCCCCCAGCATAAAAGTGCCCTCCCACTCCAGACGGAGGTTGGGGTTGGTTAGTCCAAATGGATGCAATAGAATTTCCTGGAGGTATACTAGTATTTGCATAATTTGGCAACGGTATAGATCCTACACCTATGTTTGAACCACTTAAGGGGATAGTATTTACAATGGGTTGTCCTATTTGTCCTAAGGATTGCATAGGAAGAGAAATATTCCCTGCTACCTATGTACTGATAACACTGCCCCCTGGTATAGTGGCCAGGGGGTTTGAACTCAATAGAGGGTTCCAACCGAAAGGGTTGCTAAAGGGCACCGAAGTAGTCGTGCTCGTGGGAGGAGCTACCGTTGTCCCCAACGTGGTCACGGTAGGAGTAGATGCCGAAGGGTTCGGTAAACTACTGACAGTTGTGTTGACCATAGGGTTGGGGGTAGGCATATGTTGACTACTGGGGTTACCCAGTAATGGCATAGAACTGACCACTGGCGGGGAGGATGGTGGCGAACCAAGGATGGTTTCCATTGGCATCGTCCCTGTGGATGCCGGTGGTGAAATAGATGTTGGTGTGGCCGCAGACATATCTGGGCGTGGTGGAATCTGGACTATCACAGGTCCTAACGGATCAGTGAGCGGAGGATTGTAGTTAGGTACAACGCCTTCAGTGAAAGGGTCCTCCGGGAGTTCCGGCTGATAAGGGTCTATGTGATAATCCAGATTAGTCAGAGGAGACTGCTCTTCCGTAGAAGGCCCGGGTTCACCAAGGTTCAATCTTTCCTCTAGGGTGAGAGGAGGTAGACCTTGCTGTCATTGAGACAGATGGCATGGGTCAGGGGACGCCACGGTGACCGGTTTAATTTTAACAAATTTTAAAATGTGATGTATTATGAAGTCTCAAATGACAGTAACCACACACCTACTAAAAAAGAAAATACTCTCTAAAATCAATCAACAAGCAGCCAGAATAGGGTGCCCTGTCTGAGTACTACCAATCACTGGTGATGAAATCCAATATCACAATAGCATACAGAGAGGGTTGGTCGAAAGTACAGTTACGGTCACTCTAGAGCTTTGCCCGAACCTCAGACGATAGGTGTAAGCACTCTCGTGAAGACGAGTACCCTCCTAAAGACTGAAGACAGAGTGGGTCCGTCTGTTTCAGGTACCAGGACAGCCCGTCCCAGTCACCTTGTGTAAGTCCCTAAAAGTATGGCCACTAAGGATACCTCAAATCACAGACATCATCAAGGGGGTCCACGGTCAAGGACAGTGTGCTATATGGGCAGAATACCTAGATCCCCGATCTAGTTTCGACATCCCTGAAGGGAACCCCAATATATAACACACCCACAGGATGCAGTCGAAGGCGAGCTACCTTCTAGTGCACCCAAGTGTTGTCTCGCGCTGAGCTCCGGTAAAGGAACGGTCCCAATAATGTGAGTGCAACAGGATTTCACTCGTTAATGACTCTAGTTTTCAAGTTTTGAGATCTTGGGTAGTTTTCTCACTTTCCTAACCCAAGATCCTAGCCTGAACTACTGTTTGTGTGAGCTCAAAAAAGAGTTATTAGATTGATTTTATTATCACTTTGTTTTTAGTGTACTTTGTTATTAGTCTTGCGGAGGGGGAATGGACGTATGAAGTATAGTGAGACTCTGACTCAATAAACCATGCAAAACATGCTCTAAATATTAACTTCAATGAAGAGTGTTTCTACAAGGAGAGGTTTCTTTATCAATCATCCATGCACCAACATGTAAATAACACAGCTCAAATTTCAAGATTCAGACTTCTATCTACCTCTTTTAACAGTCTGTGAACTAAACTTTCAGAATAAACTCAGCTAAATGCAAAAAAAAAAAATTCTCTTTTAAAAAGTAAATGTTTTGCACACTAACTAAATAAGAGAAACAAATAATCAATGCCAGCTTAGCAGACAAGCACAGGGATTCAGTCGGTGAAAGGTACTGGTGGCCAAAAAACTCTACAGCTAAAACACAGTCACAGTAGTGAACAGCAGGGTTTTTGGCTGAGTAACGCTCTGTCTGTGAGAAAATACAACATTATAACGCACTGTATTTAAGCCTAGACCGCGTTATAACGCACTGGATGAACTGCATAGGTCGCGTTAACCAGGGAAAAGCTCTTCAGTTGGCCAGACAGGAACAGGATTGAACTCTGCAAGCGTTTGGTATGTCTACTGGGCATCAAAAAATGGTCGGAAGGATACTGAACAGAGGAGGGAAGAAACGAAAGGGAAAAATAGTCCGGAAACTATGGGGAAACTCCCCAGCAGAGTCGCCAATTCTGCTATAGGGTAAACTGCTTGGGTGGTTGGTTTTCGTATATCCCTCTCAGGGCTTTCCGGTGCCCGAGGCAGACAGTAAGATTAGCTATGTTGTTCACAAAGATGGCATGAGTATGTTCATATTAGCTTTGAAATAACTTGAAGGAATACAATAGAGAATTACCTCTTTGACGGTCTTGGAATCCCTTGGAGAGCGCTGTGCAGCAAAGTAAGAGTCCTTCTTCGCCGGCTCCAAATCTGAGACCTGCAATCAGTCAAAGCACCCGCGTAATTTCTAATATAACAAGTATCCTATCAATTAAATCAATATACTACAAACATCTAGATTATACACAACTGAGCCATTCATATCATACTAAGTAAATATTGAAACAACAATATAACATTAAGCATCGAATGGAAAAAATGAACATAGTTCTATTTATTTTGAAACAAGGAGGATTACAACCATCGGTTGTACCAAGCCCTCCTTAGTCTCCCAATCTCTCTTCTCTCTAGTGAAGAAGTCCAAGTCAACAAACTCTCTAGGAGCCTCTTTGACTCTTGGCCTTCACAATGTCACACTATTCTCTATTCCACAAGTATCCAAGAACCTTGAGCAATCCTTCGACCTTCAATTAAGAGCCTTCAGCTCCTTCTTATAGGAGAGGGAGAAGGCCATTGTTGCCCTTCTCTTTCCACTAGTTTGGAATGGAAAAGGCTTATATGTTTCCTTGATCTCCATGCTTTTGCCTCTCTTGGAGTTCAGTCTTCTATGGCAATGACCAATAATGAACTGGTGCTTCTGCAGTTTCCTTTGTGCACTGACTCCTTTGTGAGGGAAAGTCGGAGATTCAAATATTTCTCCGCGCTCTTTTCCCAATTCAAACTTAAAACACGGGTAATGCGTCCCTCCAGTGTAAACAGAGCGTTTCCCTAGCCACTAACGCGGCCAATGTATTGCTTGCCTGCGTTATAGTTTCCTAATTAACATAGTGAAAGCAGTTTTACTTGGGGTAAAACTGGTCTTACATGGTGTACTTGGGTCCATCTAATGATGAAGAGTTAGATGACCAAAAAATGGTGTAACAAGATTCATTGAAAATTTTTCTAAGATAGTTGCTCCTCTTTTCCGACTTCTAGTTAAGGATAGTGATTTTTCTTGGTCCACGACTTGCCAACAGTCTTTTGAAACATTGAAGGAAAAGTTGGTACATGCACCAGTTTTGAGAGGTCCAAACTGGTCCCTGCCTTTTCACATTTCCTCCGATGCCTCAGACCTGGATGTTGGCGTAGTTTTGGGACAAGAGGAAGACAAGAAATCCTATGCTATTTATTATATTAGTAAGAATTTTTCTTCCGCTAAATTAAACTATACAGTTACAGAGAAAGAGTTTTTAGCTGTAATATTTGCAATTAATAAATTCAGACACTATATCACAGGATATGAAGTATTTGTTCATATTGATCATTCCGCGATTAAATACTTGATGAAAAAACCATTGACTAGTGGTAGAGTGACTAGGTGGTTGCTATTGTTGTAGGAGTTCAATATTACTATTGTTGATAGACCAAGAAAATCAAATCTTGTAGCAAATTTTCTTTCTCGACTATATAATCCTGGTGACGTAACTCCTGTTAATGATGATTTTCCAGATGAACATATTTTTTCTATGTCTACAAATTCTCCATGGTTTGTTGACATCACCAATTATTTGGTTACTGGAAAAACACCACCTCACTTTCTCGCCTATGAAAAGCAGAACATTATTCAGAAAAGTGCTGCATACTCCTAGATTCAAGGAGACCTCTTTTACACTGGTCCAGATTTGATTATCCGCAGATGTGTAAGAGAGGATGAAGTGTTTGACATATTGAAATTTTCTCTTGATGAACCTTTTGGAGGGCACTTTTCTGACAAGCGAACTGCATATAAAATATTACATTCTGGCTACTTTTTGCCTTCCTTGTTTAAGGATGCCAAGCAGTACGCCACGCGATGT
This sequence comes from Pinus albicaulis, assembly GCA_034641835.2. Lineage (NCBI taxonomy): Eukaryota > Viridiplantae > Streptophyta > Pinopsida > Pinales > Pinaceae > Pinus > Pinus albicaulis. The sequence goes on from CM076572.1 coordinate 237,513,193, forward strand.
GATAGTTGTCAACGAATGGGCCAACCTAACCAAACCAATGAAATTCCTTTATGCCCTCAAGTTATGATTGAGCCCTTTGAAAAATGGGCTATTTATTTTGTAGGGCCAATAAATCCAACATCATCAAGTAAAAAGAATATTTTGGTTTGTACAGATTTTGTTATAAAATGGGTGGAAGCTAAAGCCATTTCTTTTTCTATGGAAAAAGTTGTTGTTGTTTTTCTCTTTTCTGAAATCTTTACTAGATTTGGTGTGCCTAGAGAAATTTTTTCTGACAATGGTTTGCAGTTTATTTCTAATCTGGTACAGGGAGTGATGGAGCAATACAAGATCCGGCACCGAAATTCTACACCGTATCACCCACAAGAAAATGGCCAGGTGGAGTCTACAAACAAGGTGATCAAGTCTATTCTAAAAAAGACAGTGAATATGCATCGAAAATATTGGGCTGAAATATTACCAGAAGCTTTGTGGGCATACAGAACCACTTGGAGAAATAGTACGGGGCACACACCATATGAGCTGGTATATGACAAACAGGTTCTATTACCGATTGAGTTCCATATCAAAACTTTCAGAACTGCAGTTCAGCTAGGACTCGATCTCTCTGAGGCACAACAATATTGTATTCTTCAGTTAAATGAGTTAGATGAATTTCATAGAGATTATGTTCAGCAAAACATATTAATCCAGCAGCAACGGAAAAAGTGGCATGACAAGTCCATTCAGAAAAAGCAGTTCCAACTAGGTGATTGGGTACTCCTTTATGATTCTAGATTTAAAATTTTTAAAGGGAAATTCCATACACGTTGGATGGAACCATATGAAGTAATCCGAGTATTTGTGAATGGAGCTGTAGAAGCCAAAACTATTGATGGACATGATACAATGTTCTTGGTAAATGGAAATAAATTAAAGAAATATTTTCAACCACTTGCCAAGAAAGATTTTGCACAGCAAGTTCAGTAGAAATTTGGAATGGTAGTGGTAAATGGTAATACCAACCTCTTGAAAATTTGAATCCCTCTTCTTCAAAAAAAAAAAATTAGCAAAAATAAATAAATAAATAAATTTAAAAAACTAAAGAAAAATAATTTCCTGTAATTATGAAAATAAGTCCGCTGACATGATTGCACAAGGATCAACTTGAAAACCTAGCTTGCTGGCAGGAAGATAAAAAATTTCTAATAAAAAGAGAATGTTGCTTGATCTTTAGATATGCTAGTAACCACTGAAGTAAAAGCAGGTTCAGCAAAGCCAACCTTTATACAATTGGGGTAATTAGCATGGATATTTTTTTCCAAGTAACGCTTAATTCTCACTGCAGTTATTTTTTCTTGCACCAGTGCAGGCAAACTTTCTAGAAAATTTTATGCCTTTCTTCATATTCCATTTCATAATTTTCCCTCAGCCTTCTTCTCGGAATCCTAGTATAATTAACATTCCCATATTCTTCTAAATTTACCCTATCTGCTTCGAAGAAATCCCACTTTAACCCTGAAATTGTTTCCCTATCCCGTTTCTATTTTCCTCTTTTGGTACTTTCCTGGAATCCCTGTGAGAGAATTTCTTCCCATTTATAATTTCCTTTTCCCGCTCCTTTATTCCTTCATGAAGTTCATTGCAGGATCTTGCATACAAAGAGAAGAAGTTTGTGCTCTGAAGCATCAAAGGGCGAAGTAAAATTCAAAATAAGTTGAGGAAATCATGTGAAATCCAGCCTATATTTTAATTCTATGTCTTTAAAATTATGCTTTCACTAGTGCAAGCATATTGTCCTATATGATATGAGTAGAAAAGTACCAGCAGAATGATGTGATTTACGCGGTTCAAAGATCAATACAAGCATACACCTTATCAGCAGCAGAGTACAAGTTATCATATGACATAAGAAAGTATTCATGATGAAAATTTATATGATGTTCTTCATATCATTGATAAGTAGTTACACTATTATATTAATTAGGAGGAAATTAGTTAGAAGTACAAATTTTTTTAAGTATGAATCATGATCTTTTTAAATGAATGCTAAGTTTTTTGTAATTATGAAGGAATATGAAATTGTGTAATCATTATTTGCATATAATTCACCCCATTCTGCCATAATGTGTAATTTCCTTCACTCATAACTCCCCTGCTCCTACCTTCATTCAAAACATCCCATCATTGTTGTACCTAATCGTGAAACTGTCGTCGCGCCTACCAATTGAGCTTGACAAGAAATGATGAGTACTTACGGCAAGTAAATCGGAGACACGATGGATGAATGGTTAGATCATTATTTATGAAAGTTGATCCCTCGGTGTTGCATGCAAGCCTCAGAACTCATCGTTTAAATCCGATAGCAGCAATGCCGCCCGTCCGAAATGAACCCCTGTCTCTCAGCAATATTGAGCAAACTGTCAAATTTCACAATTGTCTTCCACTGTTGTGGGAGTTAGGATTTCTATGGTTCCTGCAGAAGTTTGATGGGTATGACAGGGACTTCGCCTTACAGTTTGTAAGAAGCTTTAAAAACGGCCAAGTGAGAATTGGGCTGCTCAAATTCAAAGTCACGAAGAAATTTGTAGCAGTAGCAATAGGTCTGGAGAATATGGGAGTGGAATGGTTCAAGAACTAGAAGCTAGAAGGTAAACGTTGGCAGCATTTTGCCACGGATAAGAAATTTGAGGTCAATTGGAAACATGGAGTACCACGCAAAGCCCTGCTAGGCCAATGGAAGGATCTCCTGTTTGTTTTGCAGAAGTTTGTGACCTGTGAGGGGAGATACACCTGCACCCTCATGTATCATTTTAGACTGCTAAAAAAAATTTGGAGGCTGACACATTCGTTGGAGGATTAGATTCCCCTACTTTTTGCTCAAAAGTTTGGAGAAAATAGCTAGAAGCGTACAGGATGGAAGGGAGGACCAAGCCGATGCACGATTATACCATCACGGCCTGATAAATATCCTGGTCTTAAAACAGCTAGAAAGCAAAGGTATGACATGGGAAGAGTTGTTAAAACAGTTTCATGGAAGTCAGCCGAGGAAGAGAAGACATAGGCCCCTAGTACAAGCAAGGGCCTGAATAGAAGAAAAAAGGAAATTCCTTCTCGTAGTAGTGTGAAAAGGAAGAAGACATATAAATCAACAGAAGGGAAGGCTTCATATTCCACTAAGGGAAAAACCAGTGCACTTGATGAAGAAACACCTTCTACACAGGCATAGGCCTCTGAACACGACAGGCTGTCGGTTCTTGCAGATGCAGCGAATATTGCACAAATTGGGGATGATATTCCACTGGAAAATTTTATTAGAAAGCCCAAAAAGAAGAGGAAAGTTTCAGATGTAGCAAAATAACCACAACCCCCATAGGGTATGGAACCCCATCATGCACCGGTACAAGAAGAAGCCGCGAGCTGAGAAGAAGAACCAAAAACTGGAGGAGCTGAAGAAAAGGAGGACGCGGATGCACCTGAGGAAGAAGAACCCGAGGAAGAAGAATCAGAGGAAGAAGAACATGAGGAAGAAGAACCAGAAGAGGAAGAAGAACCTGAGGAAGAGGAACCAGAAGAAGAGGAACCGGAGGAAGAAGAGGAACCTGAGGAAGAAAAATTAGATGAGGAACCAGATGAAGATGAACCAAAAGAATAACCTGAGAAAGAGGAACCAAAAAAAGAAGGACTACAGGAAGAAGAGTTCCTTGATGCGACCATGTTATATATAGAAGTTTCGGAATCAGTGACAGCCCCTGCTGAGACAAAGGAAGGAAAAGAATTGATGACTCCTCTTGCCTGCATAGCAGAATTAGAACTCCAAGTACAAAACTTGGAGCAGCTTGTGACCAAAGCACAAGAGGAGAAGGAACAAAGCAGAGTATAATTGATGGCAGAGCTCAAAAAAAATAAAAGAGAAGTTAAGGTTTGGAAATATCGGGCTGGATGCCATTTCAAGCGGTTGAAAAAGGTTTGAAAGAAGTTAAGGCACATCAAGAGGAAGAAGGCTGAAACAGTGCAGCCTGAGGACAACATGCCGGAACAGGACTGAGTTGGAGTATTCAAAATTTTTGGTTTTTTGCAGAGGTAAAAAAAGTTGTGTGAGGACACACAACAGTTTAGGGATGGGAGGATGTTAGTCCCCTAAATTGCATTCTTTTTTACCATTCTTCCCTTCCCAAATCGTAATTATTTACCCTGTTTTACCTATCTTATGCACCCTCATCCTGCACTAGTGTGAGAATGATGACACATTTTGCATAAACTTCATATTTTACATTTTTTAACTTAAATTATCGTCTATTAACTATCTATTACCTGATTTCTTACTTAGAATTACTTTTTTAACTTATTGTTAGCTCCTATGCTATTTAATAGATAATCATTTATCTTGATCGCTGATTTTTAGTGCAGAACAGATCTCGCACCAGCACTAGCGCCATGAATCTTGGCAGCAAATCCGGATCACTTGGGTTGCCGCCTGTTTTGTACTGCCTTAGCTACGATCGATGAATATATATCCGAAGGCAGCTGAGTCCCAGCTATGACAGCAGTTAAATTGAGAGTAGCTAAGATCAGACTTAAGAGAGACAAACAACTGGAGATAGCTGCGGCCTATTCTGTTAAAAGCGATTTAATTTTGAAGGTCGAAAGGTTATTCTACAATCGATTATGTAATTTGTTATAAATATTTCTGTAATTGGCTGTGTAATGGTAAATGATCATTTTGGCCTGCGGCCAAAAGGATCTATATAAACAGAAATGTAAATAGGACAAGTGGTTGACTTTTTTTTATAGAATTGAATAGATCAGAGAATAGAACCAGCGAGGCGGTAACATGTCTATCTTGTGTTATCGCCCAAATCTTGTCTGGATATGTAATCGCGCATGTAATTGCTTTAAGGATCTAATAAGAAGAGCTCCGCCTCATGCTTCGTACAATTTATTATTTGGCTTAAATATTTGATGAGTTGATACTGAGTATCATTTTCGTTTGAAAGGGAAATGTGCTAGTTGGCTAAGGGCCCAGCCAACCCAGCACGTTCTCCCTCATTATTCTTGTAATTTATGTTTTAAACTGTCAAGTGTGATTCAATTTACAATAATTGAATTTTTGTTTGAGTGGAAGCAGATCTGCTGCGTGAAGTAGTTAAGTTACTTTCTTCACACTTGATTTATTTTCCTTGCTTGGTTCTAGCAGGAGGAGTTACCTGCCCCAGTGCACGTTGGTGTGCTATTCACTTTCTGCACGATTTGGTTTATTTCCTCTGCCTAGTTCGTTCTTGCACCAGTGCATGTTGGTGTCCTATTTACCTTCTGCACGTTGGTTTGGTTTCTCTCTGGTGCAAGTAGGAGAACTGTTCTTTCCCCAGTGCTACATAATATGATGCAGCAAGCCTTTATAGTTTACTTCTAACAGCTTTCCTGCTTTCAGTCATATCTTAATTAAAAAAAAAATTTCTTACTTTCTAAAGATATTCATCTTTACTGATATATGATTTGGTTTTATAACACTGTAGTAATGAATCATTGATTTCAAGAATCAAAAGTCAAAGTGTAAGAAGCTCTGATCGAGTACAAGAACCAATTTCTTGGTATTGGATCTGAGTGCTGCGGACTTGAGAAAGTTCAAAGCCCTTGCACGAAGAAAAGAAATTCTTTAGTAAATACATTACTTTACACTTTCTACAAAAATCGTTGTTCCTGCACCAGTGCAAGATCGCGAGAAGGATATATTTACATATGCAGGATTGAAGGGGCCCATTTGTTGAAAACTACTAAGGTGTCTTTGCTGAAGGAAACACATTCTCAGTAGCTAATCAATATTTAGCTAGATATTGCTCCCCTTTATTTTTTTGAATCTCTTTTGCAAGTACATTTCTCATTGCTCTAGCGTTAGATTGTTTTGATGGTTCGAGTTTCCTTTCTTCTCTAAAGTTTGATTTTGCAATTCTTCTTTTCAAAAGTAGGAGTTGATATTAGAAACATTCATACCATCTTTGGCATTGCCTGTTCTTTTTCTCCAAGTTTACGAATCCCTCGGGTGGACAATTTAAGTGTTGAGGATTTTTACTTAAGTGTAATTCCTGCACCCAATAGATTTGAGTTTTAATCTACTGTTGCTTCAGCCAATGAAAATAACGTTTTCAAGCTCATTTAGACATTTCATGTGGTTGTAGCACCTTAATTTTTAGGGAATTTTCTTGTATATTCTTCTCTTTTCTGTTATACATTGTATAAGCTACATTGTAAATATATTTTGCTGATGTATAGCTGAATTATGAACCTCCATATTGGTCTCTTTCTCTCAAACAATTGTACTGCGTTATTTCTGAAGCAGTTTGTTTCATATAGTTGTAGCCCCTCTCTTTGGGTGCTATCCAACTATACTAGGTGGTGGGAGGTTTGTTTACCTCACCTATTTTGATTTGTTTTTTCTCTCCTTTTGGATCTAGACACTAGATCCACTGATCTAAGGGATCAAGGATTTGCAAACTCATTTCAGTGCACAGATTTCTAAAGAGTGCGTTATTCCAGTAGGCTTTGTTGTGCATTCCCATTTTGGGATATTACATCTAGAGTATTTCAAGAAGAGGAAGGGCCATGTACTTCCTATTCTAAAAATGAAGAACCAATGTTGCAGAAAGCTCCAAAGAATTACACCTTGCATTTTCCTTTTGAGGAAGAAGAAAAAAGGAATGGAGATGGAGGGCACTTGGAACATGAGATCCTAAGTGGATACCTTACAGAATATAAGTCTCAACCTAAAGATTTCAAGGAGACTCTAGCTCTTTCTCAAATTATTTAGCTGGAAGAAGAAAGGAGGCCCTACAACAATAAGGGGATGAGAGGAAATATATTTCTATTGTCTACTTTTGATGGATAATTCACATGTACAGCAAAGGCTTGGGTGATGAAGCTAGATGCATTCTTCTTACTACATCCAGTGATAGAAAGAGAGGTTGTTGAGATCTCAGGCTGCACCTTGAGGGAAAGGAAACCATTTGGTAGTTCAACCATGTGAGTCATGCAAGAGTGTCTACTTTTGCAGACTTCACTCAAAGGGTGATCAAAATATTTGATAAGAATAAATCAGAAGGGGAGGAACCTTCACCACCACTTGAGGGGATTTGTACCAGCACTGGTACAACTATGGAGCAACCATCATCCTCAATAGATGGGGAAGCCAACACATCCGAAGGAGGAACCCTTGCATCCGTACAAAATTTTCCCAAGCTTCACCAAGGCATGCATGAATTTCCACCTATTTTAATTTCAACAAACCTTATGGAGGGATGTGGAAAGCTGCCTTTGCATGATCTAGGATCAACACATACTATTGATTGGTAGTAGTAGCATTGCACTGTGTTGTGAAACCTTGACTTGTTCAAGGAAGGGATGAATCATCATCCTAATGTGCCATGGCTGAGCTGCACATAACACTTGGGGTTGGAGTGTGAGTTTTTGAAGGAGAGGATGAACTTTATCCAGAAAAAACCTATGTAGAACTCTATGTTCATCCTTGAGTTGGAGCATGAGATAGAAAATACACCTTTGAGGAGGAGGATGACAGCACTGTCATTAGGCAATAGTGAATAGTTGGGGCCCAACTATCATTAGAGCATTCTAATGACCATTGCACTTGTATGAGATTGGATGAGAAGTTGATCAATGAGAGACACTTTTTCTTTCATCATTATGATGGATCTATTGGGATGAGGATTGTGCAGGCCTATGAGGAGGTTTTTCCTCCAGCACACTTGGATATTTATGGATTCAAGAGGGTCATGGTGTGGGATCTTCTCTAGGAGATATCCAAGGGGTTGCATTTCAACATCCCATGAAATGCAAAAGAAGAAATCTGATTTGGGAGGATGGTAGTCTTCATTGGAGGAGTACCAAGATGAAACATGGTAGGGGACACCCACATGTGGTTGAATGGGTCCGGATGGTGAGCAAGATTTTGGTGAGCCACTTGCATATTTAAGATGTTAGGCATAGGGAGGCATGGCTGCATTGGCTACTCTTAAAAGAGTTTGGCCATCATGTGATATATCCTTCTCCAAAGGGTATGCTGGTGGAGGAAACTTGGCAGGGCACTTGCATCATATGGTAGCAAGGAGTGTGGATGCATTGTGTTGATATGACATCCTTCATGTCAATAATTATGTTTTCACCACATGATTTGTATGATGGAGGTGTGAGGGTGTAGCAAGAGTTATTGTTGCTTTGGCTACTCTTGGGGGAGTATGGGAAATTTTTTTCCCATGCTTATTATAATATTTCCGGAGAAAGGGATGGCACATTCAAGGTGTAAGGAGGCTACCCTTCAGCATTGGAGGATAAGGATGGGTTTCCACATAGGGAGAAGACTTCCCCACATAGTAGCATGATGGCGGATGACTTTGGCATGTGGAATTTCAAAGAAAGGAGTCATCGAGTGACAAGAGCCTTATCACTAAGGCCAACAACACTGTCACTTTGGAGTATTTTTCTATTGATGGAGTGTTCCAAGGGGAGTACGCATCCTTTCATTTTGCAGATTTTTATGAGAAGATTCTCATGGGAGGACTCATCCATGGACCTCGCTTTCATCTTACTTATTAAGCATGGTAAGAAATGTATTTCTGTACTTATTGGTTATTTCATTGAGTATTTGCATTATCTCACCATCTATGTACAATGCATTTCTCCACAAGGGAGAAGATTATTCTTGGGTTTCATGGTCATTCTAGGACAAACATTTATGATGAGATAACCCTTCTCTACATGAATTTGGGAAAGTGTATTGCTATTTTTATTATGCTCAGCTGATATATATTGCTACTTACTACCACATAGTAGATGAAAAAACATGCACAGCTAGTAATTTATTGGAGGACAACTTGCCACATGATATTCTCAAACAATAGTTGGAAAGACTGTGTTGTATCCACTTAAGAAACCATTGGTATCATCCAAATTTGCAAATAAAATTCAGTAATTTTCTGATTTGGATGCCATATGGTGATGATGCACCATTCATTTTGTATGGAATGGTTTGGGCCAGCATGATTCATGACATTAGAGAGAGGATCTTTGAAGGTCCAATATTCTTCTTACCACTTGAGGGAAACCTTATTGCAGCCCAAGATCAGTAGATACTCTACACTTATCATGAGTGGAGAGAAAGATAGCATAGGGTAGGCCATTTTTTCTACAACGTTCAGTTATGCAGCCCACCTACATTGCAGGAGCCAAAGGTGGAGGATATTTTTCATGAGTTATGATTCTGGAGGGTGGCTCATTTTGTATGGATGCTAGCTTAGGGATGTGAGATTCACATGGGGATGATAAATCCCAATACATGTCAGATCTCATGCCTCAAGGAGGCCTCTAGACATCACATTATTGCCTCCATGGATATTTTACTTCTTCATGAGGATATCTCTTTGGGATGGTTACCAAAAGCTAACTTGCATGTTTGGGAGGGGAAATTTGGAGATGTATTGATGAGACAACATCTTGTTCCTTGGAGGAATTTATCATATGTGGATGCTATTGGAAGAGGAGAGGATGCTCTTTAGTTTTATCCTTGTAGTTGCTTGAGGACAAGCAACATTTGGCAGGGGAGGACTATAATATTCCTAAATTAGCATGAAGCTAATCGGAATATTGATTTTTGCTTTTAGCACTTAGTAGATGAATAAATGGGGAAAGAGACCCATAATACCTTGAATAAGCATAAAACACCTCTTGATTTGAAAAGGGATCATAATAATAACTGGATCTAGCACTCTCATTTGTGAACAAGGCATAATGGATGTGGACAAAGTCAAGTTTGACCAAGTCAACAACATTAATGTGGGAGGAGTGGACCATCAATAAAAGCAGCTCAATATGAATGCGGATCAGTTTAGACAACTATATGAGAGTTGGATTGAAGACCCTCAAGCGTGAAAAGGGCTGAAGCAAGTTGAAGAGGTCAACCTTGACCAAATCAGACAACGCTGTTATGGGGGAGTGGCATTGCTGAAGGTACAACACAGTTTTGGAGGGAGATTGATTGTGTGATGGTGGAAACCTTAATGAGTGGGACCCAAGGTGTGAAGGTTCACATATTTTATAAGGAATAGGATGGCAGCCATATGGGCTTAGCTTTTGAATTATATTTTGATATGTCTGTTTAGACCTTTGCTCTCTTCAGCTATTTAGCTAAGATTGCTGGCACTGTTTAGCACTTGGTATTCCTCTTTAGGAATTCCATCTCTTCCCTTTGAGTATGTCTTGGGAGAGACCTCATATATCATTCCACACATCTAACATTAGGGCCAAGCTTCAGTCTTTAGCTACAATGTAGTTTCTGCAGAATATTTTGTTGTGTTGCAGGGTGTTGCAGTGGAGGGTTGAGAAACCCACCTTTTGAGTTTTCCCACAAGAGCCAAGATATTTGAATTTTTTCTCCCTGAGGATGCATAATTACCCAAGAAAAACCCCCCATATTCATCCTCCATGTTCCCATATATGACTAAGAAGATAATTGACATGATTTCATATATACCTGGTTACTCTTCTGACCAGTGGATTAAGGAAGCCATTGTAGGATTTTTGTCAGTTTTTACAACTAGTGAGAAAACTGTTGTTTTTAATTACAGTGAGTTCATTGTAGATGCAATGCATGATCAGTTTCTAAAGTGTCCTACTAAGGCAAATCTGAAGTAAACTTTAGGTTTAGTTTATTTTTTTCTTTATCATCAAGCAAAAAAAATTCCATTTTCTTTGTAGAAGTTAGATGAGAAAGGTAATTCACAATTAGTGATCCTTTGGACCTCCTTGGTAAGGAAAAATTCCACTGAATTTACCTTTGCATATTATGTTGATCAGTTCCTTTATACAATTATTTGTCTACTAAACAATGATATAGAACTTAGAATAGGATGAAGTATTCAAAGAGTTTTTTTTTTTTTTTTAATCTTAGTGACCAGACAAAGACAGGGGATTGGTATTTATAAAAAAACTATACTCAGATCAAGGTTTATGGGTGTGAATTTCCACCCTATAGGCTTCCAAATTTTTTTCCCATGAGACTTTTCTCATTGGAATATATAAGACAAATGATACACATGGATGAATTACACTTTGTTGCAGCTAAAATGAAGGCACGATTTAAGATCAAGGCTCAGATTGTACCCTTTATTTTCAATACCAGAACAACAGGTAAAGAGTCAAATTTTATATTAAATAAAATGAATTTGAAATTACATTTCACTTGGTCTTATGATCATTTCTGCCTCATTTCTAAGTTGAAAGTGGACCAGATGACCACTCTTTACACCCACACTCCTAGGCTAGAGATAGAACAATTCATGAACGAGAGTCAGAGAGAGGATAACACACTATAGGAAGTTGAAGAATAGGTCATATCTATAAATACCTCTTAGACCCTTATACCTCAAGAGAAACAAGAGAAATGGATAAGGGAAGAAGATTCTTCTCCAGTGACATAAATTGGAGCCAAATAATTCCAAATATATAAGAAGAAGAAAAAGACTAATTTAGGACCAGTTTTTTAGCAATGAGATAAAGAGAAAGAAAATATAATTATGATAGGTCCTCATGTTTCTACAAGAGAATATGATCTCTTCATAGGATCTTGCTCCTCTTCAACCTCCAAAGATCCCCCAAATGCAACTCAGAAAACAGAATTGGTTCAAGACACAGCCGAGCCATTTTTTTTTCCAAATATAAAGAAATAGAACAGAAGAATGAAATGCTATAATTGATCACATACACCCAATTTTGGAAGAAAATAGCTACCTCAAATCACAAGCTTCTTTCAGCCTTTGATACAGAGAAAGGAAAAATGTAAATTTCATTTCTTGAAGAAAAATTTCCAGTGCAAAAGTGTTGGGGCCTTTGTTTTGAGAAACACAATTTTGAGTTATGGAAGGCTAGGAGTGGAAAGAACATGTGGTGGAGCACCATTAATAAAGGAAAGTAGCCATTGCAATTGCGGAGAATCTGCAGACATATGGTGGAGCACATGCAGGAAATAACATAGATGGCAGAAACAGGGGACAGTGAACAAACAGAAGGACTCCCAGAAGTAGAGTCAATTGTGAAAAAGATATGAGAATATGTGGAGTGCAAGGGAACAATTGAGTGAAGAAGTGGCAAGGAATGATAGTGTTATTCAGTACGAGTAGATAAGCAAGAAAACAGAGAGTCTGCAGGGGATTCTAGGTATTCGGGGAGCTCTGTGGAGCCTGATTGTATTGTGTCATGTAATGTTGAACTCGATGGAGTATAATATGTAATGTGTGGCTGAAGTAATAGAAACAGAGTAATGTTGAGTTGTGGGATATGAGGTGTATGATAGTATTTTTTAGCTGTATGTTCATATATTTTAGAATTTTTGATGTTCATATTATTTATTGCTAAATGATAACTTGTCTCTTGATTCGCGTGTGATGAATATGCTCTGCGTAGTGTAATTTATGATTATCTATTATCGATTCCTATTTGGTATTAAAGGTATAGATTTTAATCCTAGTAAGGTCATGGTACACCTTGGCTAAGACTCCTTGCTCTCTTGGGTAAGGTGAAAATGCCGACATTATCCTAGACTACAACAAATTTTGTTGTCTCTGAGCCTAAAATTGGGCCTTGCCTAGAGACCTCCTTTTTCGCCAATAAATGGTTTCGTTTTCAGGACCTGAAAACATAACTAAAAGCTGGATTATGGTATCGAGGATCTTTGAAAGAGAATTACATAACTGGTGGGATAATCATGTAGATCAGTTCATATCTCAATAGGCAGAGCTCCGACATCAGAAGGAAAAGACTCTCAAGGATCAATTTTTGTTTTCTGATTCAATGAGTGATTTGTAAAAAAATTCCTAAAGAGCTCGATAACTATTTGCAAAGACTCTAGATCAAGCCATTTCCTATAGGATTGAATCAATCTCGTCGCAGTTGGATGCATACAAACCTGACAGCATTGCACTGATTAGATACAGACCTAACTCGAGAAGTAGACTTTCGGGTGTAGACTAATTTGGAGGGCTACATTGTAGAGTTTACAATTGAGTGTTTTTCAATATTTTATGAAAGAAGAAGATATATTTAAATCTGGGTTGTAGGGAAATTTGTTGAAAGAATTTATGTTGTGGATTAAATATTTAATGGTTGACGAGGGGCTAATGCCATTCCAAAGTCCTGCGATGGAGGATTAAACCTCCAATACTAGGGGGAGGATCTAAAGGAAAGATGCTATGAACAAAGGAAAAAGGGGAATAGGGATATGGACGTTGGAACCTCTAGTAGGTTGAGAGAGCTAAGAGCACATCGGAGGGTGCATATCGCTTAGAAGTGGCAGGAAAGGACGATACGAGAGTTTGAGAAGAGAGAAAGGAATAGGCATCACAGATGACAGAAGGGAGAGAAGGTGAAGTGGGGCCCAAAGGAATGGATGGGTCTATCAAAGAATTTAGGCAAGTTTATAAGATCCCATCCAGAGGAGAGAAGGAAAAAAATTCCAGTGAAGAGGAGGATGCGTACCTCGAAGAGGACTTCGATGTGGAGCTGCATGTTGCAATGGAGAAATTGTTCCAAGAGAGACCAAAGACCATAATGCAAGGTAATCCTACTCCCCAAGTTTCAAGTAGCACTAGTCCTAACCTTCCCTTGGTACTTTACGATTCACTTGACAAGTTCTTGATAAAATTGCAAAAGTCTATAAAGTTATGTAGTATTCAGTCTATAGTATAGATAGTAGCTAGTAGTAGTACTAGCAGTAGGATCTCTCAACCAAGAAGTAGAGGCTTCATATTAGTACCACTGACACAAGTAAATATGGCAGGATCATTTACAGGATACCCAAAATTTTTCAGAAAAGGAAATGATGATGTGGAGCAGCATTGGTATTTATGTGAAGCAATTTGGAGAGCTCGATAGACACCAGATGAAATTAAATTAATCTAATTTCAAACTACCCTAAGGGAAATATATTTATGCTGGTTTATCAAATGGTCAGAGGTGCACTAGAACCCAACAATAGATTATGTTAAAAGATATTTTGTACAAGAATTCAAGCTACCCGAGACTAATCAACAAGGATTATCCAAACTATGGGAAATTAAATAGAGGGAAGGAGAAATAGTTTGGGATCTGATGAGAAGGTTTAAAGATGAAAATGGGAAACTAAGTTACCTAATTGATCTAATTAACCAATGAGACTAGTTCATTAAAGCACTTTTACCCTTGAAAAGAACACCTCTAACCCAACAAAATATTGATACCCTTCAAGATGCAGTAGAGAAAGAAGTGAAAATAGAAGAAATGGCTCGCTACCCACAAGAGTTTATAGGGGGAGTGGTTGCGCAATATCCATCCATATTGGGACTACAACATCAAATAGCCAGTTTGATGGAGAATCTCAAAGATATTCAACCAATGTGACCAACATGACCCAATGTGTAGTGTACACATTGTCTGTTGGAAGGACATGTAGTTACAGAGTGCCCAAGGTTGCAGGGAGCCAATGTTGGGACTTTGACGACCGGAGCACAATGGGCCTTGCCAGTAGGATGAGTTGTGCAAGTAAATACTCAAGGGATATACCGAATGCAACCCCATTTCCCAATATTTCCTAATCAGCAAAATTAGATAGCAGCAGAATGTTGTGAGATATTCAAAGGTATTGGTCATCCTCCACGTTTGTTCCCAATCCTGCAAAAGTATTCAAATGTTCCAAACAATGTCTATTGTGAATTTTGCATGTCAACAACTCATAATACAAAACAATGCAAAGCCCTGGATTCATTAGCATACTGAATAGATAGATCATCCTACAGAGTAAATGAGACTCCAAGAGGACGGGGAGGAGCAAGAATGCAAGGTAGCGGATCTAGAGGAAGAGGACCTATGAGGTGTTATAATTGTGATCAAGAAAGCCATGTAGCAAGGGAGTGTCCACTACCAAGACGACCATGGTGTTCCCAATGTAGAGTGAATGCGCATGCTACAGAGGACTGTCTACAGCTGATCAAAATATGGGAAGAAAGAACCAGGAAATGAGGAGCCAATCTGGTTAACACAGAGCCAAGGGTAGTCGATACATAGCCTCTGCCAAGTGTAGCTATAATAACCTGAGGAGGGAAGAAACCAGGGGAGGATGCACAAGATATGGACCTGGTAAAGATTGTCAAACCTACATCCCAAAAGAATATTTTTAATTCAGAGCGGCAGAGACAATACTTTAATTAAGTACTAGAAACATTCTCAAAGCTGGAGGGTCACAAGGGTATGGAGCTAATCCAATCAGCCAATGAAGGAGAAAATATAACTACCACATGAACACTTATAAAGAAATGGTTCTGACTGTTCTTGAAGATTGTAAAGTATGGACAGACGCTGGAGTAGTTGAAGAAAAATCTAAAGACAGTAATACAAGGAGGAACAGAGCATGAGGACTCAAGTAACACTAACCTCCCTGAGAAGTATATAAGAAGAGTAAAAAGAAACAAAAAGAGGACGAGGAAATAATTTCGCATAAATGCTCAAGTTGTTGGATTCCAGAAAAGGGACACAATGTTGGATCTAGGATCAGATGTCAATATTTTTCCTACAAAGATATGGGAAGCATTGGGAAAGCCAAAGTTGTCATACTCTCCTTTACAACTAATAATGACGAACCAATACTGCATTGTACCAGTAGGGAGGTTGGAAGAAGTTGAAGTAGATGTTACAGGAGTAAAAAATTATACATATTTTTAAGTGATAGATATTATGGGGGACAATGATCCCTACCTAGCCCTATTGGGGATAGATCAGGCTTTTGAAAATTATGTTTTTATTGATTTGAAGAAGGAGCTTATGATATTTGAAGATGGTGAAGTCAGAGTGGTCCAACCACTAGATCCATATCATGGACCTCGGTACATAGAAACTATCAAAAACGGGGAATATGAAAAAATTATCGATCAAATTTACTAAATGATGATAGGAAAAAGGGAATATTACATTAATCCGATAGCAAGAGGAACAGTAAGTTTGAAAAGTGTTTAGAGTTCCGATGTTGGATCGGAAGTTGCATGGGATGAGTGGAAATAAGGAGGATACGAGATAAACACTAGAAGATGCACGACTATTCGCGGAGTTAACTGGATCGACACAGAGGTAATGGGTTATCCCACTCTTACAAATATGAAAACTCTGAAGAAATTCATTAAGAAAATTGAATATAAGGTACTAGAAGAGCATATAATTCCTCTCATGGATGTGGCATTACAATCCACTTTATAAAGATGGTGGGAAAACCGTCGCAACTCTCTCAGTAGATGGGAGGCCATAACTAAAGCATTGAAAGAAACATTTCAGGTGTCTTTAGGACCACAACTAGAAGAAAAATACAAAGGAGATTTAGATCCCCAAGTACACATAAATACCTGTGAATGTAACTGTAAAATGGAAAAATACCCAAAATCCTTGTGGGTACATAACTTCATACATTCATTAGACACCATCCTGCAAGCTTAGTACCTTACATGATAAAAGAAAAGACAAACAGACATTTGGGAGACAATGGTGAAAATGTTTATGGAGAGTTTTTCTTTCAAGGGGGATAAGGAGAAGATTACGAAGACCCTACAAGCAATCAAAAGAACATTGTTTTTCTCAGAGCTTGAGGAAACTGAAGAGGCGCTTATGTTAGATCAAAAGCCCAAGTTTAACTATCAGGAAGTAGTAACATGTAAAAATATAGACTAGGAGATAGATAATGATGATTTGGAAAATATTCGACATTTTTCTTTCAAGGAGAAAGAAGGAGAACGAATAATATAGGAAGAACCTACCACCAAAGGATTGCACTTGTTACCCTTGCAAAGAAACAAAATATTGGGAACAAAGAGAAGCACAAGATCTCATCTATAGGAGATTGTTGGGATATAGAGGCCACAAAGGAAATTATTGATTTGCTGAAAGAATACGAAGATCTCTTCTCATCTTCAGTAGAAGAATTAAAAGGGATTAAATGAGATTTGGGGGAGATGCGCATAATACATAAACCTGATGCTAGACCAGTAAAACATAGACCTTACCTTCTAAACCCAAGGGTGAAAGAAAAGGTCAAAGCATAAATAAACAAGATGCTAAATGCAGGATTGATCTTCCCAGTTGAGGAGGCATAATGGGTAAGCCCAATAGTGATATAGAATAAAAAGGAGAAATCAAAAATCAAAGTGTTTGTAGACTATAGGATTCTAAATACCGCATGTATTCATGATCCTTTTCCAACACCATTCAACAATGAAGTTTTGGGAAACGTGGCGGGGAATGAAGCATACTCATTCACAGATGGTTTGTGAGGATATAGCCAAGTACGAATAACAGAGGAGGATAAGAGAAAAACCACATTCAAAACTAAATGGGGATCATATGCTTATCATGTCATTCCCTTTGGATTAAAAAATGCGCCAACTATATTTTCAAGAATAGTGATAGCATATTTCAGAGACTATCTCCACAAGTTTTTAGAAGTAAAAATGGATGATTGGATGGTGTATAGTTTGTTGAAAAACCATGCAAGCCTTCTGAGGATAATGTTTGACTATTGCAGGAAGCTCCAAATCTCGCTAGATCTCAAGAAATGCATATTTGAAGTACCATTTGGAACACTATTGAGACATGTTGTCTGTAAACAGGGAGTGTGTGTGGACACCACAAAGGTGGCAGTAATTTTAAATATGGATGCCCCAGATAACGTTAATAAATTGATATCGTTACTTGGACACACATGATACTACAAGAGGTTTATCCACAACTATTCTTGGATCACAACACCATTGGAGAAACTCTTGGAGAAAACATAACCATTTACATGGAATGATGAATTCACCAAGGCATTGGACACACTCTAGGGGAAATTATAAATTTAACCTATTTTGACTCATCCAAACTAGCATAAATAGTTCCATGTACACATATATGCTTCAAGTATTGCTTTGGGAGTCGTGCTAGCACAGCCAGGAGAAACCAACATAGACCACCTGGTGCATTTCACAAGGAGAAAGTTATCAATGGTAGAAAATAACTACACAACAATGAAGAGGGAAGCTCTTGCGATGGTCTATTCTCTACAAAAATTCTGCTACTACTTGCTTGGAGGATTGGAAAATGGAGAAAATAGAGGACCGCTTTACGATCAACTACTAGATGCAGATATTATCCAAGTAGAATCCATCCCTGATTATCTGGAAAAAATAGCTATATACTTAGCTATAGGAAAATGCTTGAAATAATACACAACAACTCAAAGAAAGCATTTATTTGTTAAAGAAGTTGATTACAAACTCATAGCAGGGTAGTTATACAAGATGGGTCTAGATCAAATACTACGAAGATGTGTATAAATAATGAAAGAGTAGATATCTTGTGGGAATATCACAATGGAGTTGCGGGAGGCCATGTGGGTGTAAAACCTACCATAAGAAAGATATTTTAGGCTAGATTATCGTGGCCAAAATTTCACAGAGACAACACAAAGTATGTGAATAATTGTGATGTATGTCAAAGAACAAGGAAACCTTCACATCGCAATGAGATACTCGTACAACCCGTACGGTCCATGCAAGAATTTGAAAATTGGTTTTTCAAATTTGTGGTGCCCATTACACCGGTTGCGCGACACTCACAAGCAAGATACATAATCACCGCAACTGAGTACCTTACTAGGTGGGCAAAGGAGACACCAATAAAGGATTGTACAATAGAAAAAACAACTAGATTTATCTTTGAAAACAAAATTAGCATATTTGGTTGTCCAAGAGGCCTAACAAGTGACCAAGGCACACATTTTATTAATGCTACAGTCAAATCACTACTAGAAAATTTCATGATACAACACCACAAGAGCAGTCCATATCACCCATAGGCGAATTGAACTGTCAAAGGCTTCAACAAAATCTTGGAGAAAGGATTAACTAAGATATGAAATTCTAGCCACGATGTCTGGGATGAAAGAATACCAACCACGTTATGGGCATACGAGACTACCATAAAAATATTACACAACCAGACTCCAATTTAGGTGTCGTACGGGAAGGAATCAGTGGTACCAGCTGAGTTTATTATCCAAAGTCTCTTAATTGCTACAACAACAAAAATGATGGAAGAAGAATCCATCTCTACAGATGTTCATGAATTAGAAAAGCTAGAAGAAGCAATATTTCTACAGATTTTCGTGAATCGGTGTAGAAAAAAATACAGAAGGCCTAACATGACTACCACATCAAATGAAAAACATTTAATATTGGTGAAAAAGCACTTCTCTATGACATCAAATTCCAAAAAATCCTAGGAAAACTCAAGATGCATTGGATGGGACTATACTACGTCGTAGAAATCTGTGACTCAGGGGTAGCGAAGCTAACACAACTAGATGGAGAGATACTTCAAGGATGGGTTAACGACGCACGTTTGAAGCCCTATCATGAGTAAACAACAATTTTTTTTATTTACAATAACTCTCGCATGCGAGAGGAGTTAATAGGTTAGATGTCAATAACTCTCTCACAACTGAGATGATTCTTAGAGTAGCTTCTGTTTAGTTCATAAAATAGTCAATTCCAGCCAATAGAGTAGGAGCCCTAATATCATAATTCACATGCTACGCAAGGTCAATCATCACCCTATTTTGGTATAGGGACCATATCGCAACTAATTGTGGTCGGGGGGGAGGGGGGGTGGGGGGGTTACAGTGACTATATGACCAAGCATGTCAGCCATCATTTACTCATAATGAGCCATCATATAGATGTCAGCCCATAGGATCAGCCAAAATTTGAAAAATAATTGCCATAATTAGTAACCCCATGCTATAATAAAGTTCCCACATTAAGCAGTAATTATTATCCATCACGTCCACCCAAATTTTGAAGCCATCGTTAGTAGCGCTAGAGTCCATCTCACCTGAGTAACTAATCACATGATTATAGCCACGGGGAGAGATAGGAAAAATTAATTAGCTATGTCATCGCATCAACATCCTCCATGCCAGCAATCTTACTTAATCTGCATGGAGGAGGGAAACATCAAAGTGCCAGAGAATTCCAAATTGCAAGAAAAATAAACTACTATAACGATTAGCCTGAATTCAACAACAAGAGCTCAGAATCGCAGAACAAAAACATTACTGGTATACTATAGGAGAATAAATATGATGAAGATGATCGTTTCAGTGATCGAACCAGAGCTCGACCAAAGAATTCAAAAGTTAAAACCATTGGTCGGCAAGTATGATAACGCGACCCTGATAGATATGAACTTCACTGACATGTATATATCAAGAACCATGTAAAGGAAGGGGGAAGTTAAGTAACAAGGGTGCACCCAAACTTTAAAGGCATCCAAAGCTCTACATTTCTGTACTTAAGAATTTTACCAATGTTTGGAATGACAAGAGAAACTATGAAGTGTACGAAGTTTCTTATTAGCAGGATTCAGAACGGGTCACTTTGGCTTGGAAGGGAGATTCCAATCCATGTGGAAGATATACATAGTTAATAGACTATCAACAGTAGGGAAGGATGTGTCAAAGACATTCCAAAATATGTCCAAGAGAGCAAAGAAAGTGGGAGATTGCGACTATTACAAGAAATATGAGACAAGAGGAGGGGGAAAGGGGGCAAAGATAGACCTTATCAATGTCCCCTTAGTGAAATTTGTAGGTTATCTAATTGTAGGAAAGATAATGGGCCATTATACCAAGGGAGAGTTTACCCTGATACTATCTCAGCTACGGAGCATTGTACACAGGGTGTGCAGTTGAATTGGTGTGCTTTCTTGTAGCAGGAGCTCTTTGAGGCATGTGAAGATAATTTTAAGAGGGCCACAGGGTTCATCTATGGATCTAGTGATGTGGAAGTGGAATCCACCAGGAATTTGGTCACTTGCGAAGATCACTGAAGATAAAATGATGGCCCTAAGGTTCACCCCATGGAGAGTGTCCAGCGACCCAAGAAAAAATGAGATAAATGAAGAAGCATTTTCAGAATGGTATCGAAAAATTGTAGACATGGTCAAAAATTAGTAGAGAGTCCCCAAGAATTTGTTGGAAAATTATTTCCCTCAAGTATGGTTCGAGGTGTCTCAAAAGTGTACCTATATTCGACCTGATTATGTTGTGACCGAAAAATTTCACAATAAACCACTAAAATTTTAGATAACAAAGGAAGCTTTCCATATAGAGGTCTCATCATGGTCGGGATCAACAGTAGAGATCGTAGATGGAGAGCTCATGTATTCATTTGATTCTATGCTTCCGCAACCCCTACCAGGAGAAACGTCATTTGAGATAGCTCAAAGGATTTCACAATTGCAGCTACAACCATTGATAGATAAGCTGGGCACCTAGGTTCAGGCTTTCAATAAGGTAATGGGAAATTTTTGGGGAAAAAACTATTGAATTTGTGTCATTTTCTGAGTTTCAAACACTTAATTTTGTGTATCCATCATTAAAAATCCCTGTCCTCACTACAATACCCTCCACCACATTCCACTCACATCCATAGCCAACCATCACTCCACTCCGTAAAAGAAAGCCAAGCAAATGTCCCATCCCAGCACCGAAAGTGAAAAGAGCCATGACCATGAAATCCGATCAGATAGTGGACCTCACAGGTGAGGACCATGCACAACAATTAGCCACTAGAATCCTAACACAGAAGAGCCAGAGGTAGGCACACATACCACCTCTATAATACCGCGATTCAACCCGTCATCCTCACACATTGTACCAGCTTCATAGTCACTAAATACAAAAAATTAATCACCACATACATCATTTGCATCCAAATACCATTTGACACATACTCCATCCACTTCCGCGGCAATCTCTGATTCAATACCCACAAGCGCCATAATGGTCGTTGACACTGAAGCAGAAGTTAACTCGTGTACAACAGAAATAACCAAGGTTAACTCAACCACAATAGTGCCAGGTACCTTTTTAAATCTATTAATCCATACTGAGTCACCCATTTCCAATACTTCACTCACTGAGACCTCACTCAATCCATTTCAGCAGTCCATGCTATTACTACAACCATTCATACCCAAACCACCATCCACCAATTATCATATTCAGGAATCATAGACTATCCCACTGAGTCAAACCACATCTCCACAAGGCCATTCATAACGTTCCATTTCTAGCATCCAACCACTCAGAGAAAGGAATCCAACTCTAGATATGACAATCAATGGAGATATTGCAGAGTTGGGGACGCGACCAACATTTCACATTTATACAAACAACAGAATAAAAAGAAAAAACCATCCATAATGATCTTCCACATAGGTATGAAAAACAAAATCAATAGGTCATGATGCTCACTGATAAGTGCAATCAATTCCAGCAAGAGAGGGATACCCTTCACCAGCAGCTTGACCAAGTCATAGAGAATTTCAAGGAACTATGGCCAACGATCACCAGTGTAGGCAAGACTGCACCAAAAGACATTTCAGTGTGCTTAGTGGTTGAACGTTCAATACACATAAGGGTAGCATGTGCCAATTTGGGCAATGAAAATTAGGAACTAAGGGAAGCTCTTGTAGCTAGAATGACGCTACCAAACCCTTCTAAAGTATACGAAGAAAAGGTGGCGCAAAGGTAGAAGCAGATGCAGGACCTAAGGGAAACACTAGGAACCACATTCACATAGGCATACAACCTATTGGAGAAAATTCATGAATGCTCAAACTCACTTACAATGAAGGCACAACCCAGCTCCGAACAACTGTAGAAACTTGTTCTTGAGATCAGAGGAACAACATATCTAACCAGCTGCAACCAACTATATGATCAAGCCGACACACTTTATCTATAGGTACAAACAATTTAAGAAGTCTCAGCAAGAAAAAAATAAGCTCCTCTGGAACCTAAGACAACCAGTCAAATAGAAATCAAAAACCATAGAACAGTTGGCATCCAAAGCATACCCCAAATTCAGAGCAGTGTTTAATGATCTACCACAGGTAATAGACGCCACTCATGCTAAAAAGGTGGCCAGTGAAACAAACCCTGTGATGAAAGTATGGAAAGAAGCGATCACTGAGTTCATGCAGCTCAGGACAGAGGCCATGAACAAGGTTCTGTAGTTGGGGCCTTTTTTAAAGGAGGGGAAATCAAAACAGGTGGAGCCAGAGAGGGAGAAAAACGAGGAAACTCAACTAGCAACAATAGCTGATGGTCAACCGGGGACCGCAATAAGGGAAAAATATTAACTTAGGAGGATTCAATAGCTTGGGGTCGGGGCCTATTGGGGAATTTGTTTTGAACAACACAATTTTGAGTTGTGGAAGGATAGGAGAGAAAATAATAGGTGGAGGAGCACCATTAAGAGAGGAAAGGAGTCATTGTTGTTGTGGAGAATCTGTAGAAAAATGGCCGAGCAAAAGTAGGCAACAACACAGATGGTAGAAAAAGGGGACAACGAACAAAGAAAAGGACTCCAAAAGGAAAATTCAGTTGCGGAAAAGAGACGGGAAGCAGTGGAGTGCAAGGAAACAACTGAGTGAAGAAGGGGAAAGGACTGACAGTGTCAGTGGGCAAGAGTAGATAAGCAAGAAAGGAGAGAGACCACAAGGGGAGTTTGGGTATTCAGGGAGCTCTATGGAGCCTGAATGTACTGTTTCATGTTATGTTGAACTATGCAGAGTATAATATGTAATGTGTGGCTGAAGTAATAGAAATAGAGTAATGTTGAGTTGTGGGATATGAGGTGTATGACAATAGTTTGTAGCTGTATATTCATATATTTTAAAATTTTTGATGTTTGTATTATTTATTTCTAAATGATAACTTATCTCTTGATTTTCATGTGATGAATATTCTTTGTCTAGTGTATAGGGAAAATTTTAGGGGCTAATATTCGTAGGTGGGCTAATTTTTCATGCTTTTTCCAAAAAAAAGATTCGTCAAATTCCATTTTTTTCTAAAATGATTGACCCAAATTTTATAGTACACCATTATTTCACCTTAAAAATTGCCAAAATATTATATTATATAATATAAAATAATTGAAAATATAAATATTTCTACAGAAATATCACCAAATATTTTACAATTTACATATTAGGGACTAGTAAGATTCGGTAAGGTTTCTAAACTTTAAGATAAACTTCCATCCTTAAAATTTTCCATGGTGTAATGTCTGATTATCTATTAACGATCCCTCTTCAGTATTAATGGTCTATATTTCAATCTCAGTAAGGTCACGACACACCTCGAGTGAGACTCCTTGCGCTCTTAGGCAAGGTGAAAATGCCGACATTGTCTTAGACTACAACGGGATCTTGTTGTCTTTGAGTCTGAACCTGGGTATTTCCCAAAGACCTCCTTTTTTGCCAACAGAAAGACATAAGCCAATTACAAAGAATCCACATTTTCCTTTGATACACAAAAAAACCATTCAAATGACCAAATGGATATGCATAAGAAAACTAGTGAAATGATGTACTCTACTTTGACTAATGCTATCATGTCAACCTCTAGACTACAGGTCTCAGTTAAAAACATACATACACAATTAAAGTTGGAAAGGATTTCATCCTTGGAAAAGGATAATAAGATCAAATCACTAGAAATCTTGGTAATCAAGCTAGGCTACAATTCCAGTGGTGTGAAGGCAACAAAAGAGATTGTAAGAGGAAATAATGTTGATATAGTAGCATTAAGGAAACAAATCAAACTTCCCACTACAAAATATCCACATGCCAACGAAGTTGGGGAGCTACAAAAAAAGAAGGAAGACATTTTCAAGATAATAATTGAACAAAATATCCAAATCAGAGACAAGGAAGTGGAAATGGAGAAATTTTTTAAGGAAAAAGAGTAGACATAGCAATTCGCTATAGTACCATTGACAACAGTCCCCATTTCAGTTGCAACAACACTAGGAGTATCTACATCATCATCAACACAAACACAAAACAAAAATCCTTCAAGTGAGATGTTCAAATCCATGGAAAATTTATCCATTCAAGGGAAGGAAATTGAAAAATCAAAGGCTCAGCTTAAGACTCTACAAGAACATAAATTAAAAATAGATGCTTCATATGTAGAAGAATTGCAGAAATATCACAGACTCACTCAGAGGGTTGAAAAATTGGAAATTGAATCAACCATGGAACAAAATTTAGCACAGACAAAAGAAAGTATATGGATATAGACCAATGAAGCCATCACTAAAATATGGCCTTCAATATAAATTATTTTTTAGCAGGAAGAATTGATACAAAGATCCAAATTAGTGGAGGATATAAAAGTAGATTTGGGGCGGAAACCTGTTGAAGCAACAACTATTATAAAAATATTGAATTCTAAAACCAAAGCAGAGTTAGAAGAGCTTGGAATTCAAGAAAGGATAGAAAAAATCTTAGAGGTAAGAAGCATGCATACTTAAAGGAACCTTATGATGCAGCTCGAGAATAAGTGTAAAAATCTGGAATCCAACATTCAACGATTCCATAACAAGTTTCATGCGATAAATAGGAAAGGACTACTAGGATTAATTGGGATAGGAGACTAGTTTATTAGCTTGAAATACTATCAGGAGAAATTATGCACCATTTCTCGAGATAAATCAAAATTTATAGGTATGAAAGGGAACATCATAGGGAAGGCATTCATGGAGGCTATAAAATTTAACTTATTCATCAGTCATGAGATCAAAAATTTGTTTTTCATCAAGCCTACTTTCCAGAAGTATACTAATGTAGATGAGACATACAGAAAGTTGATAAATTTTTTATCCCAAGTGTATACTGATGGGAGAAGCTATCTGAATTTCACCTCCAATAACCAGACAAAAAGGCATCACTTTTTGACGTCCAATCATCAAAGCGATCCTCAAGATTAGAGCCAACAACCACAACAGTTTAAGGTTTCCTATAATTTTGTTCTATATTTGTAAATTATTTTTTGTTATTTTGTAAAAAACTTGAGATTTTCACTCAAGATATTTTTGATAGTTTTGTATAACTACTTCCAAATCTGAAGTATTATTGTTGGGTTTTGTATGAAGAAATAGGTTGTTGAATTTAAATTTGTTCCTTGAGCTCAAGTGGACCAATTTCAGTAATACATAAAGCTTTTTAGGATTCCTGTGTCAGAATTGTTGGTGATTTTATCTTCTCTTATTAATGTGTTTTTCTCTATTAATTCATATGTTTATCTCATCTAGATTTTTTAAGAAAAATAAGAATTTGAATTTTTTTAAGTGCATTCAATTATGTATTTTGAGAAAAATTAGTGTTTAATGGATCCTTAATCTTTCCTTGTTTACCATATCATAAAGCTTTTTATATCTAACAAGTGTGCCAACCCTTCCCTGTTAAATTTGTCTGTCATTGCTGCAATTAATCAAATTGAAGTTTAATTGACTCCATTTCCCAATGGCTTTCCTTTACTATTCTAACCAAAACAATTTAAAAACCAAACTATGATCTTTCAAAACTAGCCTAAAATCCTATCAAACAAACCAAGCTAAATCTGACAGAGAGATCCCTTTGCGAGTTTAGAAGGGCTAGCTTCTAAACTTAAAAGTGGTTCTTTGGTTACCTATTGGTTTCTTTTAAAACCTTAAGAAATTATGGAGTGATAACATTTTGGCGACCATACTGGGGATGGACCAATCTCATTTAAATTCAATTTTCCCTGTTGAAAATCTTTGTTCCAGGGCTTAAAGTTATTACTAAGTTGGTGGCTGACAAATAGATATGATTTAAGGTTGTTTGGCACTCAAAATTTGTATATATTAAATAATTGTAAATATATTGTAGTATATGTTTTTTCTGAAAGGATATACACTAGAGAAAACCTAGATCCAAATCCTTTGGAAATTGTAGATAATCCTAAAAAAATAATTAGGAAGAAAAATGCAACTTAGAGTGAATCAAGTTAAAGGATTCCTCCAAGGGTTAACTCCCTTCCTGAAAAAAATTGTTACTGTAGAGGACATAGAATTTGATTTAGATTTTGAAGATACACTTTTTAGAAGTAAATCTGATAGCTTTGTAACTAAAATTGTTGTGGATAAGGACCTGCTACCACCTTATAAGTTGGATCATGCTGAACATAAATCTTTGGGTCATCAATCTCCCAAATCATCAAAATTTTCCTCTACTGCATTATCTCCTATTCCACAACCAAGTTCACCTGTTAGTGTTGTTCCTCTATGAATCCCTCCCAATAGATCTATGCTTAGTTCAATCAATTCTACACCTTGTTCATCTACCATTCCTATCACTTCCTCTACAACACATCAAAGTATTATAAATCCCCCTTTCATACCAAATATATCCACACCTCCTAATATTACATCTTCCACTCATCCCCATATTCTTGTCATGGCTACTCATTATGCTCCTTTGATTTTACCTAGGAAACTCAACCCCATGCCACAAGGTTATCAAAGTCAGAAACCTCATTTTGATATCACTCAACCAATTACTGCTCAACAACACATAGGTCGAATGAATAATTATTTTTATTTATAGGAATTTAATGAAGATGATGTTAGAATGAGGCTATTTTCCCAAATTCTGACAGGAGAAGTTAAAAAATGGTTTAAATCATTAACAGTTACCTCTATCCCAAATCTAACTCAATTTCATGAAATTTTCTCAGAAGGTGAGAAGTCAAGAAAAACCCTCTCCATATCTCAGCTGAATATGAGAGTATCAAGAGATATCTAGGAGAATCCATCCAAGATTACTATACCAGGTTCAAAAATTCTTATAATTCTATTCCAGCTGTAATACAACCTCCTCCCGAATTGGCCTTGTTGAAGTTTCCAGATGGTTTTAACCCTGACATGGCTTGCCAACTTAGGTAAAGAAACCCTACCACCTTAGAAGAAATGTAGAGGAATGCAGTTAGTGTAGAAGACAATTTGTTAGAAAATAGAGCTAGGTTGAAAATTGAAATAAAACTCCAAATCAAAGAAGAACCAACTTATTCTTCTTCATATACTAAGTTTGATAGCTTAGTGAAAACTATGGAGAGAATGATGGATAGATTAAGCTTAGCTGATAAAAATCCTCCAAGAGAAAATAAAGGAGATCCTCCTATTAGAAATTGTAATTTTAGGAGAAATCCCCCACAAATTAAATGAATAGAACATAGAGGCCATGCTGATCAACAACAGATTAGGCCTCCATTTCATGAAAAATATGTGTAATATCCTAAAATGGGAACTGTTAGCAAGGCATGACTGGAAAACACATTTTCCAGGAATGGCTGCTATAGGATTTGAAGCCAACACTTGGATCCCTTATATCTGAGTATCTAAGTCCTAAATCCAAGAGGATATAAAAAAAAATCCTTCTAGGTGGGGCAAACAAGCCTCCCACACTTAGTATGGCTTGATAAATTCCCAATGAGGGACTGTAGTAATGTATAAACACAGTAATGAATATGCAGCATAAAATAAACTCATAGGACATGTTAAAAAGACATAGCCATCAATCCAAGCTACAACAACAAACTGTACTTCGTTTTATGAGCCAAAAGTTGGGGAAAAGCAACAATTTATGCCCTAAAAAGTTTAATTTCAGAGATGAACATAAAAATAAGGGAAAGTGATAGTGGGATCTCGTGGCTTAGGTCATGTGGGACTCACATACCAAATTTCAGCAAACAAAAATGACTCTATCTATATTAAACAGGTCTCCCACTCTTGGTATGGCTTAAAATGGCCCAATCCCCATGACTTGATTACTGCATAAATTACTGAAGCACGGGAAGCGTGATTTTCTGAAGGTGATCGATGCAATATGGTATGGAAATCAGAAAATCAGATCTATAGCATGGTTCATACAATTTAAAATAGATAAACAGAAGAATTACATGAAGAAACCCTCAAGATTGAGGTGCTGCAACAACGAAATGGGACTGCAAAGCCTGACAACGTTATTTTATTGATGTTATAGCTGATATATATTACACATCAGATCTAGAGCAGATATGTACATAAAAAATATAGATCCAATACAGATCTATGTACTATATGGGCTCCTCAATACACTCCACTTGGGGATCTGAGAAAATCATGAATAACAGTGAGTAGATTTGAGATCTAAGTTGCAGTCCTGCAACAATATTCAGGAATTCTGCAGTAAATAGAACTAGTGCAAATCAGATCTGAAATTAATATGGATTGGATTTCCAATCCATGGATCACCACAGTGCAAGGAGAGCCCCTTAACACTAGAGATCACTCCTCCAAAACGTTGCTCAAACACCCTGCAACTTCCCTGTTGCAGATAACGTTGTTATGGGAGAGAAACTATGTTGTTAGCTTCAGTATTGAATAGGCTTGATGCCTAGATCTGAATCAAACCCTCAATAGGATTTGAATTGTGGTTGGAAGATGAAGCTTGGCCCGAAGCCTGATAGTGGACAAGATAGAACAAGTCTCCTCCAAGAGCTGCTCAAGGAAGGAGGTGGGATTCCCGACCAGGAACACCCAAGTGCTAAACAACACTATTCTCATGTAAACAACCAGAGAATAAGGAATGTATAAACAAACAACACCTTGAGAAATATCCAATAATCAACCCTCTCCTTGGTGTCCTCCTCCTCCTTTTATAATTTGGAAATCTTGTCAAACCCTAAACCACCTTGATGATTTAGCCTCATTCACATGAGTGACCTCCAACATGAACTACACTGTGCCTTCAGGAGATACATTGCATGTAGACAATGCTGTGGATTTGGTCCTGTTGACCCAATCAATTGGCCCAGCCTTGTTCCCACTTAAGTGTGTTTATGAAAATAGCTCAGATTTAGCATGTTTCACATTGAGAATTAATTTATTTTTATGTTTAGGAGTTATTATTGGTCCTCCTTTAAAATTTTATTCATAAGCATGAAAAACAAAACGAAATTGAATGTTACTATTAGCTTGGGCTAATTAGGAATATTACAGCCCTCCCCCTTCAAAACGTTGCTTGTCCTCAAGCAACTAGAAGTAGATAAAAATCTCTCCCTTCCTCTTCTTGTGGCCTCATCAATCGATCCCACCATGGCTGAAAATGATAAGCAATGAATCTGTCCTCCAATGATTCCCTCCAAGTGTAAGATAATAGAGTGTACATCATGAGAAAATGGAAGGTACAAGTGGTGATTTCCTTGTTGCTCAATGGCCTGCTCAAGGTAGGAGTGATGAAAACATGGGAAGTCTTGTTCCCAATGAGTGAATCCCTCACCCATGCAATCATCCAAATGAAATGAGCCATTCTAGGTAGCTCATCAAAGAAAACTTCAACCCGGAATCTATGCAATGTGTTGGGGCTTAATGGAGAGTTTAGATTTTCTCATCCAAATTGTTTCTCTCTCCATTTATGGTAAGTATGGGGCTATTTATGCCCTTGGGATGAAATTATATGGCCTCCAATAATGGCCCAAGCTACCCCATCAAACAATTCAACCATGAAGTGCCTCCTCCAAGCACTCAAGTCCTTCAAATGGCTCACCCCATGTGAAGAAAATAGTTGTGATGTGGCAATCACGGTTTGCCCATTGCTCCTCCTGAAACATACAACATGAATAGTAGGGAGAATAATACTCCCAATGGGCATCTCCATCACATATCCCACTCTCCAAACAAAGCTTCCCATGTACATAGAAACATCAGTAATATATGGAAGCAAAAACAATTGGAAACAAGCTGTCACATGACAACTAGAAAGTGGATCATAGTTCCTCTCATAGAACCAGCGTAGTGCATCCTTGGCCTGCATCAAACCAAACAGTAACAAGTGCTCTTCCAGCCACTTGTTTGCTGCCACAATAATTTTACAAGATATCATCATGAAAGTACTAAGTGGTGTCAATGGTGCACACCAAAAATCATGTGGCTTCCCCCACAAACCACCAATGAGATAGCCAATCTCAATGCTACAAAAGGCTACAAGTACATTATTATACAATATGAAAGAAGGAACAAATATTCTTGATACATAAGGCTACTCAAAAAAGGAAAAGAAGTACAATAAAAAATGTGAAACTATACCTCCTCCATCATGCACTTGAGATCTTGAGCTGAAATGGCTCAAATGGAATTTCTCCCTCACCTCCAATGAGTAGGGAAGTGGCTGTGACCTACTCTTCATTACCATTCGAGCTATGCATCTGTCCATATGCTGAAATATTTCATGCTATATGCCCTCCCACATGAACTCCTCCACCAACTGGAAATATACATCAAAGTGCATAGAAGATAAGTCCTCATGTGTTGCATGTAGCAGCTTCTCCTTGAGACTAGAAGATCTATTCAAGAAGATCCTACCATAGGAATAGATGACCACATCATCCACTATGTATCTATCATCTCCATCCGGGTCATCAATAATCATGCATGCACCAAGATCCTTGGAGTACTCTACCAAAAGTTGAGACCTCCAATAGGGATCAATCCTCCTAAGAGACAGTGCTGGTGATCTAGCATATGAAGCTCTCCTCATGATGTTGCCTGCTACCTTGACATACCTCATGCCAAAGTCATCCTCCAAACTCCTCACCTCCTTGGAATCCAAGAATGGTGAGCCAAGAGGCAAGATGTCCCTCACCAATTCTAGATCTGGTGGCCTCCTAGGCGGAATGCCTCCATGTAGTGAGACATCAAAATCTGAATCGGACTGGATGTATGAGTGGAATTATTTTTCCCTCTCTTCTCTCCGTAGTGCAGTCTTCTTCCTTTGTGTAGAATTCTCCTGAAATATATAAGGGTGAATGTTGATCATCCCTTGATGTTGATCCTTCTTTTCTTCCTCTCCTTCCATCTCACAATCCACCAATGATACTGCATGTTGCTCCAGAATTTTGCTCTTTTTCCCACATGTTGAATCATTTGGAACCCATTGTAAAGATGCAAGGGCTCCTCTAGTGTAAGCAATGGCTCCCCTTTCACCTCCATGGGGTGATGGATCTTCTTCCTCCATCCTCCTTACAGTAAATTTGGGCAATAGATTACATTGTGGATATGCATGTGTGACTGAATGCTCACATCTATCATGAAAATAGTTAGGGCTTGTTTCAAACCCTTCCAGAAATCTTCTACACTCATCCCCTTCCATATCCTTGAGATCTTCTTTAATACCTTCCAAGGTTTGGAAAAGAAGCAAGGAGATATCCTCTTCTGTCATTCCTCCTTCTCCTCTTTCTCTCAACAAGAAAGTAGGCATGTTACAGCGTTGTAGATTGGATTGTGTGGCTGAATTCTCACACACAGCATAAGAAGTACTGGGGCTTCCTTCATGAGAAGAACTCCTTGAGGGCTTTGCATGTCTTCCCCTCCTCATTCCCTTGATTTATTCCTTCAATTCATGCATGGCTTGAGAGAGACTGTTAGAAAAAATATTCTCTTTTTCCTCTGTGTAATATTTATTTAGTCTTCTTCTTTATTCTTCTAATGGCTAGATCTCACAGGTTGAGCCAGAGATCATGCTCTGATACCACTATAATACCCCAAAATGGGAATTGTCAGCAAGGCATGACTAGAAAACACATTTTCCAGGAATGGCTGCTACAGGATTTGAAACCAAAACTTGGATCCATTATATTTGAGTATCTAAGTACTAAATCTAAGAGGATAAAAAACAAATCCTTCTAGGTGGGGCAAACAAGCCTCCCACACCTAGTATGGCTTGATAAATGCCCAACGAGGGACTACAACAATGTATAAACACATTAATGAATATGAAGCATCAAATAAACTCATAGGACATTTTAAAAACACATAGCCATCAATCCAAGCTACAACAGCAATATGTACTTCATTTTATGAGCCAAAAATTGGGGAAAAGCAATAATTTATGCCCTAAAAAGGTTAGTTTTAGAGATAAGCGTAAAAATAAGGGAAAGTGATGATGGGATCTCATATATTAGGTCATGTGGGACTCACATACCAAATTTAAACAAAAACAAATGACTCTAGCTATATTAAACATGTCTCCCACTCCCGGTATGGCTTTAAAAAGCCCAATCCCCATGAATTGATTACTCCAGAAATTAATGAAGCATAGGTAGCATGATTTTATGAAGGTGATAGATGAAATATGGTATGGAAATCATGAAATCAGATATACATCATGGTTCATACAATTTACAATAGATCAACAGAAGAATTACATGAAGAAACCCTCAAGATTGAAGTGCTACAACAACGAAATGGGACTGCAAAGCCTGACAGCGTTATTTTATTGATGCTACAGCTGATATATATTAAACATCATATCTATAGCATATATTTACACAAAAATATAGATCCAATACAGATTTGTGTACTAGATGGGCTCCTTAATACACTCCCCTTGGGGATCTGAGCAAATCATGAATAGAAGTGAGTAGATCTGAGATCTAAGTTGCAGTCTTGCAGTAAAATTTAGGAATTATGTATTAAATAGAACCAGATGAAAATCAGATCTGAAATGAACATGGATTGGATTTCCAATCCATGGATCACCATAGTGCAAGGATAACCCCTTAACACCAGATATCACTCCTCCAAAACGTTGCTCAAACACCCTGCAAATTCCCTCTTGTAGATAACATAGTTATGGGAGAGAAATTACGCTGTTATATTCAGTACTAAATAGGCCTAATGCCTAGATCTGAAAGTGCAGTTCTAATGATCCAATACACTCTTCCAGGAGGTTAAAAGACACACTCACTGAGGAGAGGCACTAGATTTTCCTAGATCTGAATAGATCTAACTTCCACTGCTGCAGCTTGAAAAAAAAATCAGACCCTCAACATGATCTAAATTATGGTTGGAATATGAAGCTTGGCCCAAAGCCTGATAGTGGACAAGATATAACAAGTCTCCTCCAAGAGCTACTCAAGGAATGAGGTGGGATTTCTGACCAGGAATGCCCAAGTGCTAAACAACACTATTCTCAGCTAAAAAACTAGAGAATAAGGAATGTATAAATAGAAAACACCTTGATAAATATCCAATAATCAACCCTCTCCTTGGTGTCCTCCTCCTCCTTTTATAATTTGGAAATCTTGTCAAACCCTAAACCACCTTAATGATTTAGCCTCATTCACATGAGTGACCTCCAACATGAACTGCACTGTGCCTTTAGGAGATACATTGCATGTAGACAGCACTGTGGATTTGGTCCTGTTGACTCGGCTAATTGGCCCAGCCTTGTTCCCACTTAAGTGTGTTTATGAAAGTAACTTAGATTTAGCTTATTTCACATTGAGAATTGATTTATTTTGATGTTTAGGAGTTATTGTTGGTCCTCCTTTACAATTTTATTCATAAGCATGAAAAACAAAACAAAATTGAATATTCCTCTTAGCTTGGGCTAATTAGGAATATTATAATATGCTAATTAAGAAACTGAATTAACAGAGGAACCTGATGACAATCAGATCAATTTGTTTGGAATCAATGAGATAGATCAAATATTCTTGAGCAAAGAAGAAGAAGATAATTTTTTGTTATCACAACCAATGCAAGACCCTTCAGAATCAAAAGAATACAAAAAAGGATATCAAAATGGCATGATGGAGTTACTCAAACAATATAACTTAAGGAGAAAGAAAGGTGTTGAAAATTATCCTAACAAAACTAAAAAATATACTCCCTAAACCAGTCTAACAAAAATAGATCCTCAAAACAAAATCTCTAAAAAACTAGATACTCCTTTGACTAGTTGAACAAAAGTTGACCCTCAAAAGGAAATCCATAAGAAACCAAATGCAAATGTAAAAGAAGTTGAAAAATCACAAACACCCTTTAGCATCGATATTGAATTGGAAAAAGTAAAAATTCCCATTCCGCTTATTGAATTGTTAACTAAATATGTTTATAAGACTCATGTCATGAAAGCTTTGAAAATAGCAGAAAGGACAGACACAATTAATTTAAATGATGACCATCCTAAATTATTGTTTGGACCTGAGGTCGAAGGCAAATCCTAGGATGAAAGTGTTACACCTTTTTACATTATCTTGGATATTCATGACAAAATATTACACAACTCAATTCTTGATTATGGTGCTTCCCATAACTTAATGCCAAAAGCTATCATGGAAAAACTAGGACTAGACATCATAAGACCTTATAAAGACTTGTATTCTTTTGATTCTAGGAAAGTGAGATGTATAGGAAATATTAAATATCTGTGTGTCACTTTAGTTCAAATACCAACAAATATTCTAGTTATGGATATTATAGTGGTAGACATACCCCAGCAAGTATGGAATGCTACTGTCAAGATCATGGGGTGAAAAGTTACAAGGTACTTTCAAATAGATATGACCTATGCCACCATTCATGTCCTTGGTCAGCATAGAAGGCTATATATAGAAACTTTAATGAAATACATGTTCAATAGCCAAGATAAGCTAAACAACTACCCCCTAACTCTATGCGCTTTGACTTAGATTCCTTCATTATGTACAATGAAAAAGCAATCAAAGAGGTATCACAACAAGAGATTGAACCCAACAAATAGATCAAATAAATGAAACTGAAAAACAATATGTAAATCACGAAGCACTTTTGAATATGGATTTTGATGGGGATGTATGTAAAGATGGTGTAGGAGATGGTGTTTCTATCATCAACTTGTCAACCAATATGTCCAAGGGACATGGTTGTAAACCAAAAACATAGAAAATCATGAAGCTTTGATCTTAGGGCTACAAATTTTAAAGGGAGAGGGAGAAAAGAGGATTTATGTGCATGAGTATTCTGAGCTAACTATCAAACAAATTAAGGGTGAGTATTCTACTAAACACCCTAGATTGAGAGCCTATAAGAATGTAGTTTTAAACTTTCTATAATGTTTCATTTAATATGATTTATATGTTATCCCTAGAAGCCAGAAAATTTTAGCTGATGCATAGGCTATTTTAGTGAGTAATTTTAAAATTCCTTTTCACCCCAATAGGAAATATCTGGTGGAAGTCAAACATATTCCAACTATCCCTCACAATGTAAGGTATTGGCAAGTTTTCAAAATTATGAGAAAGTTGAAATTTTTTTACAGATGAGAGATGAATTTGAATGTTTAAATATTGACATAGATAATGATAATGATAATAATGTAAAGAGAAACAACACAGAAATAGAACTAAATGAAACTGATGATAACCCAGAAGAGCTAGAAGTTCTACAATTTAAAGACAATGTGCTACCAGGAGGATTGGTACCATTGAAAGAGATTTTTTGTTTCACTGATGTGGCCAAAAACCAAAAACTTGAACTTGTGGGTGATAATGTAGAAGACTATAACATTATAAGATAACAAAGTACCAAAATTATAAAATTTTCTAAATCCTTTCCTGCTAAAGAAAAGAAGATATACATTGAACTTCTTAAGGAATTATTTGACATATTTGCATGGAGTTACAAGGAATTAAAATATTATGATACTCAACCATTAAGCACACCATCCCCATCAAAGAGTTGAAGAATCCCTTTAAGAAAAAAATAAGAGTAAATCTAGTATTACTGCCTCTGATTCATAAAAAGGTGAAGAAACTATATGATGCCAAAATCATAGTACCATTGAGGCTCTCAAAATGGGTTTCTAACCTGGTGTTAACCAGGAAGAAAACGAGTGAAATTACACTATGTGTAGACTTTAGTAATTTGAACAAAGTATCACTAAAATACAACTATCCACTCCCTAAAATGGATCAAATATTACAAAAGGTAGTTGGTTCCAGTAGAATATCCTTGTTGGATAGATTTTCAGGTTACAACCAAGTTCTATTTCATCCTTATGACCAACACAAAACAACATTTAATACACCATGAGGCACTTTTATGTATGTAAAAATGCATTTTTGCCTTGTGAATGTTGGGGCCACTATCCAAAGGGAAATGGACATAGAATTTTCTAATGAAATTGATAGGTTCATTGTAATATACCTAGATGATATCACTGTATTTTCGAAAATAGATGAAGAAGAATTATTACATTTGAGAAAAGGTTTTGAACAGTGCAATAAATTTGGCATCTCTCTGAAACCTAAGATAACTCTTTTTGGTTTAGAGGAGGGAAAATTTCTAGTTCATATCATTTATAAAGAAGGTATTAGAATTGATCCCAACAAATTTAAGGTCATACTCAAAATTGATCCTCCTAGAAACAATAAAGAATTTCAATCCTTCATAGGCAAAATAATTTTTCTTAAGATATTTATTCCTAATTTGGCTGAAATATTAAGATCAATTAAAAACATGATGGAAAGAGATATTGAAATAAGATGGAGTACTGAAGCCAAGAAATCATTTAGTGAAGTAAAAACAACTTTAACCACTGCTCCTGTTTTGATAAGCCCCGATGTTACTAAATATTTTATGATTTTTTATTTTGATTCTAAGCATACTATTGCAATTGTATTATTACAAAAAAATAGTGAGGTACATGAACAACTCATAGCCTTTTTCAACAGAGCGTTGAGAGATGCATCAATAAAGTAGAACATCATGGAGAAACAAGCCTTTGCCTTGCTAAAAGAATTAAAGGACTTTATGGTTACATCTTACATTCTCATATCATTACATTTGTCCCAAATGTTGTGGCAAAGGATATTGTCACAAAAACTAACCCACATGGTAAGAGAGGGAAATAGGTTGTTGTGATCATTGAGTATGACATTGAAATAAAACCAACCAAACTCGTTAAGGGTCAAGGATTGGCCAAACTAATGGCAGAGTCTAATTTTCAGGTACTATATAAATAATTTTGTTGTTGAATTTTATGAACAAGAGGAATTGACAACTCCATAAGTATCATAAGACTTTTCTACCTCACCATGGTATGTAGACATCATTTCTGTACTATAGAATTTACAGGCTCCTCTTGATTTAACAAACACTAAAGCTAGATTTATTAAATTGAAAGCAGGGAAAATTTTAGGGGCTAATATTCTCAGGTGGGCTAATTTTCCATGTTTTTTTCAAAAAAAAAGATTCGCAAGTTCCCATTTTAAAAAAAAAATTTGATTCACCTAAATGTTATAGTAGAAAATTATTTTACCTAAAAATCACCAAAATTTTATATATACTAATATAAAATTATTAGAAAACTAAATATTTTTATAAAAATAACATAATTTTATTTACAATTTACATATTTGACACTACTAAGATTCACCAAGGTTTCTAAACTTTAAGATAATGTTGTGAAACCAGCTCCAAAAATAGAAGAAAAGAGATATCAATGCCTTAGAAAAAAGCCACTTCGAGGGGGCAACCTCCAATACATTACATGAATGAAAAATTCTTGGATGATACAAATTACAAAATCTCCTTTCTATATATAGGAGTCCATAGGGCCACAATGTAATGCTAACTGACCTAGCAATAATAATTTAAGGGCACAATAATAACAATATGGGGGTTACAAGGTTACAATAATAACAATAAGGGGGTTACACTAATAACAATAAGGGACTATACTAGTAATATAGGGACCTAACATGCCCCTCTCCTTCAAAAAGGTGTTGTCCTCAACACTTGAGTAGCTTTGGGTACTTCTGTATAAAATTCTCATCCTCCCATGTAGAATCTTCAGTGGGTAAGTTCTTCCACTTGATGAGATACTCTGAAATTGATCGATTCCGTAGCTATCGAGTTTTGGTTTTCGTGACTGCTTCAGGTTCCAATATGATTTTTCCTTCCTCATCAAGTTCTAGCAATATTGTTTGAATTGGAAGATTTTCACCTATAACCTTCTTTAAGCATGAAACATGGAAAATTGGATACACTCGTGAAGAAGCAGGAAGCTCCAATTTGTATGCCATAGTACCAATATTTTGCAACACCTTGTAAGGACCATAGTACTTTGGCGATAATTTATTTTCCTTCTTAGCTTGCTTGAGGGACATTTGTTTGAATGGCTATAGCCGTAAAAATACCTAGTCTCCTACATCAAAACTTCTCTTACCGTGATGTTGATCTGCCTGCTTTTTCATTCGATTTTGTGCCAAATTCTGGTTGTCCTTTAAGAGTTGGAGAACTTCTTGTTGTTGCTCGATGTGATCTTCTACTGTTTGAACCTTCGAATTTTCTCTTAAAGATGATGTGATGGATGGTGGATGATATCCCTAAAGTGCCATAAATGGGGTCATTTTTGTTGCAATATTGAAGGAAGTGTTATACCACCATTCAGCAAGAGGTAACCACTTGACCCATTGTATTTGTTTATCAGATAAAAAACAACGAAGATATCCTTCCAAAAATTTATTTACTATCTTAGTTCGACCATCTGATTGAGGATGATAAGGTGAGCTATGAGCTAGTTGAGTACCCAAACAAGAAAATAACTCTGCCCAAAAATTTCCTGTAAAAATGGGATCTTTGTCGCTCACAATAACCCTTGGGTTTCCATGTAGGTTTTGAATTGTGTCCATAAATGTAGTAGCAACTGTACTTGCTTTAAATGGATGAGATAATGCACAAAAGTGTGCATACTTGGTAAGACTATCAACTACCACCATGATGACACTCTTTCCTTCGGACTTAGGTAAATTTGTGATTAAATCCATGGAAATCTCCTCCCAACATTGACTTGGAATGGATAAAGGCTATAGAAGACCCGGGGTCTTAATTGTCTCAACTTTATTCTGCTGGAAAACCAAACATTCTTCCACAAAATTTTGAATATCAGATTTAAGGCCATCCCAAAAAAATCTTTCTTCACACTATGGTAAGTTTTTAAAAATCATGAGTGTCCTCCTAAAGGAGAAGTGTGCAATTCCAAAATAATCTTTTGTTTTAGTTGGGAATTATTACAAAGATATAAGTGATCTTTGTACCATAAGGAATCATTTTTCCAACTAAATGTATCAGATGTACTAGGATCTTGCTGCAAATTTTTAATGAGTGTCTACACTTCTTCATCCTTCTTCCATTCATCTCTTGCTTCGATTATCCAATCTCGTAGGATAATATAAATGACACAAATCAATTCTTCCACCTCTTCATTCTTTCTTAAGAGTGCATTTGCAACAATATTTAGCTTCCCTTTTTTGTAGATTATTTCAAAGTCATAACCCAACATCTTTGTGACCCATTTTTGCTGCTCTTCTGAAGATAGTCTTTGTTCCAAAAAGTGTTTAAGACTATCATGATCAGTTTTTACCTTGAAGTGTCTTCCCATTAGGTAAGTTATCCATTTATTTAGTGCATGTAGTATTGCTAACATTTCCTTCTCATAAATAGGTTTCTGTAAATACTTTCCTTTGATTGGATGACTTTCAAAAGCAATGGATCTTCCTTCTTGCATTAAAACAACACCAATTCCATTTCTTTAGGCATCACATTCCATAATAAAGGTTTTTGTGAAGTCTAGCATAGGTAATACCGGTGTTTGGCACATTGCCTCTTTAAGATGGTAAAAGGCCTTAGTTGCTTCAGGAGTCCATGAAAATGCATCTTTCTTCAATAATGTTGTTAGAGGTGCTTCTATTCCCCCATAATTCTTAAAAAACTTGCGATAATACCCTGTTAACCTAAGAAATCCTTTCAACTGCTTTATGGCTGTGGGGAATTTCCATTCCTTAATGGATTTAATTTTGTTAGGGTCTACCTTAACTCCCTCGTGAGATACAATATGACCTAGATATTCCACCTCTTTTACTCCAAAGAAACATTTGGATGTTTTTTCATATAATTGTTTCTCCTGCAATAGTTTGAGCACCCTGTCAACATGTTGAACTTGATCCTTCCAAGACCTACTGTAGATTAGTATATCATCAAAAAATACTAGCACAAATTTTCTAAGGAAGGGTTTCAAAATGGAATTTATCAACGCTTGAAATGTAGAAGGTGCATTGGTAAGGCAAAAAGGCATGACCAAAAATTCATAATGACCCTCATGAGTTTGAAATGCTATTTTCAGAATATCTTCAGTCTTCATTCTAATTTGATGATATCCTGAACGAATATCCAACTTGGTAAAATAAATTGCTCCATGTAATTCATCCAATAATTCATCAACCAAGGGAATGGGAAATTTATCTTTAATGGTGAGATTATTGAGCTCCCTATAATTGGGACACATGTGCCATGATCCATCCTTCTTGTGTACCAATACTACAAGAGAAGAGAAAGAGCTTTGACTAGGTTGAATTATACCAACCTCTAACATTTCTGCAATCATACGTTCAATTTCACTCTTTTGGACATAATGATATCTGTAAGGTCAGATGTTTGGAGGAACACTTCCTGGAATCAAATGAATAGCATGATCACGATCACGAATAGGTGGGAGTACTTTGAGAGTATCAAACACATTGGAATGATTGTCTAAGACTCTTCGGAGATCTGGAGAAATAGATGATTTTGATGTTGGAAATTTTAGTGAGCATAATTGTGAAATTACGCATCGATGTTCTTTCTTTAGAAGCTTTGTCATGACATTAGAGCTTATTATATTTCCTGGCTTCCCTGTGATACCTCGTAATTCGATTTCCTTTCCTTCCGAAAAAAAATTCAAGAAAAGTTCTTGAAAATTAAAAGCTACCATCCCCAAAGATTATAACCATTGTACTCCTAGTATGACATCAGCACCTCCCATTGGGATGGAAAACATTGGACTACTCAATACATATTCCCCCATGGATAGCTTGATATTATGGCATTTTCCAGAGAAATTATAGTTCCTCCATTTGCAACCATCACTTGACATTCTGGTGCTGGGTATAGGAATCAATTCAATTCCTTGGCTACCTTACAATGAATAAAATTATGGGTACTACCTGAATCAGTCAACACTATTACCTTATTCTTCTTGATATGTCCTTCTATATTGAGAGTTTGAGGAGTGGTAATTCCTGCCAATGCATTACATGATATGGTCGGACTCATTTCTTCCTCTTCTAGGGTTGGTTCTTGGTGTATATCCTCTTCTTGTTCATTTTATTCTTCCTCTTCACAATCTATGTAAAATAATTTCTTCTCAGCACACTTATGACCTTTAATGTATTTGCTATCACAACTCTAGCAAAGCCCTTTTTCTCTTTTTTCTTCCAATTTTTGTGGTGTCAACCTTGTAGGTTGTTGAAATCTAGTAGTAGCAACACTTCCCTCTTTATAGAAGTGAGTGGTAGGCTTCCTTGTCGCCATAATTTTACATTCAATTTTTCTTGCCAACCTGAATGCCTTCTCCAATGAATCAAGTTCCAAAACGCGAACTTCATGTTGGATGTTATCCTTTAAAGCACCTATGAAGAGATCAACTTTTATTCCTCCGGAATGTCGCTTACTCCATATATATTCAATTTTTGAAGTCCCTTAACAAACCACCACTAAACCCTTTTGTTTATATCTAACAATTGTTGAAATAATGTTGTTTCATCCCCATAGTACATTATTTCTCCAAATGATCATATAATTTTTTATATGCCAACTATACTACAGTATTTTTCTTATGTGCTGCAAATGTTGTTCTTTGCATGGTTTTGTACACATTAGATCAAAGATGTTTCCATCTGAGGAATTGTGTGTTAGATCTCATCAACCTCCCCATCCATTTCCATGAATATAAGTGTTTCCACCACATGATTTTAAAAATCATGATTAGAATTTATTTTTTCATTGCCATGCTTTCACTATTCTTCTTTTCACTAACATTGAACAATTAAGTACCAACCTCTGTCTGTTTACTGTCTTTCATGTTTTCCATTTTTTCATCGATCTTAGCTTCCATGTCATCCATCTTAGCTTCTATGCCAACTTCCATGCCTTCCATATTAGCTTCTAAACCATTCATCTTAGCTTCTACACCTTTCTTCACAACTTCCATTTCATTTTTTGTTGCTCTTTGCAATAACGAAATTTGGTGCACTTGCTCATGGACTTTTGATATCTCATGTTGCATTTCTTCATCTTCATGAGTCATAGTAGAGCCTTTTGAAGGCTTAATGGGTATTGAATTATTTTTATGAGGCAGTTTAGAACCCAATACTAATAGCTATGCTCAATAGGCCTTTGGA
The DNA here is from genome assembly GCA_034641835.2 of Pinus albicaulis. Lineage (NCBI taxonomy): Eukaryota > Viridiplantae > Streptophyta > Pinopsida > Pinales > Pinaceae > Pinus > Pinus albicaulis. The sequence continues at coordinate 237,556,184 of CM076572.1, forward strand.
ATCAACTAGAACTGATTTTTCAAACGAGACTTGTGCAATTTGAAAAAAAACAATACACACCTTTTTCTTGATTTTGAGGAGCTCGATATTGAAACTGAATTATCTCTAAGATTTCAAATCTTCAATATCTGAAATTTGGCCCTGACATCACCCTTTGAATCTTCTTTCGAATGCCACAGGTCTGACCTGATTTTGATTCTTCAAGGAAAAGTTATATCCAATCTCCCACAATGACCCAATTATGGACTAGTTTAGTATAGTGAAATTGTACGACTTGCCACGTGTCACTGTTTCCTCCTTTGGCTTTGAAATTGATAGAAAATAAACTACATTCCATGTACTCATGGCCAATTTTTACAACATTCCAATTCGATGCTCAAAGAGAGAGAGTTATGAAGGTTTTCCCACGATAACCTCTTTGAGATGAAATTCGGGACCTGAAAAAGACCTAACTTCCACAGATCATATCTCTGAAAATATTGCAAACCAAGCTCTAAAATTTTGCGACAATGTTCCTCAGTATTTCAGCTTCTCTCTCTAAAAATTTCATCTTTTAAAACTTCGTATAACAAACGTTATAGCACAAAGTCCGCTATGACCTATTTAGGTTAAAATTAGGAGTCTGCAAAAATCCCTAACTTCCACAAATCATATCTCTGAAAATATTACGAACCAAGCTCTGAAATTTTTCGATGACGTTCCTCAGGGTTTTGGCTTCACACTCTCAAAATTGCAGCTTTTGAATCTTCGTATAAAAAATGTTATAGCAAAAATTCCATGATGACTTGCTTGGGGCAGCGAAACCCTAGAATCTAAAGCTCTGATACCAAATGTTGTGAAACCAACTCCAAAAATAGAAGAAAAGAGATATCAACACCTTATAAATAAGCCAATTCGAGGGGGAAACCTCCAATACATTACATGAATGAACAATTCTTGGATGATACAAATTAAAAAACGTCCTTTCTATATATAGGAGTCCATAGGGCCACAATGTAATCCTAGTGGGGCCAGAATGTAAACCTAGCCAACCTAGAAATAATAATTTAAGGGCACAATAATAACAATATGGGGGTTACAAGGGTACAATAATAAAAATAAGGGGGTTACACTAATAACAATAAGGGACTATACTAGTAATATAGGGACCTACCAGATAAACATCCATCCTTAAAATTTTCCCTGATTGGAAGCCATGAAATTATGTATTTTAGATCAAATTTTATATTAGAAATATGTTGGAGGTATCTTGTTAATTTTTTTTGTGAAATATTAAGTAGATAAATTCGTACAGGAATTCCATGAAGGAGACTGTGGAGGACATTTATATTGGAAAACCACAGGTAATAAAATTTTAAGAGCTATTTTTTATTGGCCCACTTTTTTTACAGATGTGCATAAGAAGGTCATCTCTTGCCACCAATGTCAAATATTTGAAGGAAAGAAAAATATTTTACCCTTACCACTGAAACCTATTTCAGCTGAAGTCCCTTTCTAACAATGGGGTCTACATTTCATAGTTGAAATCTATCCCCTCTCCGCAGGGAAGCATAAATGGATCTTGATAGCCATTGATTACTTTACAAAATGGATTGAAGCTATCGTAACTAGACAAGACACATATATTTTTGTTATCCATTTTTTAGAGGGTAACATACTATCTATGTTTTGGTGTCCCTTTAAAATTGCTACTGACAATGTTGCAACATTTATATCCAAGAAAATGGTGGACTTCTGTGATAAAAAGCATATCAAAATAGGACACTACACTGCCTACTACCCACAAGGAAATGGATTATTTGAGTCTTCAAACAAAAGTCTAGTCAACATTATTAAAAATTTGTTGCAGGAAAATAAAAAGTATTGGCATAAGAAGTTGATAAATGCCCTGTGGGATGACAGAATTAATACCAAAATATCTATTGGAATGTCTCCTTTTCAAATAGTATATGGTGTTGATGAAATTTTTCCTACATCATTAGGAATCCCTGTACTAAAATTACTGCAGTAAGCACAAGTGGAAACAAACGATTTACTGAGAAGAATCAACGAGACCATTCAATTGCAGCAATCCGAAGAAGAGGCCTACAATAAGACTCAAATAATTTAGGAAAATGTCAATATTATTTATGAAAAAAGGACAAAAGTTGATTATTTCCAGATGGAATATTTGGTGTTGAAGTGGGATTCAAGGAATGAAGATAAATACACGAATGGGAAGTTTGTTAGTTTGTGGAAAGGGCCATACAGAATTGAAGCTATTGGAGGCAACAGTGCATTTTTATTAGAAGGAATTAAATGAGGAAGCACTGCCTAGTGGACCTGTTAATGGCAGACTTCTTAAAAATTACTTCTTCCAAAATAAATTAGTTTAATTCAGAATAATTGTGTATATATCACTTTTATTTTCTATTGCAAGAGTGAGGGAAATTTACATCACAAGTTGAAGACCAGAGAGAAGGCCCTAAGTTTATGATGATGGATTTCCTACATTTATAAATAACCAGCTGGTGGATCAGATTCAATTGAAAAATAAAGACAACATGGCCAATGAATTAAGGCTACTCATCTATAATGTTCTTGGCACCTCACAAGGAGAGTGACATCCCCATTGGAGCCACTATTAGAGTCCTATATTTTATAGGATGACTTGATTGTAGATGTAATTTTGTACATGATATGTTCTAAATAATGTTCAATTCTACAAATTTATTTCCAAAATGAAAAATAAAGAAAAGAAAAGAAATAATAAACCGAAGGGGATAAAAAATAGATATGTGAAAAGAAAAAAAACTATAAAAAATTGAGAAAAAGAAAGAATAAAATACCCTATAAAAATTTGAGTTTATAGTTTTGAGCAAGCCTAAATGCCACTTAAAAAATGAAAAAATGCATCAATCAATACTTATAAATTTTTTAAATAAATGTGCTACTAGTTAAAAGGCCACAATTTAATAGGAGAAAGTAGAATAGTTAAGTTAATCACATTGTTTAAACGTGGTTATGCTGAAATAAAATTAGTTTGGGTTAGTGAATAATCAGTCACACAATTTATTCATGATTGAATTAGGTTAGTTAAAATAAATATGAAGCTAACTACACTATTTATTCGTGGTTAATGAGTAAGTATAAATAAAAATGAAAAACCTTAGAAAAAATAAACAAAAATATAGACCTACATGTCAAAATGCACCTTAGAAAAGTAATTTAGGATTAGCATAGTTAATCATGATTATCACAAATTGTATTAATGTTTTATTTTTGTAATAACACTCATGAAATTTTCAATGGTTGCAATCCACCCCACTTGGATCAATGGCAGGGGATCATTTTTGGGCCCCCTTGAGCTATTTCGTGCTTTATTTGCGGGGGGGTGGGCGGTCTGAAACGAAGGAACCTACCAATCAATGTGGAAGCACCATATGACTCTGCACGCCTCCCCCTCCATTCCACTCATCTCCCCCCACCCCCTCCAAAAAGTGTTATCCCGTTGACCGTGGACTCCACCATCCTGCGCCAATAAGCATCTTCTATGACTATTCCCCGGCCCCACCATCATCTTCGCCACAACCCATCCTCCTCCACTCATCAGTTTCCACCTCGCCTTTTTCAACCCTACTTCCCCACTTCCCTTCCATCAAGTGATTCCCCACCATATTTTCCTCTCTCGATAACAAGTTGCCACCTGGCACTCTCCCATCCACATCAACCAACTATTATAACAATAAATGTCTCCCTCTCCTGTGACAATGGATCCACTCTATTTAATGGTAATAAAAAAATGGTAAACATAATTTTCTCTATAAAACACTGGAAGCCCATTTCACCCCCTATATTTTTTGTTACATGGTCATCTAAACAATTTCAAGTGCATAATTAAGCTAAAATATATCCATCGACATCCATTCAAATGTTAATCTATTGTGGTCAAACCACCATCATCGACCCTACCTCAACATACAACTTTACCCTATTCTAGGTAATACTTTCTTCCTTAGTTCTTCTATTTTGACAATGACACCTAAAGGAAAGACCCCCAAGAACAAAGCTAAAACCCCTAAAGAAAATTTGATGCTTCCCCCAGCCATCAACATTTATCACTTGTCACTAATCGACCTGCAATAAAAAATCACTGTGTTAGGTCCTTATATTACTAGTATAGTCCCTTATTGTTGTTAGTGTAACCCCCTTATTGTTATTATTGTACCCCTGTAACCCCCATAGTGTTATTATTGTGCCCTTAAATTGTTATTGTTAGGTTGGCTAGGATTACATTATGGCCCCATGGACTCCTATATATAGAAAGGAGGCTTTGTAATTTATATCATCCAATAATTGTTCATTCATGTAATGTATTGGAGGTTTCCCCCTCGAAGTGGCTCATTTCTAAGGTGTTGATATCTCTTTTCTTCTATTTTTGGAGCTGGTTTCACAACATTTGGTATCAAAGATTTGGATTCTAGGGTTTCGTTGCTCCAAACAGGTGATCGTGGAATTTTTTCTATAACGTGTTTTATATGAAGGTCTAGAAGCTGAAATTTTTAGAGAGTGAAGCTGAAATCCTAAGGAACATCGTCACAAACGTTTAGAGCTTTAATCGCAATATTTTCAGATATATGATCTGTGGAAGTTACAGCTTTTTGCAGGCTTGTGAATTTAACCTAAACAGGTCATCGTGGAATTTTCGCTATAAATTTTTTCCTACGAAGGTTCAGAAGTTGAAATAGTTAGAGCTAAAATTTGAAATATTGAGGAACATCTTCACAAAATTTTAGATCTTGGTTCACAATATTTTCGGATATATGGTCTGTGGAAGGTAAGGATTTTTGAGGCTCCCGAATTTCATCTCAAAGAGGTGATCGTGGGAAAATCATCATAACTCTCTCTCTGAGCATCAGATTGGAATTCGGTAAAAAGTGGCAGCAAGTAAACAGACTGTAGTTTAATTTTTTTTCAAACTTAGAGCTAAAGGAGGAAACAGTGACATGTGGAATTCCGTACAATTTTACTCTACTGAACCAGTCCATAATTAGGTCATTGTGGGAGATTGGGCATAACATTTCCTTGAAACATCCAAATCAAGTTAGACCTGTGGCATTTGAAAGAAGATTTAGAGTGCTATTACAAGGAAAAATTTCAAATATTGAGGATTTGTAATTATAGAGATAATTCAATTTCAATATCAATCTCCTCAAAAGCAAGTAAAAGGTGTATATTTTTTTTCCAATTTGCATAAGTCTTGTTTGAAGAATGAAGTTGAATCGATTCCAAGGGCATATTGTAGAATAAATATCAGTAGTGGATTCTAAAATGGCCCCTAAAAAAAATTCAACACCCATTAAACCTTGAGAAGGCTCTACTATGACTCATGAAGACAAAGAATGATAACATGACATATCAAAATTACAAGAGCAAGTGCAAAAAACATTTCTCACAAAAGGCAACAAAAAATGACATGGAAGTTTTGGAAGAAAGGTGTGGAAACTAAGATGGACAGTTTGAAGAAAGGTGTGGAATATAAGATGGATGGTTTGAAGAATGGCATGGAAGTTAAGATGGATGACATGGAATTTGGCATGGAATCTAAGATGGATGACATGGAAGCTAATATGGAAAAAATTAAGAATGATCTAAAAGAAGACATGGAAGGTTTGAAAATTTTGATACAAGAAATGTTTCCTAATGGTGAAAAGATAGTAGAGGAAACTCATGATGAGAACAAAATAAATTTTAATCGTGATTTCATAAACTCTAATGTTGGAGGGAAGAACCACCATATTCCAAAAATGGATATGAGGAAGTTTGATGGAAAGGATCGTGTAACATGGATACTACAGATGGAGCAATATTTTGATCTCAATAATGTGAAAAACACACAAAAGGTACAAATTGCAAATTTACATTTAGAACAAAACGCATTTGTATGGTATCGATGGCTTTTCTCCTGCAAAAAAATTGTCACTTTGTTAATTTTTATGGAGGAAATGATAGCACATTATGAGGATACAAAGAGCAAAACCTTCTTTAGCCAATTGATAAATCTCAAACAAAAGTGTTCAGTGAGGGAGCACATTGAGGACTTCAAAAAATTGAATATAAGGGTAACTAATATTCTAGAGGAACAGAGGATTGATCTCTTCATAGGTACTTTAAAGGATAACATCCAGCATGAAGTTCGCGTTTTGGAACCTGATTCGTTGGAGAAGGAATTCAGTTTGGCAAGAAAAATTGAATGTAAAATTATGGCAACAAGGAAGCCTACCACTCACTTCTATAAAGATGGAAGTGTTGCTACTCCTATAATTCCGCAACCTACAAGGTTGACACCACAACAATTGGAAGAAAAAAGAGCAAAAGGGATTTGCTACAGTTGTGATAGCAAATACACTAAAGGTCATAAGTGTGCTAAGAAGAAATTATTTTACATAGACTATGAAGAGGGAGAAGAAAATGAACAAGAATCTTCAAAAAAAGAGGATATACACCAGTAACCAACCCTAGAAGAGGAAGAAATGAGTCCAACCATATCATGTAATGCATTGGAAAGAATTACCACTCCTAAAACTCTCAAGATAGAAGGACATATCAAGAAGAAAAAGGTAATAGTGTTGATTTATTCAAGTAGTACCCATAATTTTATTCACTGTAAGGTTGCCAAGGAATTGAATTGTTTCCTATACCTAGCACCAGAATGTCAAGTGATGTTGCAAATGGAGGAACTATAAATTTCTCTAGAAAATTCCATAATATCAAGCTAACCATGGGGGAATATGTATTGAATATTCCAATGCTTTCCATTCCTCTACGAGGTGCTAATGTTGTACTAGGAATACAATGATTACAATCTTTGGGGACACTAGCTTTTAATTTTCAAGAACTTTTCTTGAATTTTTTTTCAAAAGGAAAGGAAGTCGAATTATGGGGTATTTCAGGGAAGATGGGAAGGATAATAAGCTCTAATTCCATGACAAAGCTTCTAAATAAATAATAACAAGGCGTAATTGCACAATTATTCTCACTAGAAGTTCCAACATCAAAATCATCTATTTCTGCAGATCTCCAAAAAGTCTTGGACAATCATTCCAAGGTGTTTGAAACTCCCAAAGGACTCCCACCTATTCATGATCATGATCATGCTATTCATTTGATTCCAGGAAGTGTTCCCCCAAACATCAGGCCTTATAGATATCTTTATGTCCAAATGAGAAAAATTGAACATATGATTGCAGAAATGTTAGAGGTTGGTATAATTCAACCTAGTCAAAGTTCTTTCTTGGTTCCTATAATATTGGTACACAAGAAGGATGGATCATGGCGCATGTGTCCGGATTATAGGGAGCTCAATAAGCTCACCATTAAAGATAAATTTCCCATTCCCATGATTGATGAATTATTGGATGAATTACATGGAGCAATTTATTTGACCAAGTTGGATCTTCGTTCAAGATATCATCAAATTAGAATGAAGACTGAAGATATTCCGAAAACAACATTTCGAACTCATGAGGGTCATTATGAATTTTTGGTCATGCCTTTTGGCCTTACCAATGCACCTTCTACATTTCAAGGGTTGATGAATTCCATTTTCAAATCCTTCATTAGAAAATTTGTGCTAGTATTTTTTGATGATATACTAATCTACAACAGGTATTGGAAGGATCATGTTCAACATGTTGACAGGGTGCTCAAAATATTGGAGGAGAAACAATTATATGCAAAAAAATCCAAATGTTTCTTTGGAGTACAAGAGGTGGAATATCTGGGTCATATTGTATCTCACGATGGTGTTAAGGTAGACCCTAACAATATTAAATCCATTAAGGAATGGAAATTCCCCACAACCATAAATCGGTTGTGAGGATTTCTCAGGTTAACAGGGTATTATCACAAGTTTGTTAAGAATTATGGGAGAATAGAAGCACCTCTAACAACATTATTGAAGAAAGATGCATTTTCATGGATTCCTGAAGCAACTAAGGCCTTTGAAAATATTAAAGAGGAAATGTGCCTAGCACCGGTCTTAGCTACACTAGAATTCATAAATACCTTTATTGTGGAATGTGATGCCTCAGGAAATGGAATTGGTGTTGTTTCAAAGCAAGAAGGAAGACCCATTGCTTTTGAAAGTTGTCCAATCAAAGGAAAGTATTTACAGAAAGCTATTTATGAGAAGGAAATGTTAGCAATACTGCATGCACTAAAGAAATGGCGAACTTACCTAATGGGAAGACACTTCAAGGTAAAAATTGATCATGATATTCTTAAACACTTTTTGGAACAAACACTATCTTTAGAAGAGTAGAAAAAATGGGTCACAAAGATGTTGGGTTATGACTTTGAAATAATCTACAAAAAAGGGAAGCTAAATGTTGTTTCAGATGCACTCTCAAGAAAGAATGAAGAGCTGGAAGCATTTATTTGTGCCATTTCTATTATCCAACCAGATTGGATAACCAAAGCAAGGAATGAATGGAAGAAGGACGAAGAAGTGTGGACACTCATTCAAAAGTTGTAGTAAGATCCTAGTACATCTGATACATTTAGTTGGAAAAATGATTCCTTATGGTACAAAGATCACTTATATATTTGTAAGAATTCCCAACTAAAACAAAATATTCTTTTGGAATTGCACACTTCTCCTTTAGGAGGACACTCGGGATTTTTAAAAACTTACCATAGGGTGAAGAAAGATTTTTTTTGAGATGGCCTTAAATCTGATATTTAAAATTTTGTGGCAGAATGTTTGCTTTTCCAGCAAAATAAAGTTGAGACAATTAAGACCCCGGGTCTTCTACAACCTTTATCGATTCCAAGTCAACGTTGGGAGGAGATTTCAATGGATTTTAACATAGGTTTACCTAAGTCCGAAGGAAAGAGTGTCATCATGGTGGTAGTTGATAGACTTACCAAGTATGAACACTTTTGTGCATTATCTCATTCATTTAAAGCAAGTGCAGTTTCTAATACATTTATAGACACAATTCAAAAGCTACATGGAAACCCAAGGGTTATTGTGAGCAACATAGATTCATTTTTTACTGGAAATTTTTGGACGGAGTTATTTTCTTGTTTGGGTACTCAATTAGCTCATATCTCATCTTATCATCCTCAATATGATGGTCAAACTGAGATAGTAAAGAAATGTTTGGAAGGATATATTCGTTGTTTTGCATCTTATAAACAAACACAATGGGTCAAGTGGTTACCTCTCACTGAATGGTGGTATAACACTTCCTTCCATACTGCAGCACAAATGAACCCATTTATGGCACTTTATGGATATCATCCACCGTCCATCACATCATCTTTAATAGAAAATTCGAAGGTTCAAGAAATGGAAGATCACATTGAGCATCAAGAAGAAGTTCTCCAACTCTTAAAGGATAACCTAAATCTGGCACAAAATTGAATGAAACAACAGGTAGATCAACATCATAGCAAGAGAATTTTTGATGTAGGAGATTGGGTATTTTTACGGCTACAACCATACAAAGAAATGTACCTCAAGCAAGCTAAGAAGGATAATAAATTATCGCCAAAGTACTATGGTCCTTCCAAGGTGTTGCAAAATATTAGTATTATGGCATACAAATTAGAGCTTCCCACTTCTTCACGAGTGCATCTATTTTTCCATGTTTCATGCTTAAAGAAGGTTATAGGTGAAAATCTTCTAGTTCAAACAATATTGCCAGAAATTGATGAGGAAGGAAAAATCATATTGGAACCTGAAGCGGTCATGGAGACAAGAACTCGACAGCTATGAAATCGATCAATTTCAGAGTATCTCATCAAGTGGAAGAACTTACCCACCAAGATTCTACATGGGAGGATGATAATTTTATTTACCCAGAGCTACTCAAGCGTTGAGGACAACACTTTTTTGAAGGAGAGGGGAATTTTAGGTCCCTATATTACTATTATATTCCCTTATTTTTGTTAGTGTAAACCCCCTTATTATTATTATTGTACCCCTGTAACCCCCATAGTGTTATTATTGTGCCCTTAAATTATTATTGTTAGGTCGGATAGGATTACATTGTGGGCCCACTAGGATTACATTATGGCCCCATGGACTCCTATATATAGAAAGGAGGTTTTTTATTTTGTATCATCCAAGAATTGTTCATTCATGTAATGTATTAGAGGTTGTCCCCTTGAAGTGGCTCATTTCTAAGGCGTTGATATCTCTTTTCTTCTATTTTTGGAGCTAGTTTCACAACACACTTAAACAAACTGTGAATTCAACATGTTCAAACTTCACATTTGGTTGAAGAAAAAGTATTTAGATATCAGTGATGAATTGGGCCTATGGGAATACTACCTGCCTAATTTATGTTTCCATAAACCCACTACTTTCCATAACTTGTATCTTGGTGCCAAAACAAAAATGTCCCCATCCAGAGAGAAATTATCAGCCAAAATGGTGAGGTTATGCTCACCAACACCTTTGAATCTATTTCCCAGATTCTGAAAATACAAAATCCTGACTCCTTAAAGCCACTTTCAGTAGATTCCCTCATGGAATTCTTCAAAAATATAACTTTCCCATAGATATCCAATATATTTGAAGTTTTTCTCCTCGAGGATGCACAATTACCCAAGAAAAATCCCCCATATTCATCCGCCATGTTCTAAGATATGACTAAGAAGATAATTACCATGATTTCATATATACTTGGTTTCTATTCTGACTAGTGGATAAATGAAGCCATTGTAGGATTTTTGTTAGTTTTTACAACTGGTGAAAAACCTATTGCTTTTAATTACAGTGAGTTCATGAAGATGCAATGCATGACTAGTTTAGAAAGTGTCCAACTGAGGGATATTTCATGTACACTTCAATTTTAGCTTATTTTTTCCTTTATCATTAAGCATACATGTTTTCATTTTCTTTGTAGAAGTTAGACGATTAGGGTTATTCACAATCAATCATCCATTGGACCTCCTTGGTAAGGAAAAAATCCACTTAATTTACCTTTGTATATTATGTTTATCAATTCCTTTATAAAATAATTTTTCTACTAAATAGTGATATAGAACCTAGAATAGGATCATAGATTCAAATATTTTTGCATCTTAGTGACCAGACAAAGATAGGGTATTGGTATTTATACCAAAAATATACTAAGATCAAGGTTTATGGGTGTGAATTGCCACCCTACAAGATTCCAAATTTTTTTCCCATGAGAATTTTCTCATTGGAATATATGATACAAAATATACACAGGGATGACTTACACTTTGTTGCAACTAAAATGAAGGCACAATTTAAGACCAAGGCTTATATTGGACCCTTCATTTTCAATACCAGAACAAAAGGTAAAGAGGAAGATTTGATATTAAGTAAAATGCATTTTAAATTAAGTTTCACTTGGTATTATGGTCCTTTCTGCCTCATTTATATGTTGAGAGTGGAGCAGAAGACCACTCCTTACACCCACATTCCTAGGCCAAAGGTAGAATAATTCATGAACCATAGTCAGTGGGAGGATAACACATTGTAGGAAGCCAAATAATATGTAATACCTACAACTACCTCTCAGACCTCTGTACCTCAATTGAAACGAAAGAAAAGGATAAGGGAAGAATAGTCTTCTCAAGTGATAGAAATTGGAGTGAAAGAATTCCCAATATATTAGAAGAAGCAAAATACTAGTTCAGGACAAAATTTTCAACAGGGAGTTAGCGAGCAGGAAACTATAATTATGACAGGTCCTCATGTATCTACAAGATAAGATGATCTCTTCATAGGATCTCCCTCCTCTTTAACCTCCAAATATCCCCCAAATGCAACTCATAAAAAAAAATTGGCTCAAGACACAACTGAGCTAAACATTTTTGGAAAATATAAAGCAATAAAATAGAAGAATGAAATGAAAAAATTAACCACATACACCCAATCTGGAAGCAACCAACTACCTCACAGCACAAGATTCTTTTATCCTTTGATATAGAGAAAGGGAAAATGCAAATTTCATTTCTTGAAGCATAAGTTCTAGTTCCAAATACACAGTAATGTTACAAAGAATCCACATTTTCCTGTGATGCACAATAGATTCATTCATTTGACCAAGTGTATATGCATAAGAAAACTCGTGAAATGATGTACTATACTTTAAATTATGTTGCCATGTTAGCTCCAAAATATAGGTCTTATTCAACAACATACAGACACAATGAAAGCTAGAAATGATTTCATCCTTGGCCAAGGATACCAAGATAAAATCACTAGAATAATTGGAAATCCAACGGGCTATAATCCTAGTGATATAAAGGTAGCAAAAGATATTGTAAGAAGAAATAATGTTGATATAGAGGAATTAAGGAAACAACTTAAACTACCCACTACAGAAGATCCACAGGCCAAGAAAGCTAGGGTTCTTGAAAAATAGAAGGAAGAAATGTCTAAGATAATAATTGAACAAAATAGCCAAATATGAGACATGGATGTGGAGATGGAGAAATTTCTCAAGGAAAAAGAGAAGACAACACAATTGGCTATATTCCCACTGACAACATCCCCCATTTCAGTTGCAACAAAACCTGGAGTATCTACATCAACATCAACACAAGCACAAACAAAAAATCCTTCAAGTGAGTTGGTCAAAGCCATAGACAATTTTTCCATTTAAGGGTAAGAAATTGAAAATTTAAAGACTTATCTTAAGACTCTACAAGAACATAAATTAAAAATATATACTTCATATGTAGCAGAATTGTATAAATCTCACAGAATCACTTAGAGGGTTGAACAATTGGAAAGTGAATCAAGAATGGCACAAACATTAGCAAAGGCAAAAGAAGGCATATGGATAGAGACCAATTGAGCCATCATTGAAATATGGCCTTCAATAGAAATTATTTTTGAGCAGGAAAAATTGATAGGTAGATCGAAAGAAGTAGTGAAGGAGATAAAAACATGATTGGGGCATAAACCTCGTGAAGCAACAACTATTATAAAAATATTAATTTATAAATCCAAATAATAATTAGAAGAGCCTCAAATTCAAGACAAGGCATAAGCCATCTTGGAGGTAAAAAGGATGCATACTAAAAGGAACATTATGCTGCAACTAGACAAAAAATGTAACAATATGGAGTCCAACATTCAAATATTCCATAATAAGTTTCATGTGCTAAATAGGAAAAGATTACTAGGATTAAATGGGATTGGAGACAAGTTGATTAGCTTGAATGACTATCCAAAGAAATTATGCACTATTGCTCGAGATAAATCAAAATTTGCAAGTATAAAAGGGAACATCATAGGGAAGGCATGAATGGAGCTATAGAATTTGAATTTTTCATCAGTCATGAGATCGAACACTTGTTTTTCATCAAGCATACTTTCCAAAAGTATACTGATGTAGATGAGACATATAGAAAGTTGATAAAATTTTCTATCACAAGTGAAGACTGATGGGAGAAGCTATGTGAATTGATTGGGTAAAACAATTTCACCTCCAACAAACAAAAAACATGGAAGCACTTTTTGAGATCTAGTCATCAACAAAAATCCTCAAGAATAGAGCCAACAACCACAACTATTTTGAATTTCCTATAATTTTGTTCTATATTTGTAAAGCAGTTTCTGATATTTTGTTAAAATCTAGAGATTTTTACTGAAGATATTTTTGATCTTTTTGTGTAAATTCTTCCAAATTCGAAGCATTATTTTTGTTATTTGTATGAATAAATAGACTGTTGAATGTAAAGTTGTTCCTTCACCCCAAGTGGACCAATTTAAGTATTACATAGATCTTTTCAAGATTCTTGTGTCAGACTTGTTGGGGATTTTATCTTCTCTTGTTAATGTGTCTTTTCTCTATCAAATCATATGTTTATCTCATATGTTTTTTCCTAAGAAAAATAAGAATTTGAAATTGTTTAAGTACACTTAATTCTATATTTTGAAAAAAATTAATGTTTAATGGCTCCTTAATCTTTCCTTCTTTACCACATGATAAAGCTTTTTTGATCTAACAAGTATCCCTATCTTTCCCTCTTAAATTTTTGTTTCATTGCTACAATTAATAACCTTAATGTTTAATTGAATCCATTGCCTAGTGGCTTTCCTTTGTTGTTCCAGCCAGAACAATTTTAAAACCAAACTCTGAATTTTCAAAACTAGCCTAAGATCCTTTTAAACAAACCAAGCTAAATTTGACAGAGAGATCCCTCTCTGAGTTTAGAAGTGATAGCTTCTAAAATTAAAAGTGATTCTGTGTTTATCTTTGGGTTTATTTTACAACCTTAAGTAATTACAGAGTGATAGCATTCAACGATTGTACTGGGGATGAACAAATCCCATTTAAATTCAATTTTCCCTATTGAAAATATTTGTTTCAGGGCTTAAAGCTATTTCTAAGTTTGTGACTAAGAAATAGATCTGATTTAAGGTTGTTTGGAAATCAATGCTTTTATATATTCAATATCCATAAATATATTGTAGTAGATATGGATTCTAAAAGGATATATACTAGAGAAAACCCAGATCCAGATCCTCTAGAAATTGTAGATAACTCTGAAAAAATAATTAGGAAGAAAAATGCAACTGAGAGTGAATCAAGTGAAAGTCTTCTTCAAAGAGCTAAGTGCCTTCCTGAAAAAATTGTTACTTTATAGGACATAGAAATTTATTTGGCTTTTGAAGATACAATTTTTAGAATTAAATATGATAGATTTGTAACTAAAATTTTTGTGAATAAGGACTTACTACCACCTTATAAGATGGATAAGATTGAACATAAATATCTGGGCCATAAATATCCCATTTCATCAAATCTTCCTTTTATTGCGTCATCTCCTATTCCACACCCAAGTTCACCTATTATAGTTGTTCCTCTATTAATCCCTCCCAACAGCTCTACATTCAGTTCAATCGGTTCTACGCCTAGTTCATTTACCATTCCTATCAATTCCTCTACAACACATCAAATTATTATAACTCCCCCTTTCATGCAAACTATACCCACACCTCCTACTACTACATCTTACTCTCATCCCCATATTCTCATTGTGGTTGGCCGTTATACTCCAGTGATTTTACCTGGGCAACTCAATCCCATGCCACACGGTTATCAAACTCAGATACCTCAGTTTGATAGCACTGGACCAATTACTTCTCAACAACAAACAGATTGAATGAATGCTTATTTTGATTTACAGGAATTTAATGAATTTAATTTTCGAATGAGGCTATTTTCCCAAATTCTCGCAGGAGAAGTTCAATTTTTTTTTTAAATCATTAAGAGATGCCTCTATCCCAGATCCAAATCAATTTTATGAAAGTTGTTACACCATTTTTTGGTCATCTAACCTTTTGCTATTAGATGGACCAAAGCACACCATGTAAGACCAATTTTACCCTAAGTAAAAAAAATTTCACTATGAAAAATAACTTAGTAATCCATAACTTATTAAGTTGTTTATGGTCTAAACAGGAAATCCCATGAGGAAATATTGATTAAATCCATATTTGTTTGAGTTTCCTCAATGAATAATTAGTTAAACAATAGTTTAATTAATATTCCTGGTCATATTTAACCCAAAACAAGAAAATTAATTAGATAAATAATTATTTATCTTATTATTTTCTAGGGAATAATTATTTAAATCTTATTTAAATAATATTCCTTGTTAAATTTGACTAAATCATTTATAAATAATTGAATAAATCACTATTTATTTAATTATTACTCAACCACATCCTTAAAATAATAAATAAATCATTTATTTATTTATTATTTACAAAAAAGGGATTTGACCAAATTCAAATTTGTTTTCCATCCAACAAATATAATAAAATATTTCATAAAAGTTGGATCTAGAATTGGTTAATAATATTTTAATTATGCACCAATATCTAGACTAACTAAATATTTTGTTATAACTAGAAGGGTTTTTCCATTCACTCACTACCTTTTATTGCCTAAATATCACTCTAGATCTGTACTTTTGGTATGACTTTGATCCTCCATCATTCTCATATTTTGCTACCATTTTTCTTGTGAGCTCCCTTTGAGTTCCATTTTTTGTCTGGGTTTTCTACACCATCAAGAGAGAGAGATCTTAGATGTGAAGTGCTAAGGAATTACGAGAACCCATCCCATTGAGGGGGATTGGTAACATCTTTCTATGTTCCCTTCCCAGGTGCCAAAAATACAAAAATTATTTAAAAATATTAGTCTTGTCTATTGGATGCATGGATCAACTCTTGCTTTTATTTACTGCTTAATGTCTTTTATTGCATAGATCTAGATTTTGCAGCATTTATCTTGGTCAAATAATTGTAGATCTAAAGAAATTGGCCACCATATTTGATGTTAGGGTTGTATTTTATGCACAGCTAAAGTGGACTTTTTTCATACACTTGTGATTAAGATTCATACTAACAACTGGTGACTCCACAAGGATTTACGATTACAACCTCTATTGCTTTTCAGATCCCTACATGACTAGCTGCTTGAAACCTTAGGATTTCTCTTCAGCTTCTTGTTTTTATTTTCTTGATGTTGTTTTTAACCTATAAAACCCTAAAACAATAAAAATTCTAACTTCTCTGTGTTTTCAAACCTATTGCGTAGGTGACAGGCATCAAATGTAGCTGAGACAACATTTTTTTCTAAAACCTGCTCCTAGGAGTGTCAGAAGTGCAGGTCGTAGTTTTTGGGCCAAAAATTGCGACCTAGATCTTCAGGGTGCAGAAAGCAGGCCTAAACTGCAACCTCTGCAGAAAACAGGTCAGAAACTGCGACTTGAAATTTTTGCGGGATTTTTTCTGAAATTTTTCTATGCTTGTCTGGGCCTCTATTCAGTGTTTTCTAACCTCCGTCTCCACTCATTTTGGACCTGTATGTTGAGCCCCAAAGATTTCCTTTCCTTTCACCAAATTTCACTTCATTTCCTTTGTCCTTTATCAATTATAGGCTTAAAAGATCAATAGGATTGATAAAAGTCACTTTAAGAATGCATACAATGACTGACTTACTATACTTTCGTGGTTTTGTTGTTGTAGTAATTTTTGACTAGACTTAGCTACAGAATGTAGCCATTCTGTAGCTAGTCGCCTATTCCAAAGCTATCTTCATATTCACACAGGTTACAGGTGTCACTTAAAGGAAAAATGTATATGGTTGAATTCCAGAACTCACCTACATCATTCCTTTCCCTCTACGAAGTCTGAGAAAAAATATGCAAGTGGTTATGCACATGGAGGAAACCCAAACTAAGAAGTAGATTCCTACCAGGACAAGGACTCTACAGATGTCTTCAGTAAAGTACAAGGCCTCCACAAGAGTTCTAATTTGATTTTAATTGAAAAAGACACTTATCCCTATTTCTTCTCTAGGGCAGTTATGTATTTCTCTTATAAGAATAACTCGGGAAACCGAGAGACAAGGAGTTAGTTGATGTTTTATTGTTAAGTTGTCCAAGACCGTAATACTCTGTTTTTTTGAAGCGTTTTCCTTTAATGAAAGAAGAACAAATTTAATACATGATCTGAAGCAATATTGAGGAGATTCATGTGCTAATCTGGTGGTAGAGGGCCCCTACTGCCCGAGAGGCTCTGTGCATATTGTTTAGATAAGTAACTTTAGTTCTATTTCGTTCCTAATTTAGGTAGTTTTCTGAACTTTATGTTTCATGCTCACTTACATTGAATGTTATAGCCAGTCTTGTTCTTATGAATTTTTCCAAAATATCACTAACACTGAATGAGATAGAGCTATATTATTTCAGAGATTAATTGCATTTTAGTTCAGCTGTAGTATTTCGGAGGTTAATTGCATATTAGTTTGGTTCTGTTTAATGTATTTGAAGTTTTATTAACTAGTTGTATTATAGTTCTGTTAAATTAGACTTAAAGGCCTTCATTATTTACAAACTTATCTTGTTCTTAATCTCTGCTAATACATCATTATCATAGGAACAAGAATTGGTAATGACATTTTGAAGTCTTGACTGTTCTGCAATTTCTCATAATTTTACAAACTGCCTTTTTCCAAAACTATTCCAAAATATTTCTAACCCTTGAATGAGGCTTAATAGTGACATTTTGAGTTTCAGAATGGATTAATTTTAGTGTCATAAGTTAATTTAGATTAGGGTTCCTTACTATGTTGCATATAATATTTTCCAAATGTGTTCCAACAAATTTCTAACCATGGATGAGATTTTCTCTGTGATATTGCAAGTTGTTGTTTACTTAGAAGAACCTTAATGCATTAAACTTATCCTTTTCTCAAGTTGTTCCAACATAATTCTAATGAAATGAATTGGACTGAGTTCATGTTATGAGTTATTTTTCTTGTTAAGTTTTGCAATCTGTGAATTAGCATTTTCTGTTCTTAGGTGCCATACATATTTTAGAGTAAATTTTGCTCTATTTTAGTGTGACCAATAACTTCTCTTTTCCAAAAACTTAGTTCTTTTCCTCTTAGCATAAAAACACAAAACCAAAAACACTAGAAAAACACTAAACACAATGAAGTAGGAAGCAGATACCTAGGCACATATAGTGCACTTCACTTCAACAATTTACTAGCCCTGGTTGACAATTTATGACATCAATTTAGGAACACTAAGTTGAGAAGACACTGTACTTGCTCTATTTTACTCATCAAAGTGGGAACCTAGCCCCCTAGGGCTTCAATACCCTCCACCTTTCTAGGAGGAGTTTCAGTTGCAGCAAGTCGTCTGAAATTTCTATGTGTTCAACCATTTTTTAGATCTTCTCCCTTACCTTTAGATCCATTTTATATTGTTTATCCATCCATCCAAAACACATATTTTCAGTTTTGTTGGGTCTTCCTCTAGGGTCCCCTCTGTTTCCCTCGAGGTTCTAGCCTTTAGCCACCTCATTTGCAGAAATTTTCCCTCTGATATCTTGTTGTTTTTTGCACCTATTTCCAGCAGATCTGACCTTTAGATCATTTTCCCTCCTAACTTTAGATCCATTGGCTATTTGGAGGGTTTTGACTAGATTTTTTCCCACCCACAAACTAGTTATTGAGAGGCTTGCCTCCTTGGGTTTATATTAATGCATAATTATCTACTTATTTTCTGTTATTTCAGTTTCATATACTGTTATCTGTAGATTTATTTTCAGTTATACAACACACTTTTTATTTTTGTCTACAAACGTCTAGGTTTAAAAATTAAAATTTACACACTTAACACACACACCCTAAGTGAATAAGAGCTTGGTTAACACCCCCAGGCAAAGACTTTAACATTGTAATCAATTGATCCTACACCTTTTTTCCCTTGTTTCAACATTGTAATAAATTGATCCTTCACCTCCTTGCCCTTGTTGGTCTCTCTTCCCTTTGTGTTGTGTTTGTGATTTCATCATTACACCCCCAAGGCATGTATCTTGTAGACTTCTTAGACTTCATCCTCATTTTTCGTTAGGAATACTTACTCTTCCATGTAGGATTCGAGTTAGTCCTCCACTGAGTCCGCATTCAGACTCCTCTTCTGGTTCATTGGGTTCCCCTTCAGTATCCGTCGCCAGTTCTTCCCCTATCGCCTTCACCATGTCTGGTTCAGGACCTAACGCTAGTGGTAGCCCTTTCCCTAATGCTGGGAATATTGCTAGTGGGACCGCAATAGGAACTACCTCGGCTGCTCCCTTTCTCCCCTATATGGTGTTGGAGGATTAATCCATCTTGCGGACAAGACCGATCTCCCTAGTACTAAAATTATCTAGCAACAAACATCCAGATAGACTAATCTTTCTCTAAGCATATATGATCTATGAAAATATCTATAGAGGTGTTAAGGACTTACCGTTTGTCCAATGCTTGTTTGAAGTCATTGTTTCCCTTCATGCTCTTGAAGGAGTTTTCCTCGTAAACATGCAGTCACAAACAAGCAAAACATTACATAGCACCTGTATAGAAATCATCATAAACCATGCTTATCATAGTGATCAAGGAATCTATGAAATAAACCATCGATTGAAAGCTTATTGAGAAAAATGAGTATATTTGTATTAATTTCAAAAGAAGAAAATCCTTACAACCTGAGCCTTGATGTTGCATAGGACTTTCCAGGGTCCGAAGCAGGAATCTCCTTTACTTTGATAAGCACTGCACTCCTCCAACCAAGATGAATAGAGGTATGTAATCTTTCCTCACAAAAGTCTTAATCAACTGAGTCTGAATCTCAACAGCACTTAACTTCAAATATTCTAAAGCTTCAACTCCCTTTGAGGCTACCCAATGCCTCTTTTTATAGTAGAATAGAGGAGGTTTTATGTTCCAACTATGAAGGGATAGAATCCTCCTTCAAAGGGATAAGCTCCTCACATCAAGGGGTTAGCTCCATAAGGTAAGGGATACATTCACCTTATAAGAGCGGTTCTATCACCACAAGATATTTTCTGGAAGCTTCTAGAATTCACTTTTATTGAGCTTTTTGGAAATTACTTGCACCTTTTTGATCTTACAGGGTTCCGCACCTATAACATATAAATTGCGTTCAAGTACACAGGCTAGCTGAACATTGGGTGTGGGACCGCAGGCAAGATAGCGAGAAAGTGCGATACCAGAGTTTAGGAGACTTTTAGGAACTTTTCTCTAATTTTCAAGGCTTGAAATGAGGAACTGATATGTTACACTTGCAAAGGGAGTAGTATGAGTAATAATGAGCACATACACATAGCAGAATTTCAGGATGACAATTTTCAGTGTAACAGATTGCCCCCTAAAGTGCAAAGTCTAGAATAGATGATGCTGAAGTCTGTCATATATGAAGAGTGCAGTACTTTATCATTTCAAGGAACATCCTGTGGTCACCCCAGTCAGAATCTGTAAAAACATTCAATGAAATATATATATATATATATATATATATATATATATATATATATATATCATCGCTGAGGTAGGCATTCCCATACTCAGATCAAAACTAACTAAAGACTAATTCAAACTATTTTGATACAGGAATGATTTTGATTACATCACAGTATGGACATGTGTAGACACAGTATGGACGTAGCCATCTATTTGAAAATAGTCTACTGTATAAATGATAACAAAATTCCTCAAAGCCTGGATGGTAGAAACTAGATCCAGGGTCTTGATTTCTGAATCTAGAACTAGTACGATTCTATCCATGTGAATGAATGTATCGAAGTCGAACATGGTAGAAACCACTTGATTACCAGTCAATGATGTAAACTATTAACAAGTGTGAGAGTAACCACCAGTAATGTCAATGGTTCTCAAAGTACCCAGTACAATCCATGAAATGTGAATAAATGAGCTGAAGTCGAACACGTCACGGAATCATTCGATCGAAGGTCAATAATGCAACCTGTCGTCGAAAGTGAGAAACCTGCCATTGAGGCATGCAGATTTCAAGGTACTGACGATTTATGGATCAACTTCCTAGATAATGAATTGTCGTTGATAGAAAGTGATCTGTCATAGGCAAGCCCACAACACGAAATCATAGATCAAGTTTTGAAAATATATCGGCAAGGACTGACTCAGGGATGGTAAAAAATGGATGACAGATATTTTGCAAATGAATGGTTTATTTGAACTATCCTCTTGAAGACATAACGACACTGCAGATGTCTTGGTAGCAGTTGACCCAAAGCTAATACCCAGAAACCATATGAAGACTTTCAAATGAGGTTCGATTAACTGTTAGGCAAAGGATTTCCCAACCCAGGTGATTGAAAGTGTCATGTTCAAGAGTGGTTGACTGAATTTCCGAAAAATCAAAATACAACAAACACGCCCATTTTTCTCTCTTTTCCCCCACCATTTCTGGCAAGTACCTCTTTATTTTTGACAAGCTTGAGGAGGATAACATTTTCTTGTTTATAATCTCATCCTTCGGATGAGTCCAACTTAGTTTAAGATTCGAACCCTAAGAAGGAGTGGTTCGTTCCTATTGAAAATTAAACGGGTCCTTTACTGTTAAATTTTAACGAGTCCAGTATAAGAGAAACTCGGTGTTTTTCAATTTTAGGGAGTCAGAAGAAAAAATTAAGAAAACTCCATGGGTGTAATTTTTCATAAATTTAGTCTCTCAAGCTCGAAAAAGGATAAAATAATGCGGGAGAGAACTCTATTGACTACAATTAGTCAATGTATACCTTTTTCGTAAATAGTCCATTTCAATCCGTAAAAGGGGTAAACTTATACTAAATGGACGATCATTCATTTACTTTAACGAGTTCAAAAAATCAAATACTCGGAAATATTTTCATTTTTAGAGAGTCTGAAAAGGGCTTAAAAGAGAACTCCAATGTTTCACTTTTTCGTAAAATTTTGAAAGAGTCCGAAAAAGTGATAAAAGTATGCTCTTTGTTGAAAAATGATCAATTCTCCTGATAAATCCAATTTCTGCACAAAAAATTGAAACATTACACATACCTGTTTAAAATAAGTAAAAACGCTTTCAAAATACCCTTTTTAAAGTGAAAAATAAATAAATTAAAAATTCATCTATTCGAAAAAACTTATAAAAAGGACTTTTTCAACTTTATTTTTACCGTTCAAGTTCAGAGTGCAAAGTAGAAGCTTTTGGGTAAAAAAAGTTCCTGTGAAGATTCCGGAAGATCCGTCCAACGAAATCGAGAACCGTCAGTCCCAGGTAATCCACGACCTCTTAATCTTGCTTTTCATCTGTTTAAAAAATATTTTTAGGCTTTATTTTTCATTTTTTATGGGAAAAATATGTTTAAGAAATTACCCACGGGGGTCCGCAGGCACAACACACATGACCTGCGGACCCTGACCTTTTTATATGTAGAAAAATATCATGGGTCTACACTTTTAATATAGAACATGTGCATTCCTATGCACTGTGTATGAAGGAAAAGTGTGGTCCCCGCGCAATTGAATTTCAAAATCAAATTTTCCATTTCCCGCCCAAAAATTTTCAAATTAGATTGTTCTAACTTATATTTTTATGCATTGTAGGATTAGCAAGATGTTGATTTGGAGAGAATGTGAGCATGAGGATGTGGATGACGCCGCGATGCTCAATTTTCCCACAATGCAGGTTTTAAGAGCATGCGGTTTGTACAAATTTTGGGCCATTCAGGGCATGAGGGCACAGGTAGACCTCCTGACATGGCTGGTAAACAGGTGGAATGTGCAGGACCAGTGTTTCATTATTGGTGGCCACCGGCTCGAAATTGAGCTGGAGGATATTTATTTTCTGACTGGTTTTTCCAAGAGGGGCGAACAACTTTCCTTGTTTGGGACTAGGCCAGGTGGCCAAACTGTCACTAGTCTTCGACAAGAGTTTTGTAATGATGAAGCAGACCCCAGGGACAAATAGATTGATATAAAAACTATCATCCATCCCGAGCTGAAAGTGATTGCATTTACTGTTACCAGACTGTGTGGGAGTGCCGCACTGCATGTGGTTACCAGTTCCCAGATGCGTATTGCTGTAGACTGTTTCCAAGGCACCATTTTCAACTGGTGCGAAGCTGTGTTGGCCAATGTAAAAGGAAAACTGACTAGAGCGAAAAATGGCAAACTAAACAACTTTGGATGTGGATCCATCGTGGTCACTTTTTATCTAGAGCGGGTACCCATGCTAACTCCGCAAAGTATTCCTTTTGATGCTGGTCGACCCCGAGAACCTAGGATGGTTCGTTGGGTTGCATTGATGGCCCGTCACGGTATTGACGGCACTGAGATTGTTCGATTTCCTCCTTCATATTTTCGTTGGTTGGACTACCAAATTTTTTTCATTGAGGACTTTCCGTATGTTGGGATAGACTTCTGCGGTGACCGGGAAATGACTCTCCCAGCCGGGGAATAGTGGGATGAATCAGGTAAAAACATTTTCAACGAATTCTAAATTCTAATTTTTATTTTTTGATCATCTTATCAATTAATAACCAAAAAGTTTTTTATGAATGCAGATGTGGGTCCACGGCGACCAGCCCATCTCCAGCCTTATGACAGAAGACAACCAGTTGCAGCCGCACCAGCCCCAGTAGGCCAACCAGCAGAAATTTTGTCTGATTTAGAGCATCATCTAGAGCGTCTGACTCTAGATATTCCAGAGACGGACATAGATGAGATCCCTCTCAGATTGCAGAGATACGTGATTGGTGTTCCAGGAGCTTTTAGAAGGTTCATGTGTAGGGTGGCTTGGGCAGTGGTATCTTATCGTGATCACCATCAGTGATGGGATGATCGTGTTGTAGACTCACATTTTTGACTTTTTGTGTTACCATTTTGCTGATCATAAGGTGTTTCCAACCTATGATCAAGGACGATGTATATTTTTTGAAAACATTCTATGCTATGATATATCACTATTTACCGGCTATCTATATACCTATTATGGATGTTATTTGTTTTACTGCTTTGATCATTGCAAATGTTGATTTATCATACTAGAAGCAACTGCGTCTGTTAATGTATTTAAATGTATTGGAATATTTTGATATTCTGTGTAATCGAATTCACATTCCAAGAGACGAAATCTTAAAAATAACCATAATAACACTGAATTTATAATGGCATAAACTCGGTTCAATTGTAATACAACAAGTTCAGAATCCAACCTAACAATCAAAATCCGAATTCCAAATGATATGGATTCAGATAATAACTCAATCACTGCACTATACTCAGCAATGTTATTTGTTGTTTGACCAAGGCTTACCCCATGCATGGATTCTAACTCATCAGAGGGTGAATAAATAACCCAAGCTACGGAAGAAATGTTTCATGTACTACGACAAGAACCATTAGCAAAACCAATGTAGGTTTGAAGAGACGTCGACATCTGCAATATCAAGAGTAAAAACTCAGATAAGAAGGAATAGTGATAAAAACACACTTCTAAACTAAGCACGCTTTTCTAATCTAAAACACACCAGTAGTAAAGAAATATAATCTAATAAAAAATCTCCATACCAAGTTGAGCATAGTATCGCTTCAGATAAAGTCCATTTCTGGGTTTATCTAAAGGGACACCGTCAAAATCTATCATCTTGAAAATAAAAGGGCCATGCCACATGGGCACGAATTGCCCAGCTCCTAGCTTATCGTTGGCTTGATCATAAACTAAGACTAGGTCTCCTTCTGAAAAATTCCGAGGAGTAACACTTATGTCATACTGAGCTTTTATTCGTTTAACATGAGCCTCGTTTGCTATTACAACATTTCCTCGATTCTCATCCAGCTGAGCTAAGTACAGGAAACATTTCTCCTCCTCAGACGTAGCTAGGAGTAATTCTATGGCTAATTTCAGTGACGAAATTTCGCATTCAATTGGCAACACAGCTCCCAAACCGTAAATTAATTGAAAGGGAGTGAAACCAGTTGATGTTTTTACTGAGGTTCGATATGCCCGAAGTGCTGAAAATAACATGGAATGCCAATTCATTTTGTGAATACCAATAATTCTTCTAATCATGGTGACCAAAACTTTATTTATGGCTTCAACCAGTCCATTGTCTTGTGGATAATACGGAGTGGAACTATCGTGATGCAGGCCAAGCTGATCTGTCAGTTTAGTCATCATGACATTGCGAAAATGACTTCTATGATATGTAATAATGGTTTGAGGAACACCGAACCTAGCAATTATGTGATTAAATACGAAATTTGCAGCAGTCTTGCCATCAGCCGAAAATGTAGGCATTGCCTCGGCCCACTTAGTAAAATAATCTACGGCTAAGATAATATATGCATGCCCCCCGGCCGAGTGAGGGTTACATGTAATAAAATCGATACCCCATTTCGCGAAAGGACCAACAGCAATTATGGGATGAAGAGGAGCGGGTGGCGCGCGAATCTTACGATCAAAAGGTTGACAATTGTGGCATTTCCGAACTGCATAAATACAATCTTTGAATAGTGATGGCCAGAAATAACCAGCGCGCAAGATCTTTTGGGCCATGGCATACCCAGACATATGACCACCACATGCTCCAGAATGGAAATCATTTAACACCTTTTCAACTTCTTCATGAAAAAGACAGCATCTGAAAATAGAATCCGCTCCACGACGATAGAGTGTTTCACCAATAATATTATACTGTTGGGATTGGAAGCGTATTTTCCGTCGTTGATATTGTGAGATTTCAGGCCGAAAAGATTGGGTTTGGAGATAAAAAATAATATCTCCATACCATGGATCTAGTGTACTGATAAAAAACAGAGATTTGTCCACAATGGGCTCTTCTGCCACAGTTTCAGTATCAGTAGAGGGAAAATCACACATCAGTTCTGAAAATACCAAAGATTTCTTTGCCTTGGATTTCTCAAACTCCAAGTCAAATTCCTGTAGGATAACTATCCATTTGGAATACTTTCCCCCTAGCAATTTTTTGGTTAAAATATACATCATAGGATTGCAATCAGAAATTACCGTGGTTTTACGTAACAAGATGTAGTGCCTAAATCTCTGGATAGCTTGGACAACTGCCAATGCCAATTTCTCCACATGTGTGTATTTGATCTTGGTCGGATGCAGATTCCGACTAAGATAGTAGATCACATGTTTAGTGTGAGGTTCATCTTCCTGAACTAACACCATCCCAATGGTGGAATGAGAAGCAGCGAGATACAAAATGTAATCCCGGTTTTAGTTGGGAGGATGCAATAACAGTGCATGGGTCAATGCGTGTTTAAGTGCATCGAAAGATCGATCAGCGATCTCGTCCCAAAGGAACACAATGTTCTGTTTCAGCAACCAGGTGAAACCCTTTGTAAGCTCAACATAGTTAGGAATGAACCGACGTAAAAAGTTTGCTTTCCCCTGCAAACTTTGGAGTTGGCATAAAGTCAAAGGAGTAGGTAATTTGACAATAGCTTCGACCTTCGACAGATTGACACGAATGCCTGATTTCGAAACAACAAATCCCAGCAAACGACCTGACTCTACAAAAAAAACACATTTTTGTGGATTCAGCCTAATCTTATAATGCCGACATCTCATAAATATAGCTCGTAAATGTGTGAGATGGTCAGCCCTGCATGATGAATGAGCAGGTAAATCATTGAGATACGGCTGCACAATGTGCTTAATGTCATGAAACGCGTAAGACATTGCCCTTTGAAAATTTTCTCTAGCGTTCTTCAATCCAAAGGGTAGTTTGCGATAAGCAAATGTCTCCCACAGACAAATAAAGGTTGTTTTTGGCTGATCAGCAGGGAGTATGTTTATTTGATTATACCCCGAAAAGCCATCCATAAAGGAAAACATTTCGCTACCGGTGAAATCATCGATTATCTGATCGATATAGGGAGTTGGATAATTTTCTTTGGGACAAGCTCGATTAATATCCCTATAATCGATACATACTCGTATCGTTCCTTGTTTTTTAGTCACAGGAACAATATTTGATACCCAATCCATTAAGGGAATTGGATAAATAAAACCTGCACGCAGTAATTTTTCAACTTCTACTTTGATAGCAGCTGCTTTTCTAGGATGTATTTGATGTAAACGTTGACGAACAGGTTTGGCATCTGGGTAAGTCTTGATTTCATGTATGATGATTGACGGATCAATTCCTGGCATTTCTTCACAAGACCAGGCAAACACATCACGGAATTCTTGAAATAGGGCTTTATAAGCTTTAATTTCATCTTCAGTACAGCAAGCACCTATATGAATGTTTTCAATTATTCCTGGTTTTAATGAAATGTCAATTGGAACCGTTCGAGAAATATTTTCCAAATTTAATTCAAAATCAGGATTTCGCAATGGATTCTGGGGTTCTCTGACATATTCAGCAGTAAAAATTGAAGCAAAATCATCTTCAAAATGATCCGGTTCAGGTAAAAACGAATATCGGTGATGCAGATCTTCCCATGGTAAATCATCAACAGACAAAAATTCACGAAATTGCTCATCAGTATGAACAACATCCGGAAATGTCATTGTGCCTGAGCTGGATATAGAAAGTGATTCCTCAGGGATCCCATTCATTATATCAATTTCGGTTGAAGAGGTGTCAGAAAGTGACTGTACGGCCTGGTATGCAAGTTCAAATGGACTCAAAGGCATCATGCCATCAATTGAATCTAACTCGGAATCAGAAGGTATGATCCAAGGATCATCAAACATAATAGTATTTGACGAAATCATGTGAATAGTTGCAACAGAAGGCGATAAATTAGGAGGAGGAAAAGAAAAAGTTCCCAATAAACCAAAATCTTTAACTAGTCCTACTCCAACATCCTTATAAGGGATAGTCACTTTACCAACGTGCTGGATTGTTTCTGTAGAGGCTGGGTCGGAAGAGAAGTAAGTTAACTGATCTATTGTGACGATATTTCCTTGATATGGAAATTTTATGAGTCAAAAGACTGAATAAACAACAACAATCATCGTATAAGACCAACTGCGACCCAGAAGAATGTTGTAATCTAGAGGGGCATTAACCACTTCCACATCTAGATTTACGGTTTTACCTTCGACCCCTATGGGTAAATCCTGCAAAATACCAAAAGGGTGGAAACCTTGACCATCAAAAGCCTTAAGAATCGTCGGAGATTGGTTAAGTGTAGGAGAACCAAGAGATTTCCAACACTGAATCGACATAATACACGTTGAAGCTCCCTCATCAATCACAGTCCGATAGATTGGTCTATTTTTTACTAACACTGGTATTTGGAAAGCCATTTGATGAGGTAGACGAGGTGTACTATTTTGTAAATCAAAGATTATAAGATTAGAATCCTGAAAATCTACAGCTCCTATAGCAGACAAAATCAATTTACACTGTGCTAGGCATGATTGCAGCACTTCCAAAGCCGACATTGCTGAAGGGGAAATAGCTAAGTCTTCAACAATGTTGTAATTCTGAGCAGCTCTCGCATGTGGATTGAAAGCTGATTTATGAAGAACATCTTTAGCAGGCAGTTTGATTATTAAGTCTGGATTTTGTTTCTCGATCTGTAGCTGACCAGAAACAGGAGGAGGTGTAGTTGATGCATTTGCATTAGAAGATTCTGCTTCTTTCCCATCAATAGGATTCTTAGTACCGTAATCTTGCAATCACGTCGCAATCCTTACATGAGACATAATCAAAGTAGGTTCTTCTGAAGCAGTCGAAGTGGAACCAACCATCTTGCTATCTTGAGTCAGAAAAGGATCCTTCAAGACAACAGGTTATTGTGAAACTTTAACGAATTTTGCAACCTCTGCCCGATGTGGGCATTCCTTAGTGAAGTGATCCTCGTCACAAATGTAACAGGGGTAATGAGGTTTGCACTTTTCGTCATTGGATTCATTTTTATTAGTCTTCTCTTTCGAATTTTTCTTGTTTTTACTCTTCCCTTTCTTTTTACCACCGGATTTAGATTTAGCCGTAGATGTATCTACGACATGAATGTCGATAGAAATTTCGAGGGAAGATTCTCCTTTCGGGGAATCTGGTAAAGTTATAATAGGAGAAGAATTCTTTGAAGATTTCTTCTTACATTTTGTATTGATTGTACCAATCATGCCATCAGCAGCATGAGACCCTGAAGGAGCAGCAACTATCTGACCTTGTTTTGGAAGGTCGGGGATTTTTTCGTGTAAAGTACCTGACTGCGTGTAAACGAGGTCAAGGTACTGAACTTGAGCAATCACTTGCTCCTCAGTAATAACACCGGCCTTAGCTACATCTTCAGTGATCTTGGGCAACAATGATTTAACAAACCATTCTGCCAAAATTTGATCCGGAATATAAACTTTCACCAAACGCCTTCTACGTCTCCATTCATGAATATGATCAGAAATATACGTAGACGTAGATTGCTTGAGTGAAGTTAATAATTCTGTGCCATTGTTGTATCTGAAAGGAAACTGAAAATGAGTCAAGAAGACAGTTGCTAACTGACTGAAATTATGAAACAAGCGTCGTGGTAACTCAATGTATCATTTGGCTGCAAGACCAATAAGAGTTCTTTGGAAAAGATGTAAGCGAATTGAATCATCAATAATTGAATTAGACACACACCAGAGGTGATAAGTCATGACATGATTTGATGGATCCTCTCCTGACTTACCTTCAAACTTCGGTATATCACTGGGAAACTTATGTGGCATTGGCGGCTAGTACGGATAATAGAAAATCGGATCATTCGTAAGGCGCGTCAAATCAGGTAAATCCAAAGTTGCAATAAATGGTAACTAACGGTTAGGGTCACGAAAACCTTGAGCACCTAAAGCAGTTCCAGGAGGTGGATACCCAGGATAACTGGGAATTGGATTTGCGTTAGGAATTGTGTAACCTCCTAGAAAACCAAGATTAACTGGACCAAACTAGGGTTGTTGAGTCTACTGATAATTTTAGCCAGGGTACGATTGATACTGATAATTTGGATTTTGTGAACTGGGACCGAATTGAGGATATCCCTGGTATGGTTGATACGTGAATTGCGGTTGACTTGTGACAACTGTACTCGTACCGGATTGTCCTCTAGGCATTTGAACCAAAGTCTGGATGGAAGGCCCTGACCGGGGTATAGAGACTTTAGGGATTTGCCCAAATACAGGGATAGCTGAACTCGAAGTTACAAATACTCCAGAAATAGGTGTTACAGGTTGGACAGATGCAGCAGTAGTTGCAGCAGTTTGAGGCGGAGTCTGAGGTGTACTAGGCTCAGACTGCTGAATAGAACTAGGTGCAAGAGTTTGAATTGTAGGCTAGACAGGTTGCTGGGTTGGACCAGAAACCAAAGGTTGTCCAGGTTGAAAAGGTAACTGCACATTAGGTTGCATAGGCTGTTGATATTGGGATGGATCCCACACCATATTCATTCTGGGGTATTGTGCCGCAGAAGGTTGAACATAAGGACCATAACGTGGTTGAGCATAGGGTTGATAAGTAAGAGGTAAATTTCTGGCTCCTTGAAAAGATGACTGACTAGAAGGCTATTGGTAACCTTCAATTGGGTACTGACCTTGAGGTTGATAACCCTGAGGCGCGTAATGAAGCTGGGGTTGATAAGGACCCTGAGGAGCATATTGAGCTTGGGGTTGACCCTAGGGTGTGTACTGGCCTGAAGGTTGATAACCCTGAGGTATGTACTGTCCTTGGGGTTGTCCCCCAAAATAATATGATTCCACAGTTTGTCCTGGGAAAAATCTACCTTGAGGTTGACCCCCAGGTGGTAACTGACTTCCTGAAGGTTGCCCCCTAGGTGGTAACTGACTACCTTGAGGTTGCCCCCCAAGCGGTAACTGATTTCCCTGGGATTTCCCTCCAGGCGGTACCTGACTGCCTTGAGGTTGAGGATTCAGAATATTACCAGACATCATAAAAATTTGCCCTTCGTTTGATGTTTCAGTTTTAATTCCACTTAAACTAGATGATAACATGCTTTCAATCAGTTAAGGAGCTACCCCCGAGAAAGTACCAGACAGAGCCTGATATCCCAAAGGAACAGAAGGACCACCATGTAAAAATTATTCCGGTGTCTGGGAAAACATGGATGACTCTCCTGCCATAATGGATGATGGATAACAACCTCTAGGTGTTGGATGAAATGGAACTCGAGGTGGAGAAAAATAAAGACCCGGATTCTCTAAAAAATTGGTTAAAGATAAGTACCAAGCAGTAGTTCGAATAGGGCTGTAGAAAATTGATTCACGCTCCCTAAGATTTAACGATTGAGGGGAATTGGGAAGAGATAATTCTTCGTCTGGATTATTAAGTTCTTCAATAGAAATTAGTCCAGATGGAAGATCGTCAGTGACAATATTCCTTACCCTTGGTGAACCAAGATCGCTAGAAGTTGGTGAAACAAATCCCGAAGATGTTTCCAAAACAGAAGGTTCAGTTTCAGGTTCAGAGATTTCAAGTTCGTCAGCCCATTCACTGGCAGGATAAATACTACCAGTAACTTCAGAAACTGAAATCAACTCTTGAATGTGTTCTATTATGGGTGTTTGATAATTAGGATGAACTACTATGGATGAAGTTCCAACTTCTGTTGATTTAATCCTACCGCTACTAGACGATACCAGAGCACGAAGCCCTTCAAGCTGACTTGGTGAATATTTAGGGGGTTTCCCTTGTAGTCTCCGGGATTTTCTCAGAAATTCTTCCACAATTAAATATTTTACTAATCACACGCAAACAAAAATTTTTTTAATGAAAACACATAAAGTATCTAAAAAACAAAAAGCTGAATCACACACTTAAAAATCTAGGAGTTCAAACCACACACAAATAGTAACTTCCCGTACTAAAGACACTAGTTGGTGATGAAATCCAACTTAGTAGAAATTTAATATAGAAAGGGCGGTTGGAATAGTTACCCTGACAACCTGCTTAATGAAACAAACTGGCACAAGTTTCCTCACAAAAACATCTCATGTGAAGATAACTCCCAGAGAGTCCAAGTGAGTCTAGTCGACGTCTGCTGCAGGTACAGTGAGATATTTCCTTCACCATCACCTTAGGAAATACTCTTAAGTTTGTAGACACTAAGGTTACCAATAGTAACAAATATAACTGGGGGAACAGTCTACGATCCGATCCCAAGCGCAAGGGCAGAGTAACAAAACTCAATCCTCTTGAAGGTTCCTCGACATGGTTAATCCTAGGTTTACCGAAAAGTGACCCTAGGCTCCTCGACAATGGTTAATCCGAGGTTTACCATTTGTAATACACGCAAAATATTCTATATTCCCCATTGAAACAGAATTGATTGTCTCAAAGGTTCAGACATGATCTCGTGATTGACTTCT
The DNA here is from genome assembly GCA_034641835.2 of Pinus albicaulis. NCBI lineage: Eukaryota > Viridiplantae > Streptophyta > Pinopsida > Pinales > Pinaceae > Pinus > Pinus albicaulis. The sequence continues at coordinate 237,588,881 of CM076572.1, forward strand.
TTAAGAGAAGCTTCCCAGATTATAAAAATTACGATTGGGTTTATTTCCTACCACAAGATTTGTCTACTTGTTTTTTTTACTACCTTGGAGAGTTAATTACTCCCTACTCCAAGATACTAGCCTAAGCTATGCTGGTGATAAGAGCCCTAGAAAATAAAAATATTTCTAGATGAATTTCAATTAAGCGATACTTTTAAGAGTTGTTTCTTAAGTCAATGGGTGCGAAAGTGAAACTCTGATGGTGTGAAAACTCGATTTCCAAAAAACACTAAAAATGCACCTAAAAAATGATAATCAGATTGTTTCCTTTCAATGAAGTTCTAATTAAGGAAAAGTTAGAGAATGCAATTCTTTTAATCAACAATTCCGTCTTTAAACATTAAGAGCAATTGAAATAAAATATTTTTGTCTTTTCGGAAATAACTCAAAATGAAACAAAATTTATCAAAGCTCATAAGAAAATCATTTCACTTTCAAAAACTTGAAGCTAGAAAACAAGTTTTCTTCAAAAGAGATCTACAAAATTCTATGAAAAACACTTAAAACTATCAAACTAATTCTGAGACCTACAAGTTTTAATAATCTAATTGAATTAAAGCTTTAAGAATTTTTTTTTTTGAAGAAGGTTTTACTTAGCTATTCAACAAGCTAAGGATCTATTCATTCAGAATAAGAAACAGATAAAAAACATTCAATTATTCTTTTATAAAAAATGAAATTCAAAAACCAATAACAAAGTTTCTTTTCGAAGGTTTGCAAAGAAACAGGTAACTCTATTTCTTAATAGAGGATGACTTCACAATTAGGCCATATTCAGCAAAAGACAAAAGACCAATGTAATATTAGGTATTTTAAACAGTCAATGTTTCAAATCGCTACAAAGACCAAGTGAAAGACAATCCAAAATGCAAAACTTCTAGAAAATCATCAAAACACCAATACTGCTAAGACTCATTCACAGAAAGATTTTGACAGAAACAATCATCAATCTGGGCAGAAACTCAAACTCTAAATTACAATAAAGATAAACTACAGAAAGAAATCCAAAGGTTTTTAAAAATTTTAATAGGGTCCGTAGGCTTGTAGAAGTAACAGGTGCAGTATCGCACTGTTTACTACAGCAAAAGTGTGAAACTGCCTGCACTGTGAAAAGAAGGCAAAGTGCGGTCCCATGAAAAATTAGAGAAAAGCATAAAAGATCTCAAAATTTTCAAAAACAGAGAAAACCTAAGCTACCAAGGTAGATGTCTATCAATCAAAAACTAGGAAAAACGTTTCCTCAAATCAAAATAAAAGAGAACAAAAAACAACAAGTTCTTTCCCCAGCGGAGTCGCCAATTTTTTGGAGGATTAATCCGTCTTGCGGACAAGACCGATCTCCCTAGTACTAAAAGTATCTAGCAACACACAGAAAAATAGACTAATATTTATCTAAGCATATATGATCTATGAAAAGCTCTATAGAGGTGTTAAGGACTTACTGTTTGTCCAATGCTTGTTTGATGTCGTTGTTGTCCTTCGCGCGCTTGAAGGAGTTTTCCTCGTAAACCTGCAGTCACAAACAAGCAAAAAATTACATAGCACCTGTATAGAAATCTTCATAAACCATGCTTATCATAGTGATCAAGGAATCTATGAAATAAACCATCGATTGAAAGCTTATTGAGAAAAATGAGTATATTTGTATTAATTTCAAAAGAAGAAAATCCTTACAACCTGAGCCTTGATGTTGCATAGGACTTTCTGGGGTCCGAAGCAGGAATCTCCTTTACTTTGATAAGCACTGCACTCCTCCAACCAAGACGAATAGAGGTATGTAATCTTTCCTCACAAAAGTCTTAATCAACTGAGTTTGAATCTCAATAGCACTTAACTTCAAATATTCTAAAGCTTCAAATCCCCTTGAGGCTACCCAATGCCTCTTTTTATAGAATAATAGAGGAGGTTTTCTGTTCCAACTATGAAGGGATAGAATCCTCCTTCAAAGGGATAAGCTCCTCACATCAAGGGGTTAGCTCCATAAGGTAAGGGATACATTCACCTCATAAGAGCGGTTCTATCACCGCAAGATATTTTTTGGAAGCTTCTAGAATTCACTTTTATTGAGCTTTTTGGAAATTACTTGCGCCTTTGTGATCTTATAGGGGTCTGCACCTATAACAAAGAGAAATTGTGTTCAAGTATGCAGGCTAGCTGAACATTGGGTGCAGGACCGCAAGAAAGATAGCGAGAAAGTGCGATACCAAAGTTTAGGAGACTTTTAGGAACTTTTCTCTGATTTTCAAGGCTTGACATGAGGAACTGATATGTTAGACTTGCAAAGGGAGAAGTATGAGTAATAATGAGCTCATACACATAGAAAAATGTCAGGATGACAATTTTTAGTGTAACATATGGCAAGCCTTAGTCATCTTGATTTTAACCAGTTGATCAATGACCCCATACGCCATGATGCAGGTTGGCCTTCTATGCCAACCAAGCTCCCTTCCTACATCCCCAAGATTGAAGGTCTTGTTGGAGAAGATCCTACTAATCATGTTCGATATTTCCACATGTGGTGTTCATCTAATTCCATTACTGATGACTATGTTTGTCTTTGGTTGTTCCAACATACGCTTATTAGTGAATCTTCTAAGTGGTATGCTGATCAGACCTCCTCCTCTCATAGCACCTTTGCGACTGTTGCCCCGAATTTTCTATCGTATTTCCAGCTTTCACTTCATTATGACATTAGTACTGAAATTTTGACTTCTTTTTGTTAATCGTCTGCAACCCACTTGTCTAATCATGTCCAGGAATGGCAGAGAAGAAAGAGCCTATGTTGAGCCCCTACCTTCGAATACCATGTCTACATGGACTGGTTCCTTAAATCCATTTTGCCTGCTATAGGAAAAGATGTCGCATCAAATTTCCCTCAAACTGAAGAAGCTGCTCTCCAAATTACATTAAAATATGACCCGATCTACACTTATTCAGGTTATGTTTATACCATCTTACCTGATCTCCCTATACCTGGTGGTGCCAACGCACTGGGAGCATCCCATGCTACCGACGGTATCGTTGGAGCTCTTTCTCATCCATATGCTCATCCTCACATGGGTTATGGTTTCCCTCGGGGAGGGGCCAACTCCTCCAGCACTTTTTCCCCTCCAGGTAGCATGTATCTAGGATATGGTATGCCTCCTCCCTTTGACCAACCTATTTACTACAATGTTACTCAACCTCCATATTATCTATATCCACATCTTGGTGCTCCAGCTCCTCCAGCATTGGCACCCTCGCCTCCCTTGCCTTCTCAACCCACACAACAACAACCATCAGCCCCCCAGGGAGAGGTATATGCACAGCCAGGCATGAATAATCCTCCTACTTACAAAAAGAAGAGGAAGGGCACCAAAAATCAATATACCCTAGGTAATCTAGGACCTAATCCCTAGGGGAATGCACCTAACACTACTAACCAAAAACAGGGAACTCAACCCAAGTAGGATAGGCATATTCGCATGAAAAAGCCTTGTTCTTGTTGTGTTGTTTATGGTCATTACACCCATGATTGTCCTCGTTTACCACAGATGCGTTAGATGTGGGAAACTCAAGCAGAATCGCGAGGACAGCAAGCCTCCCCTTTGGTTCCTCCCAATGTTTCACCTATCCAGCCGGCTGTGTTTACTAATCCATTCCCTCAGCAAGGATTCATGGCTACCCATCTACTTGAAGGTCAGGCGGTCACTCAACCTCCTCAATATGATACCTCTGATTACCAGATTCTCATGATGAACTCTGACCAACCCATTACCATTGACCTCAACCTTCAGACTTGGTCCCATCAGTACAACAAGCCTCCCATTACGTCTGCCCCCGAGCCCCCTTCTTCAAGTTCTACAAAGCCTCTTTCAACAGTCAATGGTCCTTTATAGATCCCTCAGCCTAAGGCAAGGGTTAATACCAAGATCCCCAAGGGACCATTACGCCGAAATGCTGCTTCTATTAAAGCTGCCCATTCATATAGTATAATAGATTATTTGGCACAATCTCTTGCTACCATTTCAATGCTGGAACTCCTCTATTCATGCCCTTCACAAAAAAAAAGCTATAATAACTTCCATGGGTGTTGTAGATCCTTCACATAATCGTTCGATCATCTTTGATGTTGACCGGTCAAAACATCCTCCCCTTCCTGCTTCCGTTGCCTTCCAAATCCCCATCAAGATCCGTAATGCCAACGTCTCCCGTTGTATCATTGATGAGGGGGCATCCACCTATGTGATGTCAGCGTTGGTTTGGAAGCAACTCAGATCACCTGAGTTGGCCCCTTCCACTATCACCATCCAAGCATGGGATGGCCACTCTTCCAAGGCCATTGGCATGTTCCAGAATTTTCCTATTACTCTTGTGGGCAAGACTGTTTGCATTGACATAGAAGTCATTGATGCCCCCATAGATTATAACATTCTATTGGTTTGTAGCTACACCTATGCGATGTCTGTTGTCCCATCTGTGGCTCGCCGCAAGATGTCCTTCCCTCATGACAAAAATATAGTCACCATTGACGAGCTAATATATTATGAACAAAAGTCTCGGACCTCCCCTGAGTCCATCATCTCTTCGGTGGAAAATAAGAAAACTCTCAAACCTTTAACTAGTGTCTCACCCAGAGTCTACAAAGACTCCTCTTTTCTTGGTTCATTCCATGGTCTTCCTCCTCCTGTCTCTAATCCTAGCTTGTCAAATGTTTGCATGATGCAATCATCTCAGGCCTCCCTCAAGTGGCCCGCTTCAGCTAGTCAATAGCCTCGCCCTCCACAACTTGCTCCTAGCACTTTGACTCAGCCTTTTGGACTGCCTCCTCCTGGCCCTTCATCTGCAGCTGGTATCCCTGAGCCTCTTTACCCTCTTGGCACAGTTCCTCCTAGCCTTAACCATCTCGGAGCTGTCCTACCTGGCCATTACCCCTCCGGTCAGGTACCGTTCCTAGCTCCCTCTCCTGGAGTGTTCTCGGTACCTATTATGGCTACATTATCCCTTCCTAACCTAACGCTCGGGATCCCAGTCTGGTACATTGATCCCCCAGCTGCTACCCCACCTGGTCAGCTCAAACCTTTTCTTTCTTTGACCCCAGTTCAATTGGTCCCCATGATACCTCCCTCTACTACCATGCCTCAGTCACCTCAACAAGAACCTCTTCCTGTTGCGATAGCTTCAGGTGAAAGGGGAAAATCTAGAAAGAAGGCACATAAAGACAAGGCTTCCCCAACAAACCCTGCTCCTCCTCAGCCTCCAAATCTTACCCCCCCCCTAATTGTGCATTGTGTGATGTTTTCGGTCATGCCACCCATAATTGTCCTGAATTGCCTCTTTTCAAGCCCATGGTAAATGTCACATTCCCTGAGTTGACAGTCCTGTAAACCTCTGTTCCTTCCTTGAATGTAGCCAAGAACCTCAATAATATTCACAACAACCACCCCTATGCTTTATATGATCTCCATGGCCATTATACACACCTATATCCCCACCTCGAGGACTTCCGCATCTCTCTAGTGGCAACTCGCCAATTCGAGGAAAAGAGAAACGAGTCCACTGCTCCCTTATTTACTTGTTTTTTTTCAGTAGAACTAGAGGACACATCCGCTCCTATTGAAATTCCCCCTCTGAATTTTGAAATGACAGAGTCTTCGGCCATTGTCCACTACTTGTCATCATTTATGAGATCCTTGATGGAAGACCCCCCTAGGCCTTCCCCTTCTATTTTTCCTGACCTCCCTTCAGTGATCACCTAGGGCTCAACATCAATGAATCCTTCATCTACTTTTTTTTCGGTCACCCTCTGTGACGATGTGCATGGGAATCTCTCTTCTCATGATGATGAATCAGGTAGCTTCGCCGCATCAGGTGGTATTTCTTCCACCAGTCACCCCATCTTCTATTACGATGACGACATTATGGAAGCATTTACCAAACCTGGCTTTATATATTCCCCCCTTACATCAAAACCATAAATTTTAACCACATATACCTTGTGGTCATTACATTAACTCCCAATTTTTTGGTAAGGGGGCACCCATATTCGAGAGTCTAGGAGAAGTGATTCTCCACAACTCTCCTAGTTTATATGGTCGTGTCAACTCTAGTACCATTTTTCTTCCCCATTTAGAAGAACCTCTAGAGTCCCATATCACTTCAAATCACTCTATGGATGATACCCCTCATCATTCCTTCATCTTACATCAGCAACCCAGTCCCCTAGACATTGTTGTTGACCAACCTATGGGTTTTCTAGGAGAGCACCAGTTCATTATCTCCAAATCCTCTCTTTGGGATAGTGACACTATGTATGCCAACCCAGAAACTTAAGTCCATTTGCTTCATATATGCAATACCAAAAGAGATTGGTAATCCTCCATTCCCTTTCTCGAACTGCATAACCATAACGAAAAAAAAATGGCGCACCATATCATAAAAATGTGTTTATATTCCCCTTTTTCTAAATAAATTTTTTCATGACCATAAAATTCTTGGGGGCACATATACCCCTCAACAATAAAAAATCCCAGATCTTAGTAAAAAATAGCACTGAAACCCCATTTCTCTGACAGGTCGCACTTTTCTGGTCATTTCCTAAGACAGGTCATAGTTTTCTTCCCAATACTTGCTACCATGTCGCAGAACAGATCCCAAAAAGTGCAACCTGGCCTGTTCATGAGCTTTTGGTACCTAAATTGAAATTTTGATCCCCTTACATAAAAGAGTAGGGTTAGGCCTCTTACTTGCAAATGACGGATCTCGATTCCAACAATCATTTTGTATGCTACAATCAGTGCAAGATTTAAGGCCTTCTCTCTTCTCTACATTCACCATAGCTACACTTGTAAATGAGTGAATTTGGAGGCAAAATGCCTTGTTAAAAGAGAAACCCCTAATTTTTATTTTTCCTACTGTAAGTAAACCATAGCTTAGTTTGAAAAACCGTCTGCACTGTTGGAAAGCTCTCACCAAGTTCGAAAATGGGTATCTGTTAGTTTTTTGTGATTTGATACTTCACCAGGACACATGTTTTCCAAGAAGGGTCACTTCACCGATTCTCAAAATCAAATTTCTTCACTTGCAACACTTGTACTAGGGGCACCACTTTCCCCCCATACTTTTCCATGCTCCTGTCAATTTTCTTCATGAGTAACCATCTTGTACTCATGCTTTTATGGTCCCCACTGGACCTTTTCTATGTGGCAACATCATCGATTCACCCTTGTTTAGAGCATCCGATTTGATTCATCATCACATCCATGGAGTCTATCCCGAGTCCCTTTGTATCCCTCTACAGTTCTCCATCCTTCATTTCTTGGTTCCTCTCTTGTGTCACACATTATGGCCTTCAGTCCTACTATCCCCTATCCCCTTTGATATTGTGTCATTCGTTTCCAGGTCATCCATGCCCTTCATGCTCTAACAAGGGAAGTTGTCAGCCCTCTACTCAGTACCCCCCATTCCATTATCAACCCTGGTGTCAGTCTATCAATCGCTCTACTATTTTCTCTCATGCCTTAGTTGAGGACCCCTTATTTCCTCACCTATGGTGGACCTCCTTCTATCGGCATCGGTTCATTTAATTCAGAAGACAGGTCTAGAGGGTGGTGTACCTTGGTTCCAGCTTGCGCTCTTGTTTAGTGCCTCAGATCAGGAAAAGGGACTCCTTATTTCCACTTGACTTGATTTTTTCTCAGTTCCAGCTCCTTAAAATGTGATTAAGATCTGTATACTTGATGGCTCAGTGATGCAACAGATTGTACTGGTGATTCCCGTGTGTGTGGGAGATGTTTCAAACCTCATGAGGGGGTGGCCCTTCATGTATTCCCCCACATGCCCAGATGACCTCTTCATTACATCCTTTGATGTAGCTCCAGAGATTTGATGATGTCGGCCTCAGCCGCTTACAACGCCTTTTTAGTTTGAATGTATCATTCAGCTTTTCAAAGCCCTCTCCTGTTTACAGGTCCTCTTTGGTTGTACTTATATCTCATGTACTCAGATATTATTGTATAAGCCCTGGTTTTTATCCAAGGCACAATATGTATGTGGGATTCATTATCATGTTTTTATCTGGCTCATGTTTATGCCAGCAAGTACTATATAGTTCAATCCCTTGTTTATTGGATGCATTATTCTTTGTACTTTGTCTCAATGGGCATAGGTATGCCTTCCCCACCGCCTATAGCACAATTACTCACTCCTAAAAGAGACTTTTCACACCTGTAAGTCTCGCCTCGTCGGGATCTTGTCCTTTAGTGCTTTGATCTACCTTATATTTCTCTCTCTCTGACTTCCCCTTCAGTGTCTAGTGATTGAGTTCTTACAACGTACTTCAGTCATACGATTAGCTCCTAACGCTCGCATGTTGGGGGAAATCTGTTACACCATTTTTCGGTCATCTAACATGTTACTATTAGATGGACCAAAGTAAACCATGTAAGACCAATTTTACCCTAAGTAAAATTGCTTTCACTATGAAAAATAATTTACTAATCCATAATCTATTAAGTTGTTTATGGTCTAAACAAGAAACCCCGTGAGGAAATAATGAATAAATCCATATTTGTATGAATAAATAATCATTATTTATCTTATTATTTTCTAGGAATAATTGTTTAAATCTTATTTCAATAATATTCTTTGTTATATTTGACTAAATCATTTATAAATGATTGAATAAATCACTATTTATTTAATTATTACTCAACCACATCCTTAAAATAATAAATAAATAATTTATTTATTTATTATTTACAAATAAAGGGATTTGACCAAATTCAATTTGTTTTTCTCTCCAACAAATATAATAAAATATTCCATTAAAGTTGGATCTAGAATTGGTTAATAATATTTTGATTATGCACCAATATCTAGACTAACTCAATATTTTGTTATAAATAGAACTATTTTTCCATTCACTCACAATCTTTTTTTGCCTAAAGATCACTCTAGATCTATACTTTTCGTTTGACTTTGATCCTCCGTCATTGTCATATTTTGCTACCATTTTTCTTGCGAGCTCCCTTTGAGTTCCATTTTTTGTCTAGGTTTTCTACACCATCAAGAGAGAGAGATATTAGATCTGAAGTGCCGAGGACTTACAAGAACCCATCCCATTGAGGGGTATTGGTAACATATTTCTATGTTCCCTTCCTAGGTGTCAAAAATTTAAAAAAAATATTTAAAAATATTCTTGTCTTGTCTATTGGATGCATGGAGAAACTCTTGCTTTTATTTACTGCTTAATGTCTTTTACTGCATAGATCTAGATTTTGCAGCATTTATCTTTGTCAACTAATTGTAGATATAAATAAATTGGTAGCCATATTTTATGTTAGGGTTGTATGTTATGCACAACTAAATTGGACTTTTTTTGTACACTTGTGATTAAGATTCATACTAACAAAGGTTTTCTTAGAAGGTGTGAAGTCAAGAAAAACCATCTCCATATATTAGCTGAATATAAGAGTATCAAGAAAGCCCCAAGAGAATCCATCCAAGATTATTGTACTAGGTTCAAAAATGTTTATAATTCTATTTTAATTGAAATACAACCTCCTCTTGAGCGACCCTTGTTGAAGTTTACATATGGTTTTGACCCTAACATGGCCTAGCAACTTAGGGAAAGAAACCTTGCCACCTTAGAAGAAATGCAAAGGAATGTAGTTAATGTAGAATCAAACTTGTTAGAAAATATAGCTAGGTTGAAAACTAAAATAAAATTCCAAATCAAAGAAGAACCAACTTCTTCTTATTTAGATGCTAAGTTGGATACCTTAGTGAAAACTATGGAGAGAATGATTGATAGAATAATCTTAGCTGAGAGAAATCCTCCAAGAGAAAATAAAGGAGCGCCTCCTATTATAAATCCTAATTTCATAAGAAATCCCCCAAAAATTAAACAAAGAGAATAGAGAGGCCTTGCTGATCAACAACAAATTAAGCCTCCATTTCAAGAAAAATATGCTAATGAAGAAACTAGATGAACCCGATGAAAATCAAATCACTTTATTTGGAGTAAATGAGATAGATAAAATCTTCTTGATAAAAGAAGAAGAATATTAGTGTTTTTTATCACAACCAAAGAAAGACCATTTAGAATAAGAAGAATACAAACAAGGATATAAAAATGGCATGATGGAGTTACACAAAAAATATAATTAAGAAGCCATAAAGGTGTTGAAAATTGTCCTAACAAAACTAAAAAATATACTCCCTCAACCAGTCAAACAAAAACAAATCCTCAAAAACAAATCTCTAAAAAATTAGATACTCCTTCGAGTAGTCGAACAAAAGTTAACCCTCAAAAGGAAATTCCTAAGAAACCAGGTGTAAATGTCAAAGAAGTTGACAAATCGCAAACATCCTTTAGCATTGAAACTAAATTGGCCAAAGTAAAAATTCCCATTATGATGACTAAACTGGTGACTAAAGATGTTTATAAGACTCAAGTCATGAAAGCTTTGAAGATATCAGAAAGGACATGCACAATTAATTTAAACGATGACCATCCTGAATTATTATTTGGACCTGGGGTCGAGGAAAATCCTGGGATGGAAGTGTTCCACCTTTTTACATTAGCTTGAATATTCATGACAAAATATTACACATCTGAATGATTGATTTTGGTGCTTCCCATAACTTAATTCTGAAAGCTATCATGGAAAAACTAGGACTAGACATCAAAATACCTTATAAAGACATATTATTTTGATTCTAGCAAAGTGAGATGTATAGGACTGATTAAAGATCTGTGTGTCACTTTAGTTCAAATACCAGCCAAGAGTATAGTAATGGATATTGTAGTGGAAAACAGACCCCCCAAGTATTTAATGCTATTGTCGAGATCATGGGGTGAAAATTTACAGGGTAATTTACAAATGGTTATGACCTATGCCACCGTTCATGTATTTTGCTAGAAAATAAGCTTATACAAAGAAACTTTAATGAAATACATGGTCAGTAGTTGTTGGGTACTAACAGGTGTCTTTAAAAACTCCTAATTGCCTCACATTAATTATCAACCAGGGTAAGTATTTTTATCTCAAGCGTGTACACAATATGTGCAAGCTATTCATATAAAGAGTAATGCTAAAATCAATCATTTCGTATAGATGTAATCATAAATTATGAAGCTTTTAAAGAAAGTGATTCATCTAAGCATTATAACCCAAAATTGTGATTCATTCTTAATTCAACTAACTCAAATGATAATCAACCGAGAGCACTGAAGCATTAACCGAGCTCTTTCAGCTGGATTTGAACTATTGAATAGAAGGAAAGTATTGGAAATAATTGTCTATGCTTTAAATAATCAAAACCAATTATTTTAACTAGAAATTAATTCTTTAAGAAAATAATTTGGAAATGCGTATTCAAGGAAGTAAATACCAAAAATCCGAATTATCAAAATTAATTCAACTACAAAGAGGAAAAGCAGAATACATTTGCAATGAATGGAAAAGTATAACACAGGGAACATCAGTGAGATCCACCAGAGATCGGGCCCTTAGCCACCGACGAATTCTGCTTAACTACTCTATAATATTTGAATGAACAACAACGTGAATTATATATTAACCATCATAGTCAATCAACATCACAATACGATCTTGTTGTTTAGAACTACGTTCTGTGTATTACAATTACGAATTATGTAGAAATGAAAGATACACGGCTCATGATCCTTGAGAACTAGCTCTCCTATCCCTTTATAGCTAAAAGGAAAGATAAGTGTGATCCCAAACGATCAGGGGATCCTGAGGGATCCATGACAAAATTATATCCTCACACAGTTCGTTCATTCTTGCGCTAGCCCTTACTGATTTATCTTCGATTTGACTGCATTTAAGGCGTCTTCTTTCTCGTGATTAAGTCCTATTGTTCCCTCTATTATTTTCACCATAAAAAGCAACGGGAATTGGTTTGGATGGTTAAATCATATCAGGATCATTTTTCATTCATTCTTCATCAAAATCCTTTCATTATATTATTATATCATAGCACAAGATGGATAAGGAAGAGGAAAAAAGATAGTAATCAAGAGTAAATACATACCTATTGCGAGGCTCAACATAGTCCCCTGCTTACCTTTTTTCATGTCCCCATGAAAAATAAATAATTCTTATGCAAAGAAGTTAAGGAGTAGACTAGAGAAGGTCTATCTGTAATAGGCCTGAGACCATGATGTCGTGCCAGGTTTGCAAAGGTTTTCGCTTCTTGTCCTTCAGGTAACTCATAGTCAGGGTGATACCCTTTAGGAGGATACCAAATAATGGGGCTTCTAAAGCGACATCCCACCCAATAGGGTCCTTCTTCTAAGAGAGGATTGCTGTATGGGACTAACCGTCTCGCAGCAGCTTTGAAATTTCCATAATTAAATGGTTATCTTTCCTTAAAATTGTTGCTTGAAACCATCCATATCATTTTGGATGCAACTAGGGATCTTTCCTAAATGGAGAGGAAATGTGTTGTTCCTTCCTGCAAAATTTCCTTATGTATGGGCCCTAAAATTTTAAGCACGCATTCCTGTGTCATCAGTCTTTTATGCTTAGTAAAAAATTCTAGAGGGTGAGTAGGTTCACTTCTTACCAAAATATATAAGCTGTGTTCCTGTCTTTGGAATGAATTATAAGCCTTCAACCACTTGAGTTGGTTAACTACAAAAGAGATAAAAGCCTGAAATTAAATCTCTCCAATAAAAGGGCTAGGATTCACATCCACTTATTTATCTAATATAAAATTATGCAAATAAAATTCACAAAGAAGCCTTTGGACCTTTACTCCATGTGTCTTACAACAATTTATAAAATCCTCCATCATCTTCAGCTCAACTAGCTTGTCGGCTCTAACAACTTTGATTTTTAACAATAAATATCGTTCTAATAAGAACAAGGCATAGTTCATAGCAGGAGATCGACAAGTCAAGATATCTGAATATAATGAATAAATGGTGTCGAACTGATCCTTGACGCTTTTCAGCTTAGTTTTCATCCTCTTCAATTTTTCTTCTTCCTATCTAGCCTTATCAAAAGCTTCATTCTCTGCTAGGGCTAATTCCCTCAATTGTTTTTGTAACTTCTGGTATTGTTGCAGGGAGACTTTTTGCTGCTGATGTTGCTCTAAAGCAAGTTGGGCTTGCGTCAGTTCTTCCTGAAGTTTTAAAATAATAGGGTCATTTCTTGACAAGAAGTCCTTGGATTGACCTTCTATCTGAGTGCTGATGCTGCGAGAGAATACCTCTTCAGTTTTTATTTCCTTATTGTGGGAGGACCAACCCTCCATTTGAACAACTGCATTTACCAATTTTTCATGCAAATTAACCTGGGTGGCTATTGTTCGAGTGGGAGAAAGTTTGGTTTGAATTCCTGTTGATTTATTCTCGCATATTCTTGTTTGTGTAGCTACAGAGGTTACCTCAGGAGTGGTGTTCTAATTTTTACATTTTTTAAATTCTCGTCATAGCCTTCTGACTGTATTCTAGAGCTTCCAGTATTTTTGTCGTAGCTTCTTAAGTTTTTCTCCGGCTACTTGGCTCTTTTGAGGAGCGTCTGCTCCACTAACAGGTTTATCAATGGTTTCTAGAGCTGCTTGTTGGTCATCAGGGTTGTGTTCCAAAATACCCATATCACTTGAATGATTGTCCGACTGGTGACTAACTTCTATGTCTGTAGACTTTTGTTGGTCCTCATGGATGTATTCCAATAGAATCGTGTCACCAAACAGGTTGTCGGATTCCTGAACTATTTCTATGTCCGTAGCCTCTAGAGATGGCGATGTTTCAATATGCCTAGAATTCTCTGGGGCTTGTGTTTCCATTCTGCTGAGACCAAGTGGTCCTCTTGGTTGCATATATACATTGAGATTTGCCAAGACCTCGGCCATCCCTGTCTCAAAAACTTCCAAAGGATCATCTGGTCCTGCTTCACTTCCCAGTTCATTGTTATAATTCTGTTCTTGTTCTTATTCTGAATTAGCCTCTTCTTCAGGCTCTAATGCGGAATTAGGTTCCTCTTCTTCGGTTTCTGATGTGGAATTGGGTTCCTCTTCTTCAAGTTCTGATGCGGAATTGGGTTCCTCTTCTTCAGATTCAGAATCTCTTATCCTAACTAAACTGGCTACCTCCGCAAGTTGGTTGCTTTCATCCCAAAGATTTGCAGACATCCTTTGGGCTAGTTCAATTCTTAAAAAGCTACTGCATTTACGGGGTTTAAAATTTTAATGGGGAGTCATTTTTCTTTTGGGGCAGGGTTCTGTTGGCTTGTCTCCACAATTGCAGGATGTTGGATTATAGGGTTTTGCATGCTCTCTAGGGTCATCATGAAACCATTCCAAGTTAATTTGTATTAAACCAGGCTATGACTGATGATTAATCTAATCAATCCATGGTGACTTATTACAACTTCAGGGTGTTTGGCCCATCTTATTCTAACAGCAATATCATGCAGTAAATAATTCAAAAGAGATGGCAGATTAACAGTGAGTTTTTGTTTCAAGACAGCTAATAGTTTAAGTCGTCGTGGTCTTACCACATATCGGTGTCCATCGCAGGTAATTTATCTTTGGATAATGCTTGCTAATTATTTCCATGGTTCTACCATAGAATATGGTTGGATGCCTTTGCCTTTTCTGACTACTTGCTCACCTTCGTCTTTGAAAGTTTCCATCGCATCTTGCAGCAATACAAGTTTTTGTGACCATATAGTTCCTTCTGCAGGCAGCCCAGATTCTTCAACTATTACAACATCTGTGACTGTAATTCTTCTACCTTTCACCATGGATTCCCCATTCTGTAGATGATGTATAAATTCAATGGAAATTTCCTCATTCGAGGTCTGAAATCTTGTGAGATAGGATATCCACCCTGCACAGATAAGAATTTCCCTGGCTTTGTTGGAGAACTCTAACACTAAAGGTTCGTGGTGCACTGCCTTACCACCCATAATGCTTTAATTTTTCCTACTATTGCAAAGGATGAGTGTAATTTAAAAATGCAGCAATACTGAGAAAACACAGCAATAATAAAAAAGCACAGCAACACTTAGAGCGATAGAACAACAAGTTGTTGTAACAGCTAAGTGTAGTTGATATTAATTGTGTTATTAAATTGATGCATGCCGCGTGATCATGGAATATCTTATCAGTCAATGAAATAATGACAACGCATGCACAAGTGTAATGGAAATTATCTCCCCCTTCGAAATGAGAGGTCGCCTACGACCGAATAGACGGGGAATGGCCATTCCGATGGCAAAAATTAAGGATGAAGGGTACAGTAGTAAATGGAACAGAGTACGTAAATAAATGATGGGACAATAAGAGAGATAGATAGAGTAAAAGCATGGTGTATAATCATATTAAATGACAAGATACAAGACGCTTTGGTTGATGATAAGTTATGTGATAAGGAAAGAGGACAACAATATGTACAAAAGGAGGCTTTGCCGACATATTCTAGCTGTACACAATATGATTGAGTAAAAACATGAATGCATGCATAAAGGTTCAAAGTAGGGAAGTGTTTAGAGGAAATAATCTCTCAGATAAAATGATAAATGGGAATATGGTACTATAAGAATTGTTGATTGAGGAAATAGAACTTCAATACCATAAGCAGAGCTTCTGCTACTAGCAGGCATCCATAGCCTCGAAAGAGTTTCTTTTTAACCCATGTGAGCCAGGATCCTCAATTTATAATTGAAAATTTTAATTTTTGTTTCTACAGAAGAGACCAATGTGCTGGCATGGTAACTAGATAACCATACTGCCATTCACTAGGAAGTAGCAAAAGTGAGCAGGCCGGCTCGTGATGAGACCTCCTATTCCAAGGATGTTTTAGCAATCCAATGGATCATAACCCTGGTGTGGTGGCCATAGTGGGAATGTCACATTGCTAGATCCTTATGAACATGGTAGGCTGGCTCTTAATGAGACCCCCTATCCTCTATCTGTAGATAAAATCTAGTTGTCATTACATATTTTTAGGATAAATAGAGGGAGGCTCAATACTCCTTAAGAGTAGGGATGGTGTAAGAATTTGAAGCATGTCAATAATAATAAAAATTATACCCATAATCTTATTGATAATAGATAGAGAGAATTATAACCAGGAAGAGTAGAACCAACATGGTAAATATGATCAATCAATATCATATATCGTAGAAATCAGTACAGTAAAGTGAAATATAAATAATTGTGTCTCTTTCAATTGTTTTAAGTCTATCATGAAGAAGATTTTTTTGTCAAAGATCATAACATTACAAATATTCACCTTCTTTAATAAAATCCATAATTCTTATCTGCATGAAGGTACTGTACTTCAAGCCATAAAAGGAATCAAATAAATAAGGCTGAAATGAGCTAAGAATAAGTCGATAAGAGGAAGAGAGGTGTTTGTGAAATATATAAAAAAAGGTGTTGTTCAAAACACACAAAAATTGTACAAGAAACAAGAGTGATGTTCCAAAATTGGAACAAAAAACAAAAGAGAATGTTGTTCCAAAGATGGAACAACAAAATCAAAAAGTGTTGTTCCAAAAATGGAATAGCAAAATCAAAAAGTGTTGTTCTGAAGATGGAAAAAAAAAACCAAAAGGTGTTGTTCCAAAGATGGAACATCAAAACCAAAAAGTGTTGTTCCGAAGATGGAACAACAAAATAAAAAAGTGTTGTTCCGAAGATGGAACAATAAAACCAAAAAGTGATGTTCCGAAGATGGAATAGAAAAATCAAAAAGTGGTGTTCCAAAGATGGAACAGTAAAACCAAAAAGTGTTGTTCCGAAGATGGAACAACAAAACCAAAAAGTGTTGTTCCGAAGATGGAACAGCAAAATCAAAAAGTGTTATTCCAAATATGGAACAGTGAAACCAAAAAGTGATTTTCCGAAGATGGAACAAAAAAATCAAAAAGTGTTGTTCCGAAAATGGAATAGTAAAACCAAAAATTGTCGTTCCGAAGATGGAACAGAAAAATAGGCAGAGAAAAAAACAAATTGAATCAGCAATCCTATTTACAGTTTTTTTTTTTTTTTTGAACAAATAAATGAATTTTTACAAAGATGAAGTTGCCGAAGGATTATCTTATGCAGCTAAAACTTGCATGGTGGAGTCCTTGTGTATTTGTTGAAAAAAATATTCTCTTGTGAATGGTCTTTGGTGGAGGCACACCTGATGCCCATTTGCTTTAAAGGAACAATCAGACCCATCAATGGTGACCAATGTAAGAGTGTCATTGTCATGCACTTCCTTTATTTCATAGGGACCTAACCACCTAGTCTACAATTTACCAGGGAAGTCTTGAAACTTGGAATCATAGAGAAGTGCCCAGTCGCTCTCATGAAATGTATTTTTCTTGATCAGATAATCGTGCCATTTGGCTCTTTGTTGTTGAATAAGTGCAGTATGTTGCAGAGCCAAAAGATGGATTTCATATAATTGATTCATTCATTGTAATCTATTAATCTGGGCTTCAGTTAAATCCAGTCCCACTTCCTGGGCTATCCTTATTGTTTGTATCTCAAATTCTATGGGAAAAATAGGTTCCTTACCAAATACCAGCTGATATGGGGAGTATCCAGTAGTGTTCCTCCAAGTTGTGCGATATACCCATAAGGATTCTGGCAGTCAAGTAGCCCAGTCTCGTTTGTGCGATGAGACTATCTTCATTAGAATAGCTTCAATTACTTTGTTGGTGCTTTCTACCTGCCCGTTCGCTTGCGGGAGGTATGGAGAGGTAATTATGTGAATAGCATGATGATTTTTTAGTGTAGCAGTGATATTTTGGCCTACAAATTGTGGCCCTCCATTAGTGATTACTTCTCTGGGTAACCCATATCGTACAAAAATTTCGAAAATAAATTTTATCACAGTCTCTTCTGTAGCTCTTGGTAATGCTTCTGCTTCTACCCACTTAGTTACGTATTCTGTTGCAACCAATATATATGATTTCTGGTTGGATGATGGGTTGATTGGCCCAAAAAAATCTAATGGCCAATGCTTAAAAGGTTCTATGACTAGATTTGGATGCAAGGGCATCTCATCAGATTGGCCAAGGTGACCCATCCTTTGACAACTATCGCAGGCCTGAAAAAATTTATTAGCATCCTTAAAAATCGTGGGCCAGTAGTATCCCATTTGTAAAATTTTATGTCCAGTTCTGTAGTCTGAAAAATGTCCACTGCAAATTCCATCATGGCAGGCTTCTAATATATCATAAATTTCATCTTCCTTGATACACCCGCATATGTGCATATCGGACCCTGTGTGAAAAAGTTATCCTCCAATCCAGGAGAATAGAGTGTCGCGCTATACTATCGATTTCCTTTCTCTGGGTGTTATATGTTTAGGTAGTTTTCCCACTGCTAAATAATTCACCACATATGCGTACCATGGCATTGTCACGGTTACAACAAACATGTGTTCATCTGGAAATTGATCCTCTACTATTATTGCATCATCTGTTCTTGGCACTCAGGGGAGGAATTCTGCCACAATGTTTTCCTTCCCTGGTCGATCCCTTATAGTTATATCAAATTCCTGCAAAAGTAGAAACCAACGTGTTACTCTTCCATTTGTAATGGGTTTATTAGCTAATTATTTGATAGCAGAGTGATCCGTATATAGAATTACAGGGTATCCAATTATATATTGTCTGAATTTGTTAATAGCATAAATAACAGCTAAAAACTCCTTTATTACTCTATAATTCAAATTAGCATGGGTTAATTTTTTGCTAATGTAATATATAGTGTAGGGTTTTTTGTATTCTTCTTGGCCAAGAACTGCTCCAATGGTTGTGTCTGATGCATCTGATGAAATATGGAATGGTATATCCCAGTTCGGGCCTCGTAACACTAGTGCTGTTGATACTAGCCATTTTAAATATGTAAAGGCAGTGTCACATTTTTCAATCCATATGAAATCACTGTTTCCTGTTAAGACATATAATGGTGCAGTAATCTGTGAAAAATTCTTGATAAATATACAATAATATCCAACAAATCCCAGGAAACTATGTACCTCTGTTTGAGTGCAGGGAGTATCTAGTAAGAGAATTACTTGTTTTTTTTTCTGATCTACCTGAATTCCAGCCGCTGAAATGTAATGACCCAAGATCAGGCCTTCTGTCATCATCATATGGAAATTTTCGTGACTTAAACATAGGCTAGTGGAAATACACAGTTCCAGAACTTTTTCCAATGTCTGTAATGCTTGCTCAAAGTCATCTCCATAGGGTGTGAAATCATCCATGTATACTTCTAATCCTTCATTTATCAAGTCTGCAAAAATACTGAGTATGGATCTTTGGAATGTGGCAAGTGCGTTACACAATCCAAAAGGTAATACCTTGTAAGAGAACGTTCCCCACAGACAGGTAAAGGTAGTCTTATCCTGGTCTTTAGGGGAAATCTGAATTTGGTTGTAGCCACTGAAGCCATCCAGAAAAGGAAGAAATTTCTTCCCCGCCAATGTATCTAGGACCCGATCAATAAATGGAAGGGGAAAATGGTATTTTTGTATTGCCTTGTTGAGTTCTCTATAGTCAACACATATTAGCCATTTCTCATTCTTTTTGGGAACCACAACTAATGGATAAACCCATTTACTGTCAGATATAGGATAGATAAAATTCACATCTAACAGTTTTTTAAGTTCTTCTTTCACAATATCTTTTAGGTGATGATTTAATCTACATTGAGTTTGTCGAATGGTTCTTGCATCCTTTTCAGTGTAGATGTGATGCATGCATAACTGAGGGTCAATCCCTTTCATGTCTGAGTAATCCCAAGAAAAATCCCCTTTATTTTTCCTAAGGACTTGAATAAGTTTCTGTTGCTGGTCATCACGCAGATTACTGTTAATGTTCAGGATATTCCCTGGCTCAATTTTGATAGGTTTTCTATTATAAATAGTGGTTGTTGGTATTGTTTGGTCATTGATATCTCTCAGGGGATCTTCTTCGATTTCATTGTCAAGGACTACTTTAATCATGTGGCATTTCAAACTTGATACTGTGGTAGGATGATTGATAAATTATTAATGACATCGTCTTCATTTTGGTTTTTGAATTCAATGGAATCTACCACAATCAGTGGTGTCCGAATATTTTTTGTTAAGTATGTTGTAGGTTTTTTCCTGGTTTTTATAATAGTCAAGCTTGGCTAAGCAGGAGGGTATAAAGATAAATTTTTCGCATCATTTCCCCTGCTTATAGTCATACTGCCTATCCGGCAGTTGATATAAGCATCAGAAGTCACTAGCCAAGGCTTTCCTAATATTAAGGGATGTCCATCTAGCTGGTTCCTAGGGTTAATAATAAAAAAATCCGTCGGGTATTCCCAAGTGTCTACAGAGACCATCATATCTTTTAATGTTCCTTCTGGTCTAATGACCGATCGATCAGCTAGTTCTAGTAAGGTGGTTGTTGGTTCTAAGGCTGTGATGCCAAGAATGTCGCAAGTTGTAGTTGTGAGAATATTAATGGCTGCCCCTAAGTCAACTAAAGCATTCGGAAAAGAACGAACATTTATCTAGACTGTGACAATGGGATTTCTGGGATCCTTGTATTTTACATGAGTCCCTTTGCCTAGTAATAAATTATACAAAGTCCTGACAAAATGGACAGTAGGGGTTGTTTTTTTTTCCTCCCAGCCTTCTTTATACACAATTCTTTAATAGTTTTGGCATATATTGGAATATCTTGGATAGCCTGGAGGAGGGGAATTTTTATACAAATGTTCTTAGGTTCACCCAGAAGATCAAAGTTAGGATATTCAATCGGGCGTGGTATCAAAAATATTTATTGGAATGGGGGGGAAGTGGTTATGATTTGTTCAGGATTTTTTTGTCTGATTATATCTTCCCCTTGTTTTATTTTTTGATCATCTACAGTTAGAGACTTATTTGTGTGCGGTTCTTCAGGTTGAAAATATTTATCCTTATCTAGAGTGATTATACATCTAGATCTCAACTTAATTTCGTTACATTCTTTCAACTCATCTTCAGGGTCCAAACCCTCAATGATTTGTATTGACTGAATTGGTCTATTGTTAGGATTTGGGTTGGGTTGAGTTGGAATTTGTGATCATATATTACATTGAGGATTCTGTTGCAATGTGTAAGGTGCTGGTAAAGTTGGTTGAGGTAGAGGAGCTGTTCCCATAGGCTGGTTTGTAGATATTTTCCAATTTGATTGCCAGTTCTAGTTTTGTGAGGTGGAAGGGGACCATTGGGAGGAATAAGGGTTGTTTTTCTAGAATGGTGGCAGGTAACGGGAATTTGGCCAATTATTATTATTTGGATTTGACTGATTGGGCCATGGTGGCATAAAAAATGCTTGAGGTGGCAAAAGAGGTGGCTGATTCTACCATGATTCCCCTGAATATTACTGAGAATTATATTGCAAGGGAGGAAAGAACGAAGATGGATCGATAGGCATACCTGTTTGACAGACTTGCCATTGACAACGCTGGTTCAACATATGTATTGGTTCCACTTCTTCTTCTGCTTCCTTGAAGACTACTTTTAATACTGGGAGTGATGGGAAAAATTTTGTGGCGTGATCTTTAGTGCATATGGCACATGTTCGTATCGTATCTAGGGGGAATTATTTATGACTGTGCTTCTGTCTGCAACAAGGGAAGAAAATAGCCAACTTCTATTCTGCTATAGCCTAATTTTTCTTATCTTGCATGACATCCAATTGTGTTGCCAGGGTCCCCAGGATATTAGTCTTGAAATCCTCCAACAGATTGTCGATTTTGCTTCATGTAATGCTTCCTCCTAAGGCTTTTCTGTCTCCGGGGCTTGCATCGCGTTCGACTGGTTTCAGCCTTGTCCTGACCCTAGAACACTTGATGCACAAATCTATAATATTCTTATATTTTTCTTGATAAATTTCACCTTTACCCATTATATTTGGTATCTCTACACATTAGTCTTTCATACCTATAATCATCATGGTTTTTAGAAAATTATCAGGTATATTTTTGTAAGGAGATCTTTGCAGATTATACTGGAAACACTCTACATATACTTCCAGAGTCTCACTAGGCTTAGCTACCATTTGAAAGATTTCATCTTTTAGTTCTCTAGTTCGATAGTAATCTTAATATTTTTTAAGGAAAGATGTTTTCATTTGGTCCCAATCATTGATGGTGCCTCCACCAAGTCCCATGAACCAACACAGAGCTGCTCCCTTCAAATTAGAGGGGAATAGCTTTAGCTTCTGGGGGTCGGTAGTGTAGTCATAACCCCTGCATAAGACATCAAATTTGAAAAGGAATGCATCGGGATCTTCTGAAGTTATCCCATGAAAGGTAGGAATGTTTTGTAATGGGATAGCCTTCATGGGGGAATTTACATCTCTGTCAACAACAAGGTATTGCAATTTAGAAGTTTGAGGTTGCTGGTTATTAGCCATTTGGTCAAAAATATGCCAATATTCTTCAGGGATCTCTGGAGCTGGAGAGTTATTCCTAGAATGTACACAAGAGGCTGGAATGGTTCTAGCCGCACTACCTTGATCTGGAATACTAGATGTCCTCTGCTCAGTCACTACTTCAGGAGATCTAGGTTCTGATAATTTAATTTCAAAATTGCCTGTTTCTCCTTCTCCTTCATGGAGGTTGCAAGAATTTCCTTCTTGTGAAGGGAGAGTTTGTGAATTCTCAGTATCTTGAAAACTCTACTCAATCCCTTTAGTCTTACTGTGAATACTAGTGTTAGCTACAGATGGTGATCCTGCGGCTTGAGGGAAGTCAGTAGGATGTCTGGAAGCAACAATTTGGGGTCCTACTGATGATTGAGACTCAAATTTTCTTAAGATTTCGTCGATAAAAGTTGATCTTCCGAGGGTCACCGGTCCCTTAGGTTTTTTAGGTTTAGAAGGAGGAATTTTGTCTTTTTCATGTCTTTCCCTCTTAGTCATTCATGCAGAAATACAAACATTCATCCCTACCTTAAGCTATGATGCAATTCAGATAGAAAGTGGGCGAATGAGCGAGCATTTTACTCATTCTCCATGCAGGTTCTTACCTTCCATTTTTAATACCCAATTCTCCCTCAGTATAAAAAAACATCAATCATACATTACTCTTTTTACAGAGTGGCAACATGCTCCCTGACAATGGTGCCAAAATGTTGGGTGCTAATAGTTGTCTTTAAAAACTCCTAATTTCCTCACATTAATTATCAGCCAGGGTAAGTCCTTTTATCTCAAGCGTGTACACAATATGTGCAAGCTATTCATACAAAGAGTAATGCTAAAATCAACCGTTTCATATAGATGTAATCATAAATCTTGAAGCTTTTAAAGAAAGTGATTCATCTAAGCATTATAACCCAAAACTGTGATTCATTCTTAATTCAACTAACTCAAATGATAATCAACTGAGAGCATTGAAGCATTAACCGAGGTCTTTCAGCTGGATTTGAACTATTGAACAGAAGGAATGTATTGGAAATAACTGTCTATGCTTTAAATAATCAAAACCAATTTTTTAAACTAGAAATTAATTCTTTAATGAAATAAATTGGAAATTCGTATTCAAGGAAATAAATACCAGAAATCTAAATTATCAAAAGTACTTCAACTGCAAAGCGGAAAAGCAGAATACACTTGCAATTAATGGAAAAGTATAACACAAGGAACAGTAGTGAGATCCACCAGAGACCAGGCCCTTAGCCACCGGCGAATACTGCTTAACTACTCCAGAATATTTGAATGAACAAAAACACGAATTATATATTAATCATCACAGTCAATCGACATCACAATACGATCTTGTTGTTCAGAACTACGTTCTGTGTATTAAAATAACGAATTATGCAAAAATGAAAGATACACGACTCATGATCCTTGAGAACTAGCTCTCCCTGTCCCTTTATAGCTAAATGGAAAGACAAGTGTGCTCCCTCAAGATTAGGGGATCCTGAGGGATCCATGAAAAAATGATATCCTCAGATAGTTCATTCATTCTTGCGCTAACCATTACTTATTTATCTTCGATTCGACTGCATTTAACGCGTCTTCTTTCCTGTGATTAAGTCCTGTTGTTCCATATGTTATTTTCAGCATAAAAAGAAACGAGAATTAGTTTGGACGGTTAAACCGTATCAAGATCATTTTTCATTCATTCTTCATAAAAATCCTTTTATTATATTATTATATCATGGCACAAGATGGATAAGGAAGAGGAAAAAGGATATTAATCAAGATTAAATACATACCTATTGCGAGGCTCAGCAGTAGCCAAGATAAACTAAAAAACTACCCCATGTACTCTGTGCACTCTAACTTGGATTCCTTCATTATGTATAATGAAAAATCAATCAAAGAGGAAGTATCACAACAAGAGATTGAACCCAAAAAAATAGATTAAATAACTGAAACTAAAAAACAAGATGTAATGTTGAAGCTCTTTGGAATATGGTTTTTGATGGGGCTGAATGTAAAGATGGTGCAAGAGCTTGTGTTTTTATCATCAACTCATCAACCAATATGTCCAAGGGTCATGGCTATAAACTAGATTTTCAGCGCACCAATAACATAATAGAGTATGAAGCTTTGATATTAGGGCTGAAAATTTTAAAGAGATAAGGAGCGAAGAGGATTTTTGTGCATGGGGATTCTGAGCTAATGATCAAAAAAATTAAGGATGAGTATTCTAATAAACACCCTAGATTGAGAGCCTATAAAAATGTAGTTTCAAACTTTCTATAATGTTTCAATGAATATGATTTTTTTTTATCCCTAAAATCTTGAACATTTTAGTTGATTCCTTGGTTGTTTCAACCAGTACTTGTAAAAATTCTTTTCACCCCAATAGGAAATATGTGGTAAAAGTCAAACATAGGCCAGCTATCCCTGACAATGTAAGATATTGGCAAGTTTTTGAAAATTATGAGCAAATTGAATTTTTTTTACAGATGAAAGATGAATTTGACTGTGTAAATATTGACATAGATAATGATAGTGATAATAATGTAAATAGAAACAAAACATAAATATAACTAAACGAAACTGATGATAACCAAGAAGAGCTATAATTTCTTCAATTGAAATACAATGTGCCACCAAGAGGATTGGTACCATTGGAAGATATTTTTTATTTCAATGATGTGGCCAACAAACCAAAAATTGAACCTGTGGGTGATAGTGTAGAATATTGTAAAATTGGAACACAAGAAATTCCCAAAATTTTAAAATTTTCTAAATCCTTGCCTCCTAAAGAAAAGCAGAAATACATTGAACTTATTAAGGAATTCTCTTATGTATTTTCATGGATTTATGAGGAATTAAAATATTATGATACTTATATCATTAAGCACACCATCCTCATCAAAGAAGACCGAAATCCCTTTAATAAAAAACTAATAAGAGTAAATCCACTATTACTGCCTCTAATTCAGAAAGAAGTGAAGAAATTATACAATGCCAAAATCATAGTGAAATTGAGGTTCTCAAAATGGGTTTCTAACATAGTGCCAACCAGGAAGAAAACTTGTGAAATTAGACTATGTGTAGAATTTAGGAATTTGAAAAGTGTCTCACTAAAAGACAATTATCCTCTCCCTAAAATGGATCACGTATTACACAGGATAGTTGGTTCCAGTATAATCTCCTTGTTAGATGGATTTTTAGGTTACAACCAATTTCTAGTTCATCCCGATGACCAACACAAAAAAATATTTACCACACCATGGGGCACTTTTATGTTTTTAAAAGTTCATTTTGGCCTTATGAATGTCGGGGCCACTTTCCGAAGGGAAATGGACATAGAATTTTTTAATGAAATTGATAGGTTCATTGTAATATACATAGATTATATCACTATGGTTTCAAAAACGTATGGAGAACACTTATTACATTTGAGAATGCTTTTTGAAAAGTGCATGAAATTTGGAATCTCTCTAAACCCTAAGAAAACTATTTTTGGTTTAGAGGAGGGAAAAATTCTAGGTTATATCATTTCCAAAGAATGCATTAGAATTGATCCTAGCAGAGTTGAGGCCATACTCAAAATTGATCCTCGTAGAAACAAGAAAGAAGTTCAATCCTTCATAGGGAGAATTAATTTTCTTAGGAGATTTATTCCTAATTTGGCTGAAATATTAAGATCAATTAAAAATATGCTGAATAGAGATATTGAAATGAGATGGAGTACTGAAGCCAAGAAATCATTTAGTGAAGTAAAAACAGCTTTAACCACTGCTCCTGTTTTGATAAGCCCTGATTTTACTAAATATTTTATGATTTTTTCTTTTGAGTCTAAGCATACTATTGCAGCTGTATTGTTACAAAAAAATAGTGAGGGACATGAACAAACCATAGTATTTTTCAGCAGAGATTTGAGAGATGCGTCACTAAAGTAGAAAATCATGGAAAAACAAGTTTCTTTGCCTTGGTGAAATCATTAAAAGACTTCAGAGTTTACATCTTACATTCTCATATCATTGCATTTGTCCCAAATGTTGTGGTAAAGGATATTATCAAACAAAATAACCTAGATGGTAGGACAGGGAAATGGATTTTTGTGATCCTTGAGTATGACATTGAAATAAAACCAACCAAACTCGTTAAGGGTCAAGGATTGGCCAAACTGATGGTCGAGCCTAATTTTCAGGCACTTGATATCAATTTCATTGTTGCACTTGATGAACAGGAGGAACTGGTGACTCCACAAGTATGAGAAGCCTTTTCTACCTCACCATGTGATGTAGACATCATTTTTGTACTACATAATTTGCAAGCTCATCCTGGTTTAACAAATACTAAAGCTATATTTATTAAATTGAAAGCCATGAAATTTTGTATTTTGTATTAGATTTTATATTGTAAATATGTTGGAGGTATATTTCTAAACTATTTATTGAAAGATGAAGTAGATAAATTCATACAAGAATTCCATGAAGGAGACTCTGGAGGACATTTATATTGGAAAACCATAGCCAATAAATTTTTAAGAGCTAGTTTTTATTGGCCTACTTTGTTTACATATGTGCATTATAAAGTCACCTCTTGCCACCAATGTCAAATATTTTAAGGAAAGAAAATATTTTACCCTTACCACTAAAACCTGTTTTAGTTGAAGTCCCTTTCCAAAATGTTGCATTCAATTGGTAATTTTTGTTTGTCAAGAATCCAAGAAAGACTGGAAAAGGATCCCAGATATTATTTATAAGTACGTTATAAAAGATAGGTTGGGTCATTAGCAAATACTGCTACGTCATGGATGAAAGAATTATTTTTAAAGCATGGAGAGTGTATTCCAAATAAAGACACAATACATATTCCAGATAATTTCTCGAGACAAGAAATCTAAAAATTATACAAATAATATGCAAAATTTGTTGAAGAAGTTGGTAATTTTATTACATATTCATATTTTACAAGGGTATGGAAGAACGAATTAAATAATGTTTGTATTCCTAAGAAGACAAGGATGGGGGTTTGCAGTACATGTGCTTCTCTTAAAGAAAAAAGGGATAAATGTCAAGGGGAAAAAAGAGGTATGCATTCATAACATTATTTTAAAAATTATATAGTTATCAACTATGAAAATATATTTATTAATAGGTGTATTTTATTTTATTTACAGATTCTGTTGTCAAAGCAGTTCAAGAGAATCACAATAAACAAACAAGTTAAAGACACAATTTATAAACATCAAAAGAAGTGTTATGATAATTCAAATAAATATTTTGTTTTCATAAATTATGGTATGGACCAAAAGAAAACACTTCTGCCACATTTTTTCCGCACACAAAAAAATTAGAGTAGGAAAATTTTATTTAGTTTCACTTGGCTGGTTGTATGGTATTTAATGGGAAGATGTTGCCAAGGGTTTACTTCACTACTCCAAATATTCATAATGATGAAAATATTACCATAAATATAATTACTCATTGGTCTAGTATTCTTCCCGAAGTTATGTATGTATAATTAGAAAAAACAAGTCACGAAAACAAAATCAAGATCTTTTTGGGTATCTAAACATGCTCGTTGAATTGGGAATTTTTAAAAAGGTAAAGGTTGGTTTCTTTCTTGTTGGGCATATTAATGACCATATTGAGCAGATGTTCATTCACTTTTTGGTAACATTCAGGAGGAAATATGTTGCCAGTCTTCCATGATTAATTGAATGTATTAAGAAATCTATAATATTCCAAAATTGGAACAACACAACAAGCCTGCTGAAATGATGCACTCCTAGGATATTGATGCATAGAAATGAGTTTACAGCCCTTGGATTGCTTATATCAACATATTTGGAGTCTAGGTCCGAAAGGGGAGCAAAAAAAAATCAAACTAGCTGTGGTAAGTAGATCTCCCACCACCTAATCTAGCTGAAAAACACCCTACAAGAGGGGTTGCAGCTATGCACAATGAACTGATTCACAAATAACGCAGTATTGGGAAGTATGAGCAGGAGGCTATCAAAAATGATCAAATTATCAGTATAAAGCAGCAAACCAGAATTACAATGATGCTCTTACATTATACAGTAGAATATAGGATACAATAGAGCAAGAAATCTTCAGAAAAGAATGCTGCAACACATATATAAACTGCAAAATGGCTTAACAACGTTATTTTAAGGAGTTGCAGCAAATAAATATTACATCTTAGATCTAGGACAGATCTGTGGACAAAAAATCAGATCCATTTCATATCTGTAATATAGAAATACTTATTTACAAGATCCCCTTAGGGTTTTGACCAAATCATGCATTACAAAGAGTAGATCTGAGTTTTAAGTTGTAGATATGAAAAATGATTCAGAAATTTCTGAAGATGACTTTACATTGAAATAGATTAGATCTAAACAGAACATGGATTTTCAAGCTAATCCATGGATCATCAAAGTGAAAGGAAAAGCCCAACACCAAAAATATCTCATAAAAAATGGAGT
This sequence comes from Pinus albicaulis, assembly GCA_034641835.2. Classification (NCBI taxonomy): domain Eukaryota; kingdom Viridiplantae; phylum Streptophyta; class Pinopsida; order Pinales; family Pinaceae; genus Pinus; species Pinus albicaulis. The sequence goes on from CM076572.1 coordinate 237,617,819, forward strand.
CAAAACACCCTGTAAATCCTACACTGAAAATAACGTAGTTCCTCAAGGAAAAATTCATTGTAGATTGAATAACAGAGATGGTCTGATTCCAATATAAAAATTTGAAGCTCAAATAGTATATTCACTCTTCCAGGAGGTTAAAAGACACACTTACTGAGAAGAGGCTCCAATACAAGCTAGATCTGAACAGATCTAGAGTTCCACTTGTTGCAGCCTACAAAAGCAAACAAACCCTCACTGGATCTGCATTGTAGTTGGAATTAGAGCTTGGCCCAAAGCCTGATAGTGGATCAAATCAGCAAGACTCCTCCAAGAATCCTCAATGGAAGAGGTGAAATCCCTGCATAGGAACTCCAAATACTAAGTAGCATAATTCTCCACTAAACAACAGAGAATAGTATTTGTCTAAACAGACAAGATACTCAAAAATATAGACAATCAACAACCTTCTCTTACTACCTTCGCATTCCTTTTATAAGATGAAAGAGTTTGCAAACCCTAAACCACCTTGATGAGTTAGCTCCTTTCACATGAGGGGCCTCCTTCTATAACTGCATTGTCCCTTCATGAGGTACATTGAATCTAGACAATGATGTAGATTTGGTCAAGGTTGACCCAATCTCACAGCTCAAACCCCTTTCACACCTGCAAGTGATTTATTTAGAGGGCCCTGATTTATCCTTGTTCATATGGGCATTGATTTATTCAGTCTTTTCAAGATTTTTACATGTGTTTCTTTATTCATGCAACAGAAAGTAAAACAAAAATGCATATTCCTCTTAGCTTAGGCTAAGTAGGAATATTACAGTCCTCCCATCCAAAATGTTGCTTGTCCTCAAGAAACTAATAGGGTGAGAGTTGTAGTACTTCCCCTCCTACATTGATGGCACCATCAGTGATCAATTCCTCATCATAAGCCAAGTGCTCATCGAGCCAATACACCATGAATTTTTCCTCCAAGGTCAACATAAGATGTGCATAGTCCATCCCAGCAGGAGTGAAGAATTCAACAGAAATAAACATGGCTGGAGCAATGCTCCATCTGAAACATGTAGCATGAGGTAAAAGGAGAAATTCCAATCCATGTGGTATATACAAAGTGCCCATCCTCCCTCCATACAATCCCATAAATAGTATAACTATATCATCCAAGTATGGAAGCAAGACTACATATATGCAAACAAAAATTTGAGCTTGAGGAGGTGGGTCAAAATCCCACATGTGATACCAGTGCAATGCATCTCTTGCCTGCATTAGATCAAGGTGTGGTAAGTGGCATTCCCACCACACATTTGATGCATGAGTCACCTTAACATGTTTGAAGATGTTAGATAAGTTTGATGCCTTTGGAAAGCACCCATTGTTGGTATTATTTTATGGCTATATTTTTCTCCTAAAATTCCATCATTTATCCACCATTTTCTTCCATAAATCCCTTATAGTTTATTGAAATTTATTAATATAGAATTATAATTGTTATTTTTACATTAAAATTGATTTATGGAATTTGTGTGTTAAAAATTGAAAATTTTCAAGAAAATTATAGGATGTGATAACTTCCTGTAAATGGTTTATGTTCTGACACGTGGCATAGAAGGTAGATCAAAATGAATGACAAGGACGTGATCTAGAACGTACACACATGATTAAAAGTCTATCCAGCATCAGATTTGAAGTTCCTAAATAGCTGGTCAACGCTGGTCAAACCCAGCCAATCTAGCAGAAAAATTTGAAGTCATAATGAATGAGCTTGATATTTTGCCTATGATTAGGAATTATAAACTAATTCGATCTGTTGTGGAGATCAGTTAGGATTATAAGGAACGAAAATAGCCTCTTTTGATTTTAATTTTTGATAAATAAGTGAATGCAAGCATGTAATAGACTAATGATGCTAGTGATATCATTGAATGTAAGAGAAGACTTGAGACTATGTACGTGCTTCAGAACTCTGTTTTAATGTAACTCATTCCCAGATCTTAATCATAGACAAAGTTTCATCATTTATGGTGTTTGTAAGTTAGCGTTCTCATCATTTGAAGTTTCCCAAGTGTGCCTTCAAAGCGTGGAAGGGCCCCCATGTGAATTCGGTACACTTTTCTTTACATTTCTATTAGATTTAGTATTCAGATCTGATTAGTATTTTATTTCATTTTCATACTTCTGACTTCATCGATTTTGATTAGGAGTGCTTGAGATTTTATTCATCATTTTTATTTCATGATTCATAGTTATAATTGAAGAATTCAATTACAAAATTAATGAGAAGTCCTTGTAAGAGGCTTAATTGAGTATTGAATTCCAAATCATTTCTGTGATCTCTGTTTTAATGAATTCAATTTTTAGTATGCTTTAGTGTGTTAATTTGAAAGAGTTTTTGTGAACTATAACCTTGTAAAAGGATTGAAAACTTAGATAATTAGTAACACTCTATTTTTATAACAATAGATTAGATTTAATTACATAAGTGTTTAAAGTGTGTGAGGAACCACATACCAATCTCTTGTAAAAGAGTGTTGGAGCCTACCACAATAAAAATTTACTTAGGCAAAAAGATCCTTTTAGGTCTATAAACATTAGACACGTGCCTCTAAGATTACCTACCTTGGTTGACAATAAATTGAGCCTAATCTAGAACACTAGATTGGTCTATACATTTTGGCGTCATTTCTAGGGAGGCACAACTAGAGGATTTTTAAAAACAAAAACAAACAAAAAAAATAAAAAATAAATAAAAACACCGATTTAGTTTTAATTCAACATTTTAGAAGTCATGGTTACTTATGTCTAGACCTAGAGATGATAAAGGTAGATTCATAAAAACCCCCCATCCAAGAACTAATCCACCACTATGAGTAGACCCTTTAGAGAGGATTTAACACACAACTCCAGCCGGGAAAGTCACTGTACAAGAATTAGAGGACAAACAAAAATCAGGGAAGAGACTCACACTCATTGAAAGACAAATTGTATTGGCATATGAAGCAAAGAAGAAACATCTCCCTGAATCCTCTATAACAAGAGAGAGTAGCAAAACAACCCAACAACCTCTCCTTGAACCTACTGATTTTGAAAAATCACCAGAACAACCTTTCTTTGAAACAAGTGACACTAAACAAGACATTAAATCAATAGAAGAACCTATCAAAATGACTAAGGAAGGAGGAGGATCGGCAAGAGGAAAGAAGAAGACAAGGAGAAGCTGAACAAAAACAAAGGCAAGATCAAGATATAAATCCACCAAGAGAAGAGGAAGAGTCAGCTTTTAAATTTCCTATTCAAGAATTAGGAGAAAACAATGATGAGGAAATAAAAATGAAAAACATACCTCCATCTGTGCTACCAAAATTTTATGGTATGGCTTAAGAAGACCCAGATTAATTCTTGTTTGAATTTGACATAGTATGCCAAACATATGGCTACATAGATGATGCCCATAGGCTTAGACTCTTTCCTGCAACACTAAAAGCATCAACACTTAGGTGGTTCATGGGACTTGGTGAACATGCAATTACTGATTGGGATGGCATGAGAGAAATATTCATAAAGAAATACCAACCTTATTGTAGATCAAGAGATTCTAAATATGATATCTTTAGAATGAATCAACAAGAGGATGAGAGCTTATAAGAATATTTGGAATGATTTGTTTACAATCTACAAAAATAAAAACATAGAACCATGTCTCTTGATCTGATCCAAACAATATTTTTGAAGGGCATCTGAGAAGAATACTTAAATGATCTTGATTTGATGGGCAAAGGTGATATTTCTACCTTACCTTTTGATGAGATTGTTGATTTATGTGAAAATTATTCTAGGAGCAAAGCTAGGAACGGAAAAAGAACCATATCATCCAAAGCCACTAAATCTGCTTTAGTTAGTGTCACAAGGGCTGAAATAGGAAACTTATTAGAAGAATTCAAAACAGACCTATTAAGTACCTTAGGAAACCAAATTGACACTTTGAAAGCAAAGAAAAGATAGGAAGAGGAAGATCAATTAATGGCTGTCGTTTGCCCAAAATGTCGGAAGAAACATGCTTTGAAAGACTTCCGTTTAGAAAATTTTCAAAATGTTCAAGTTTGTGCCTTTTGCACTGAAAATCATGATATCTTTCATTTCTCTAAGATTAAGATTTTTCAAAAATGTAGTTTGGAAGCCAACGCAGATATGGAGAATTTTTATTTCATGGGTTCTAAGAGACCATGGAAACCATGACCTCCACCTCCAGGTATGTTTCCAAACAAAAAATTGCAATTTCCTGCACAAGATTAGATGTATGTTCAGAATTCTTGGAATGTTCCCATGCCATGGCAACACCAAACTTACCCACAGCAACAATGGAGACCATTTCAACAATACCCTCAGCCATACCAACCATATCCTCAACCATACCAACAATATCCTTAGCCATATCAGCAGTATCCTCAAACATATCAACAATATCCTCAGCAACAAGTTGTCCATCAACCTCAAAACACTCGGAAAACATTGCCTGCTCCTCCACCAATAAATCCACCTCAATTACAACTTCCATCTAATCAGCCTCCTAGACCTACTGAGATTCCTGCTCAACCTGTACCTAATCCAAATAATAGAGCAGATAGACCAGCTTACAGTGTAGATGAGGGAACATCTTACCCCACTCTACCTTTACAAAATATCGAGCTTAGGTCTGGTAGGATACCTCAAAAAGAACCTCCAATAGCTGACAAACAAAAAGAAAACAAAGAAAATGAATATGAAACTCCAATTCAAAAGAAACAAAATGATGACATCCAAAATAAACAAATGCAAAACAATGCATCCACCACCTTTTCCGGATAGATTGATCCAAGCAAAACTCCCCATGTATTTACCCCAGTTTGATGTTTTAGATGAGCTAAATAATGTCTATATAAAAATTCCACTACTTCAAGCCATAAAATACATTCCAATATATACTAAAGAAATCAAAGAACTATGCCTCAAGAAGCCTACAAAGAAAAGGCTTGACCTAGAAACTATTCATGTTATTGGACATCTAGCCGGCCTTCTGACAAACACCATTTCAATGGAAAAGTATGTTGATCCTGGTATTCCCAGAGTCACTAAAATCATTAACAACATACCTATTCCAAACACTTTGATTTACCTTGGGGCTGCAATAAATGTGATGACCCTTGAAACAATGAAAACACTGCAGATCACAAACTTGCAATACACACCAATTTTCCTATAACTAGCTGACAGGTCTAAAGTGATTCCTGAAGGGATTATGGAGGAAATAATTGTTTCACTGGACTCTTGGGAGTATCCAGTTGACTTTTTAGTCCTTCAAACAAAATATAATTTAGGATGACACCCTATCATCCTTGGTAGACCATGGTTAGCAACTGTTGATGCATTCATAGGGTGTAGATCAGGTAATATGATTATTTCACAAGGAACTGAAAGAAAAAAACTCACTCTGTACCTATCAGCACAATCACCAGCAGTAGCAAACAACTTATGGCTTGATGAAAAATACCATGATAAAGAATAAGTTCAATCTGTTTTCAACATCAATCAAATCAGTGATTTTCAAGAACATAATAATGATGATTTGGTAGAATTGTTCCTTTCTCAACCTGATATTTCTGAAGAATTAAGAAATGAACAATATAATGCTGTAGATCAACTTTTAGCACAAAGTTTTCAAGAAACATGTACCATTCATTCTTTGAAAACATTATTTGAAAACATTTTTCCCATTCAATTTATCACGAACACACAAAGTAATACCATAGAGATTAGTCCAGGAAAAACATTGAATATTGGCACACACCTAGACTTATCTTAGGAAGAAAAATTGATTCGATTATTGAGAAAATATCAAAAGGCATTTTCTTGGGGCTACATCGATATGCAGGGAGTCCACCTAGAAACATGCACTCACCATATTTACACAGATAGTAATATAAGACCAGTGAGAAAACCACAGAGAAGAATGAATCCCATTCTTCAGGATATTGTTAGAGATGAATTACAAAAACTACTGAAAGTCAATTTTATTTATCCCATCTCTGACAGTCAGTAGGTATCTCCGTTGGTAGTAGTTCCCAAGAAAAATGGTAAGTGAAGGATTTGTGTTGACTACAGAAAATTGAACAAAGCAACCTTCAAAGATTATTTTCCACTACCATATATTGACAAAGTTTTGGATACATTAGCTAGGAAATCATCATTTTCTTTTCTTGATGGTTTCAGTGGCTATAATCAGATCAGGATATCCTTAGAGGACCAGGATAAAATCACTTTTACTTGTCCCTGGGGAACTTATGCCTATAATGTTTTACCATTTGGACTCTGTAATGCTCCAACTACATTTCAAAGAGCTGTATTAGCTATTTTTGCTGAATTATTTCATGAGTGTGTTGAAGTTTATATGGATGATTTTTCAGTGTATGGTATTTCATTTGAGAATTCATTAGAAAATCTTGAGAAAGTTTTGAAGAGATGTATTGAAGTCAATTTATCCCTGAGTAATGAAAAGTGTTTTATGATGCTAAATGAATGGGTAGTATTGGGTCATTATATTTCTTCCAAGGGCATTAAAGTAGATCCATCAAAAATCCAAATCATTGTCCATTTGCAAATTCCGAAGACTCAAAAAAGGTAAGAAACTTTCTTGGGTATGTAAGCTATTATACAAAGTTTATTGAACATTTTAGTAAGATAGATTTACCTCTGTTTAAGATTTTAGCAAAAGATGCACCTTTCAACAGGAATGAAAATTGTCAGAAAGCTTTTGAAACACTCAAAGAAAAGTTATCAACCACACCAGTCTTAAAAGGACCTAATTGGACCCTACCATTTCACATCTTTACAGATGCATCTGATACTGCAGTAGGTGCCTCATTAGGCAAAAAATAAGAATCTTTGAATTATGCCATCTATTTTATTAGTAAAAATCTGACACCTGCAGAAATAAACTACACAGTTACTGAAAAAGAAATGCTTGCAATCATACATGCTGTGAATAAATTCTGACATTATATAACTGGTTATGAGGTTTTTGTCCATACTAACCACTCTGCCATTAAGTATTTAATGAAAAAACCAATAACTAATGGCAGAGGTACCAGATGGTTGTTATTTCTACAGGAATTTAATATTACAATGTTAGATAGACTAGGTAAAGAGAACCAAGTGGCAAATTTTCTTTCTAGACTCCAGAATCCAGGTGAGGTTGTTCCAGTTGAAGATTCTTTTCCTGATGAAAATTTATTTGCAATAGTGGATCCATGGTATGATGATTTAGCTAATTATTTTTCCACAGGAAAGACACCTCCATATTTTACTACAAAGGAGAAGAAAAGACTTATCAAGCAAAGTTCTATATATTCATGATTTAATGGAGATTTATTTTACACTGGTTATGATATTATTATTAGAAGATGTGTAAGAAATGATGAAATAATTGATATTTTAAAATATTTTCATGATGAACCTTTTGGTGGGCATTTTGTAGCTAAAAGGACAGAATTCAAGATCCTCAGTCTTGGCTACTATTGGCCATCAATTTTTAAGGATTCCAAGAAGTATGTGAGAATTTGTGACAATTGTCAAAGAATGGGTAGACCAATTGCTTCAGATGAAATTCCACTTCAGCCTCAAGTACATTTAGAGCCATTTGAAAAATGGGCTCTAGATTTTGTAGGACCTATCAATCCACCCTCAAAGGGAAAAAAGTACATCTTAGTATGTAATGACTATGTGACTAAATGGGATGAAGTAAAAGCACTTGTCCGGGCAACTGAAAAAAACATTGCTAAACTTCCTTTTTGAAGAAATTTTTGTAAGGTATGGAGTACCTAGAGAGATAGTAACAGACCAAGGTACTCAGTTTACTTCAAGGCTGGTTCAAGACATCATAGAAAAATATAAAATCAAGTACAAAAAAAGTACACCTTACCATCCACAGGCCAATGGCCAGGTGGAATCTACAAATAAAAATTTGGAAGGAATTATCACTAAAATAGTGGCAATGAACATAAAGAACTGGGAGGAAAAGTGTTGAGCCCCAAAGATGTCCTTTTATTTCACCAAATTTCACTTCGTTTCCTTTGTCCTTTATCAGTTATAGGCTTAAAAGATCAATTGGATTGATTAAATTTACTTTAAGAATGCATACAAAGACTGACTTACTATACTTTCGTGGTTTTGTTGTTGTAGTAATTTTTTACTAGACTTAGCTACAGAATGCAGCCATTCTGTAGCTAGTCACCTATTCCACAACTATCTTCATGTTCACACAGGTTACAGGTGTCACTTAAAGGAAAAACGCATATGGTTGAATTCCAGAACTCACCTACATCATTCCTTGCCCTCTACAAAGTCTAAGAAAAAATCTGCAAGTGGTTATGCACGTGGAGGAAACCCAAACTAAGAAGTAGATTCCTACCCGGACAAGGACTCTACAGATGTCTTCAGCAAAGTACGAGGCCTCCACAAGAGTTCTAATTTGATTTTAATTTAAAAATACACTTATCCCTATTTCTTCTCTAGGGCAGTTATTTATTTCTCATATAATAATAACTCAGGAAACTGAGAGACAGTTAGTTAGCTGATGTTTTATTGTTAAGTTGTCCAAGACTGTAATACTCTGTTTTTGAAGCGTTTTCCTTTAATGAAAGAAGAAAAACTTTACTACATGATCTGTAGTAATCTTGAGGAGATTCGTGTGCTAATCTGGTGGTAGAGGGCCCCTACTGCCCAAGAGGCTCTGTGCATATTGTTTAGATAAGTAACTTTAGCTCTGTTTCGTTCTTAATTTAGGCAGTTTTCTGAACTTTATGTTTTATGCTGACTTACATCGAATGTTACAACCATTCTTGTTCTTATGAATTGTTCCAAAATATCACTAACACTGAATGAGATAGAACTGTATTATTTCAGAGATTAATTTCATTTTAGTTCAGCTATAGTATTTCGTAGGTTAATTGCATATTAGTTCGGTTTTGTTTAATGTATTTTAAGTTTTATTAGCTAGTTGTATTCTAGTTTTGTTACATTAGACTTAAAGGCCTTCATTATTTACAAAATTCTCTTGTTTTTAATCTCTGCTAATACATCATTATCATAGGAACAAGAATTGGTAATGTCATTTTGAAGTCTTGATTGTTCTGCAATTTCTCATAATTTTACAAATTGCCTTTTTCCAAAACTATTCCAAAATATTTCTAACCCTTGAATGAGGCTTAATAGTGACATTTTGAGTTTCAGAATGAATTAATTTTAGTGTCATAAGTTAATTTAGAGTAGGGTTCCTTACTATGTTCCATATAATCTTTTCCAAATGTGTTCCAACAAATTTCTAACCATGGATGAGATTTTCTCTGTGATATTGTAAGTTGTTGTTTACTTAGAAGAACCTCATTGCATTAAACTTATTCTTTTCTCAAGTTGTTCCAACATACTTCTAATGAAATGAATTGGACTGAGTTCATGTTATGAGTTATTTTTCTTGTCAAGTTTTGCAATCTGTGAATTAGCATTTTCTGTTCCTAGGTGCTATACATAGTTTAGAATAGATTTTTCTCTGTTTTAGTGTGACCAATAACTTCTCTTTGCCAAAAACTTATTTCTTTTCCTCTTATCATAAAAACACACAACCAAAAACACTAGAAAAACACTAAACACAATGAAGTAGGAAGCAGATACCTAGGCACATATAGTGCACTTCACTTCAACAATTTACTAGCCCTGGTTGAAAATTTATGACATCAATTTACGAACACTAAGTTGAGCAGAAAAAAAGCTCAAGGATTCTCTCTGGGCTTATAGAATCACGTGGAAAGACACTACATGATTTACACCATATCAGCTGGTGTATGGAAAAGAGGTAATGATTCCTATTGAATTTCAGATACATACTTATAAAATGGCTGCAGATTTAGGCATTGATCTCAATGAAGCACAAAAATAGAGAATTATGAAATTGAACCAGTTAGATGAAATGAGGTAGCAAGCAGAGGAGAGAAAAATCCTAATTCAGAAAAAAAGGAACTAGTGGCATGATTCACACATAAAGAAGAAACAGTTTAAAGAAGGTGACTGGGCTTTACTCTTTGACTCCAAATTCATATATCATAAAGCCAAGTTCACAACACATTGGATGGACCCATATGAAATAGTTCAAATATATGAAAATGGATCAGTCAAACTTACTACAATTTATGGAGAAGGAAACACCTTTATTGTCAATGGACATAGGTTGAAACTCTATCATAAGCCCATCAACAAAGAAAATTTTATTCAAACTATATCTCAACAAAAGGAGGTTGAGATATCACAACCTTCAGCTGTGATATCTCTACCTTAGTCATTTCAATTTCTTAAAAATAAAAAATATAAAAATATAAAAAATAAAACATAAAAAAATAATAATAAAAAAATAAAAAATAAAAAATAATGGCTTAGATGTGAAAACCAGACTCTGGCACACTCTAAACCCGAATTATTACTGGAAAACCAATTATTTGGCTGGTAAGAATTCATTGTTCTACTTGTTTCCTGTTTTTCACAAATTCAATAATGACTTGAGGACAAGTCAAAGACTTAGTGGGTGAGAAGAAACAGTGGTTCTTCACTGTCTCATCTCCTCATTCTCAATTTTTCAAGGAATTTGTTTCAGTAATTCAATATTTCAATAAGAGTTGTTTTGTTCTAATCAATAAAGGGACCTGTTCAAGCAAAAAAATATGCAGTGGGACCTGTTTCAACATGATTATACAGAGGGACCTATTCAAAGGCTATGTCAATACTACAAACACCAGAGGGACCTATTCAAAGACTACATAAAAAGGTACACAAGGCTACTTCAAAAAAATTTCAAAGGTTTCCTATCAGAATTCTAAACAAGGCTGCATCAACACCAAAGAAGAATAGAAGCTTCACAAACATGACTCTTCAGATTTAAAGGGACCTGTTATATTCAATTTGAAAGGGACCTGTTTTAGAAGATAAGGATCAGCTACAAAGACAATCGGATCAATCACACCTGTTACAAGCAAACCTGTTACACCTGCAGATCAGTCACACCTATACAAGCAAATCAGTTACACCTGAAAAAAAGAAAAATCAGGATTTTATCAGCCAGCAAGTGTAATGTACTGATTTTTTTTTTTTTTAGCATTTAAATTCCTAGATTATTTTAGTGTTAAAAAAATAATTAGGATTGCTTATTATCAATTTCATAAGCCTTTTTATAACCCTCATACCCATATTCCTCTGTCTATTTCTATACGCTCATATATATTATTACTCTGCCTATTTCTATACGAACATTTCTATTTTTATAACATCCATTTCTATTCCTACCATTCCTACCCATATAATCCTTTTAACCTATTCCGAGCCATATTTTCCAATAAAATACCAACGAGCCAATGAGAAAATCCATCAAAGTGAAGACATTCAGAATGGATAAGACATTTTGTTAAAGGAGAAGTGAAATCAGAAGTAGAGTGGTGCTGAAGTGGAATGGTGCGGAACCATGAGAATAAGAGGCAAAATCTTGAGCGATAAAGTAAAAGCGGATTTGAGATAGAAAACTGGCAGTATCACGTAGGAGAAAAGTTGTATTGAATTTTTTATCAAAATAACGCGATATGTGTTTGCTGTTGACACGTAAGGAGGTAGTGGTATTCTAATACCACTAATTTCGCGTAGATTTGGAGCGTTAACACTCGGAAATTTTTACAACGCGAAATTCATTGGTGACCGTCCGATCAGAGTTTGCAACGCAACAAGCTGGAGGTCGTCGATTGAAGAAGTGCATGAATTGGTGGGACCCATTCTTAATATAACACCAAGGTTTATAACTAGAGAACGTTTGATGCATGGTTTAACCTTAGGACAGAGCGCACATATATGGATTTAATTGAAAGGTCAGGGCACATATGTATAATTATATCTGCTTATGAGTGTATCATTTCTCTATCAGCACGACCTGTATACTCTGTTATTATGATTATGCTTTCTGCAAACCACTATCATTCCTATGTATCTATGAATTGAATTCTCTGTGACACGTCTTCAGGCTCTATAAATAATACTACGGTCTTTCATGATAAAACCCTACTCTCTGCACCATCATTATAACTTTGAGTTTATAAAATTGAGCTAACATTTGGGCTCTGATTTTTAAAATCAAAATGCTGAGATAATAGGTATTGAAAAAGGGAGAAAGTATAAGAGTCAGGGGTTATCCAGATTTGTGACTTCCGCTTAGAAATTGAAGTAAGCTCAGAAATTTACGACCAACACAAACATTTGGAGAAGGCAGTTCAGAAAATTAGGGATAGCTCAGTGGAATGCAACAAGAAAGGTAACAAGTTGAAAAACCCTGGTTAAATTTTTGTTTCACAGAGTATAATCAAGAAGGGTTAAAACAGATATTTTTATAAAAATGACAAATAGAGCAAAGCCTGAGAAATTTGATAGTTAAAAATACCATGAAGACTGTGTTAAAATTTTGATGGAAAAATATTGGCTATCTTTTCTAGAGAAATTCAATGGAAACAATGAAGAAGTTACAAAACAGTTTGCATTTTCATTTAATGGAGAAAAAGCTTTGATAGGAAATCTCTCTTTTAGAATCTCATAGGATACAATAGTTCAATCATTAGACATTAGTCCAGAAGGGGAAAATTATTTCAAAACCAAGCAATTTAGAGAAAAATCATGGACTCAGTTTATGTCTAGGTCAAGAGTTTCTTCTGTCAATTGGAAAAAGGGTGTTCCTAGAATTTGGTTAATCCACCCATGGGACGAAATGGTATACATTCTCCAAAAATTTGTCACATGTGAAGGACGTTACAACATAGTATACCTGTATCACATAAAAATATTGTTGCACTTAAAGGGTCAATGCACTATCAGTTTTCCCTAATTTCTTTTACAGAGTTTGACTAAAATGTCAAAGAACATCCAGAAACAAAAGGGTAATGAAGATATAAGCTTGTATCATTTTGGTTTGATCAAAATTCTAATTGAATTTGAATTGCAAAAGAGAGGAATAACATGGGAAGGATTTTTAATTGCCAATCAAATCAAAACCAAAGAAGATGAACAGGAGAAACAAGGAAGCATAGAGTTTATGGTTGATGTTAATTATGAAACCCCTGAATTTAAGTCAAGCACTATTTCTCAGCCCCGTAGTAGTGTGAAAACAAAGAGAATGAGGCAAGAAGATGCCAAGAAAATTGCAAAAGACAAAATTTTCACTACTTACACAAAAAGATCAAGGAGGATAAAAAGAAACAAAATACAAGATGACCAACCAGAGCAAGATATAAATACACCAATGGAAATTGAAAGCAGTGCTAATTCACAGCCAGAACAAGATGCAGAAATGGAAACTGAATGTAACAAGGGAGAAAGAAAAGAGCCAGTACCTACAAACAAGAAACAGAGAAAGCTAAAGAAACAAATCGAAGAATTAAAAGAAGAACTTATGGAATAAAATATATTAGAAAAAGTCATAAAGAAAGAAAATAAAATGTTAAGAGCCCAGAGCAAGAAGATTCAACAGAAAAATGAGAAATTGAAAAGGAAAGTCAAAGAGCTCAAAACTGATCAAATTGAAATATGGAAATGGGCAACAAAATGGTACACACAGAAAAAGGCTCTCAAACAAAAATACAAGAACATGAAGCATGAGTTTCAAGTCCAGAATAATGTAGATGTATTGATACAAACAGCAGAAGTAGAACATAAAGGGAGAACATTAGGTTAGAATGAGGACATGCTAAATCATTGAGTTTGGGGGGAAGGTTGGTATTATTTTATGGCTATCTTTTTCTCATAAAATTCCATCATTTATCCACCATTTTATTCCATAAATCCATTATAGTTTATTTAAATTGATTAATATAGCATTATAATTGTTATTTTTACATTAAAATTAATTTATGGAATTTGTGTGTTAAAAATTGAAAATTTTCAAGAAAATTACAGGATGTGATAAATTCCTATAAATGGTTTATGTTCTGACACGTGGCATAGTAGGTAGATCAAAACGAAGGACAAGAACATGATCTAGAACGTACACACATGATGAAAAATCTATCCAGCATCAGATTTGAAGTTCCTAAATAGTTGGTCAACGCTAGTCAAACCCAGCCAATCTAGCAGAAAAATCTGAAGTCATAATGAATGAGTTTGATATTTTGCCTATGATTAGGAATTCTAAACTAATTCGATATGTTGTGGAGATCATTTATGATTATAAGGAACAAAAATAGCCTCTTTTGATTGTAATTTTTGATAAATAAGTGAATGGAAGCATGTAATAGACTAATGATGCTAGTGATATCATTGAGTGTAAGAGAAGACTTGAGACTGTGTATGTGCTTCAAAAATCTGTTTTAATGTAACTCATTCCCAAATCCTAATCAAAGACAGAATTTCATCATTTATGGTGTTTTTAAGTTAGCATTCTCATCATTTGAATTTTCCCAAGTGTGCCTTCAAAGCGTGGAAGGGCCCCCATGTGAAGTCTGTACACTTTTCTTTACATTTCTACTAGATTTAGTATTCAAATCTGATTAGTATTTTATTTCATTTTCATACTTCTGAGTTCATCGATTTTGATTAGGAGTGCTTGTGATTTTATTCATCATTTTTATTTCATGATTCATAGTTATAATTGAAGAATTCAATTACAAAATTAATGAGCAATCCTTGTAAGAGGTTTAATTGAGTATTGAATTCCAAATCATTTATGTGATCTCTGTTTTAATGAATTCAATTTTTAGTATGCTTTAGTGTGTTACTTTGAAAGAGTTTTTGTGAACTATAACCTTATAAAAGGATTGAAAACTCAGACAATTAGTAACACTCTATTTTTAGAACAATAGATTAGATTTAATTACATAAGTTTTTAAAGTGTGTGAGGAACCACATACCAATCTCTTGTAAAAGAGTGCTGGAGCTTACCACAATAAACATTTACTTAGGCAAACAGATCCCTTTAGGTATATAAACATTATACACGTGCCTCTAATATTACCTACCTTGGTTGACAATAAATTGAGCCTAATCTAGAACACTAGATTGGTCTATACACCCATCATGGGAAGGAATATCCCTTTGCACAATAAGGGAGTGGCCAAGTTCAACATTTCTATTGGCCCACCCAAATTCATGAGATCCACATGATCTCTCACTCCCTTTAGGAGTCATATCCTACAAAAACATGGAAAAATAATGTGATAAATCAGAAAATAAAACTCGATTAGCATGACTAGATCCTTTACCATCATAGTCCTTCATACACATGGAGTTGTGCAAGAGAATTTCCCTCCTCTCAAGCATAGGAAGAATTGGCTGAAATGACTCTTGCAAAGAGTCCATTGGCTGCCCCAATCCTCCATAGCTAATGCACTCTCGAAAGTGCTGATGTAATTCCTCTCTCATGCCTTCCCAATCAAAGCTCCTCATGATCAGGGTATAGATCTCCATTGAATGCATATGGTTGAGAAAGAATTATTTATGTGCCCCTTGTAGCATCTTCTGCTTGAGCTTGGAATCTCTAGCCAAGAAGACCCTACCATGATGATAGATGAATCCCCCTTGGACTAAGTAGCCCTCTTCTTGCTGCATGTCATCTAAGATCATACCTGTGTGGAGATCTTTGGAATACTCTACAAGCAGTTGAGATTTCCAATACAGATCCACACTGTTCAATAATGACATCGCTGATGATACATCCATGGAAGTTCTTGTCATGTTTCTGATCTCCTCTTTGAAATTTCTCATGCCAAATTTTTGTGTTGAAAGGCTGATCCTCCTATTCTTCTCCTCCCACAACACAGATTTAGAAAAGAGAGAGGGTGATAGTGGTGTAGGAAGAATATCCCACTCATTCTTGAGTCGTCCCAAGCCCTCCAACACTATAACTTGGTATCTCATCGCTTCAATCCCTCCTGGATCTAGATTTGGAGCAGCAATTTGTGAGGCATCCTCCACGAGATCTTAATCTAGTGGCATCCCAGGTGGCTTGCCACTATATAGGAATGTCCCTTGCAGCATTCTCATGAACATAAGAGAAGGGATTGTGAGATCCCTGCTTCCACTGCGCAAATCCATCTCTGTTGTTTGTGTGGAAGTACTAGGTGAGGGATAAGTGTGCATGCCTTGAATCATTTGGGGTTTCCCACTCTTCAAGTCCACCCACTCCATCTGCAAAGGTTTCCAATCAGTTGTGACCTTCCACAAAGTAATCAACCACTGGACACCCAAAATGATATTGGTGTCTGGTATGTCAACTACAAAAAAGTGATCCACCAGAGTGTAGGATCCCATAGTGACTGAGAGTGAGGGGAAATATTGCATGCGTTTCATGGTCCTATCTCCTGGGACCAAAACAGAGAATCCCTCAAAAGTATCAGTTGGGATTGCTCTCCTTTGCACAAGATGAGAATCATTAAAGTTTTGGTTTTCCCCACTCTCAATCAGTATAGATACCCTCTAATTCATGATTGAACCTTGTACTCTTAGGGTCAAGTACTTAGGAACTCCTCTCAAAGATGCAAGAGTCACACTTATTAAAGCAAAGGCTCCATCCCCATATCCAGATGGTGTTGGTTCTTCCTCAACATTATCATCACTGTGACCCCTCCTTGATTCATCATCTTCATCTTCCTCCTCAAAATCTGAGAAGACTTCTATGTAGTGTGCTTTCCCAGCAGCACATCTATGTCCAGGTGCCCATGAATCTAGGAAAGTGAAAAACGGTCTCTTATTTCTCAACTCCCTCCTGAGTTCAATATCAAGAGGCTTCTTGAATGAGCTCTCCTTGGAAGGAGCAACTTTTTCTCCCTTCCCTTTAGAAAGGTGAGGGGTCTTGCTCTGGAAAGTTGCCTTTACTTTTGGCAAGGCATCTTCAAGGTCTCTAGCCCTCTCAATGGCATCATGCAAAGTGATGGGCTTGGTATAATTGACCAACCCATGCAAAGGTTCCTCCAGGCCATAGATGAACATGTACACCCTCCTTGCTATAGACAGATCAGGAACCATGACAGATAATCTCAGAAGCTCAGACATGTAAGTTTCTGCATTCCCTGATTGCTTTAGTTTTGTAAGGCTTATGAAGGGTGCTTCTGGATCCGTATTTTCAATCCTCTCCACCAGTATTCTAGTGAATTCAAAACATGTAGTCACATTGGTATGTCCCAATGTATACAACCCATGGAACCACCAATTGTGTGCTTCACCTTCAAAGTGCAGAGCTGCAATCTTGATGGCTTCAGTCTCATGGAATTTGTTCAACTGAAAGTAGATGTCCAAATTTTCCACCCATGCCTTGGCAGAACTGG
This sequence comes from Pinus albicaulis, assembly GCA_034641835.2. Classification (NCBI taxonomy): domain Eukaryota; kingdom Viridiplantae; phylum Streptophyta; class Pinopsida; order Pinales; family Pinaceae; genus Pinus; species Pinus albicaulis. The sequence goes on from CM076572.1 coordinate 237,635,167, forward strand.
TGGATGACCCATCAAACTTGGGCAAAAATAATTTTCCCATAGAGTGATGTCTATCATGATTAGGGAAGTACCCACCATCCCTATATTGATGCCTTGTCCTCCTCTTGTCCTTGAGGTGGCAAAACTCTTGGAAAATCTAGTGGTCCTTGAATATCTGATTTCAAGAGTCATATTCCACAAATTAGTCTTCAATGGATACTTACTCTTGTGGTCCTTCATTCTCCATAGCCAAGAAGGTAGGCACGGTGGAGCGTTGTGGAGCTTGTAGCTAGTTCACTAGCTAACCATTCCAATGATGATATATGCCAGAGCTTTCCCCAGGATGAAATCTCCCAGGAGATTCCCTCATCCTATCCATCCTCATCTCTTTGACCTCTCTAGAAATATCTTGCATGGCCACCAAAAGAGTTCTTGCAAACTCTTCTCCTTCTTTATCACTTGCAGTCTTAGGGGCTTTACCCTTGTCTTGATCATCAGTAGTGTTATCAAAATTCTTGGGACTTCTATTTTGATACCTCTTCTCCCTCTCAATAAAAGGTTCATCTTCTTCTGAATGCAACATGGTTTTGGTTCTCCAATGAAAGCACAAGCTGTGCCAAGAAGGGAGCTTTGATACCATTGTAATATTCCAAAATTGGAACATCACAACAAGCCTATTGAAATAATGCACTCCTGGGAGATTGATGCACATAAATGAGTTTATAGCGATTGTATCCCTTATATCAGCATATCTTGAGTATAGATCCAAAAGGGAAGAAAAAAAAAATCAAACTAGGTGTGGTAAATAGATCTCCCACCACCTAGTCTAGCTAAAAAACACCCTACAAGAGGGGCTGCAGCTATGCACAACAAACTGCTTCAAAAATAATGCAGTCTTGGGAAGTATGAGCAGGAGGCCATAAAATATGATCAAATTATGAGTATATAGTAGCAAATCATAATTAAAATGATGCTCTTACATTATACAATAGAATACAGGAGACAATAGAGCAAGAACTCTTCAGAAAAGAAGGTTGCAACACATATATAAACAGAAAAATGGCTTAACAACGTTATTTTAAGGAGTTGTAGTAGCTGAATATTACATATCAGATATAGGACAGATCTGTGGACAAAACATCAGATCCATTTTAGATCTGTAATATAGAAAGACTTATTTACAAGATCCCCTTGGGGTTTTGACCAAATCATGCATTACAAAGAGTAGATCCGAGTTTTAAGTTGCAGATCCGAAAAATGATTCAGAAATTTTTGAAGATGAATTTAAATTGAAATAGATCATATATGAACAGAACATGGATCAACAAGCTAATCCATGGATCACCAAAGTGAAAGGCAAAGCCCAGCACTAGAGATATCTCATCAAAAATGGGGTCAAAGCACCCTGCAAACCCTCCACTGAAAATATCGCAATCCCTCAAGGAAAAATGTACTGTATCTTGAATAACAGATATTTCCTGATGCCAAGATACAAATCTGAATCTCAAATAGTGGATGCACTCTTCCAGGAGGTTAAAAGACACGATCACTGAGAAGAGGCTCCAATACAAGCTAGATCTGAATAGATCTAGAGTTCCACTTGTTGCAGCCTACAAAAGTAAACAAACCCTCACTGGATATGCAATGTAGTTGGAAGTAGAGCTTGGCCCAAAGCCTGATAGAGGATCAAATTAGCAAGAATCCTCTAATAACCCTCAATGGAAGAGGTGAAATCCCTGCATAGGAACTCCAAGTTCTAAACAGCACAATTCTCCACTAAACAACATAGAATAGTATTTGTCTAGACAGAAAAGATACTAAAAAATATAGACAATAAACAACCTTCTCTTGCTACCTTCCCCTTCCTTTTATAAGATGAAAGCCTTTGCAAACCATAAACCACCTTGATGAGTTAGCTCCTTTCACATGAGGGGCCTCCTTATATAAATGTGTTGTCCCTTCATGAGGTACATTGAATCTAGACAACGTTGTAGATTTGGTCAAGGTTGACCCATTCTCACAGCTCAAACCCCTTTCACACCTGCAAGTGATTTATTTACACGGCCCTGATTTATCCTTGTTCATATGGGAATTAATTTATTCAATCTTTTCAGGAGTTTTACATTTCCTCCTTTATTCATTTTTTCATGCAACAGAAAGTAAAACAAAAATGTATATTCCTCTTAGCTTAGGCTAAGTAGGAATATTACAGTCCGCCCCTCCAAAATGTTTCTTGTCCTCAAGCAATTGATAGGGTGATAGATGTAGTACTTCCCCTCCTCCATTGATGGCACCATCAATGATCAATTCCTCATCATAAGCCAAGTGCTCATCAAGCCAATACATCATGAATTGTTCCTCCAAGGTCAACATAAGATGTGCATAGTCCATCCCACCAGGAGTGAAGAATTCAACAGAAATAAACATGGCTAAAGCAATGCTCCATCTGAAACATGTAGCATGAGGTACAGGGAGAAGTTCCAATCCATGTGGTCATACAAAATTCCCATACTCCCTACATACAATCCCATAAATGGTACAACTATATCATCCAAGTATGGAAGCAAGACTACATATATGCAAACATAAATCTAAGCTTGAGGAGGTGGGTCAAAATCCCACATGTGATGCCAGCACAGTGCATATCCTGCCTGGATTAGATCAAGGTGTGGTAAGTGGCATTCCCACCACACATTTTCTATATGAGTCACCTTAACATGGCTGAAGATGTTAGATAAGTTTGGTGCCTTTGGAAAGCACCCATCATGAGAAGGAATCTCCCTTTGAACAATAAGGGAGTGGCCAAGTTCAACATTTCTATTGGCCCACCGAAAGTCATGAGATCCACATGATCTCTCACTCCCTTTAGGAGTCATAGCCTGGAAAAACATGGCAAAATAATGTGAAAAATTAGAAAATAAAACTTGCCTAGCATGATCAGATCCTTTACCATCATAGTCCTTCATACACATGGAGTTGTGCATGAGCATTTCTCTCCTCTCAAGCAAAGGAAGAACTGGCTGAAATGACTGTTGCAAAGATTCCATTGGCTACCCCAATCCTCCACAACTAATGAAATATTGAAGTGCTAATGTAATTCCTCTCTCAGGCCTTCCCAATCAAAGCTCCTCATGATAAGGGTATAGATCTCCATTGAATTCATATGGCTGAGAAAGAATTATTTATGTGCCCCTTTTAGTATATTCTTCTTGAGCTTGGAAGCTCTAGCCAAGAAGACCCTACCATGATGATAGATGACTCCCCCTTGGACTAAGTAGCCCTCTTCTTGATGCATGTCATCTAAGATCATACCTGTGTGGAGATCTTTGGAATACTGTACAAGCAGTTGAGATTTCCAATACAGATCCACACTGTTCAACAATGACAGCGCTGATGATACATCCATGGAAGTGCTTGTCATGTTGCTGATCTCCTCTTTGACATTTCTCATGCCTAATTTGTGTGTTGGAATGTTGATCCTCCCATTCTTCTCCTCCCACGACACAGATTCAAAAAAAGAGAGAGGGTGATAGTGGTGTAGGAAGAAGATCGCCCTCATTATTGAGCTTTCCCAAGTCCTCCAGCAATGTAACTTGGTCTCTCATCACTCCAATCCCTCTTAGATCTAGATTTGTAGCAGTAGTTTGTGAGGCCTCCCCCACAAGATCTGAATCTGGTGGCATCCTAGGTGGCTTGCCACTAGAAAGGAATGTACCTTCCAACATTCTCATGAACATATGAGAAGGGACTATGAGATCCCTGCTTCCACTGTGCAAATCCATCTCTATTGTTTGTGTGGAAGTACTAGGTGAGGGATAAGTGTGCATGCCTTGAATCATTTGGGGTTTCCCACTCTTCAAGTCCACCCACTCCATCTACAAAGCTTTCCAATTAGTGGTGACCTTCCCCAAAGTAATCAACCATTGGACACCCAGAATGATATTGGTGTCTGGTATGTCAACTAAAAAAAAGTGATCCACCAAAGTATAGGATCCCATAGTGACTGAGAGTGAGGGGACATATTGCATGCATTGCATGGTCCTATCTCCTGGTACAAAAATAGATAATCCAACAAAATTATCAGTTGGATTGCTCTCCTTTACACAAGATGAGCATAAATAAAGTTGTGGGTTGCCCCACTGTCAATCAGTATAGATACCCTCCGATTCATTATTGAACCTTGTACTCTTAGGGTCAAGTACTTAGGCACTCCTCTCAAAGATGCAAGAGTCCCACCTATTGGAGCAAAGGCTCCATCCCCATCTCCAGATGGTGTTGTTTCTTCCTCAACATTATCAGCACTATGACCCCTCCTTGGTTCATCATCTTCATCTTCCTCCTCAAAATCTGAGAAGACTTCTATGTAGTGTGCTTTCCCAGCAGCACAGCTATGTCCAGGTGCCCATGACTCTTGGCAAGTGAAACATAACCTCTTCTTTCTCAACTCCCTCATGAGTTCAATATCAAGAGGCTTCTTGAACGAGCTCTCCTTGGAAGGAGCATTTATTTCTCCCTTCCCTTTAGAAAGGTGAGGGGCCTTGCTTTGGAAAGATGCCTTTGATTTTAGCAAGGCATCTTGAAGGTCTCTAGCCCTTTCAATGGCATCATGCAAAGTGATGGGCTTGGTATATTTGACCAACCCATTCAGAGGTTCCTCCAGGCCATCGATGAACATGTACACCCTCCTTGCTACAAACAAATCAAGAACCATGATAGATAATCTCAGAAACTCAGAGATATAAGTTTCTGCATTCCATGATTGCTTTAGATTTGCAAGGCTTATGAAGGGTGCTTCTAGATCCTTCCTATCAAACCTCTCCACTAGTATTCTAGTGAATTTAGAATAGGTAGTCACATTGGTATGTCCCAATGTAGACAACCGATGGAACAATCAATTGTGTGTTTCACCTTCAAAGTGCAGCGCTGCAATCTTGATGGCTTCAGTATCAGGGACTTTGTTCAACTGAAAGTAGATGTCCATATTTTCCACCCATGCCTTGGCAGAACTGGTGGGACGCATCAAACTTGGGCAAAAATAATCTTCCCATAGAGTGATGTCTATCATGAATAGGGAAGTACCCACCATCCCTATACTGATGCCTTGGCCTCCTCTTGTCCTTGAGGTGAAAAAACTCTTGGAAACTCAAGTGGTCCTTGAATCTTATTATGAGAGTCATATTCCAAAAAGTAGTCTTCAAGGGATGCTTTCTCTGGTGGTCCTTCATTCTCCACAACCAAGAAGGTAGGCATGGTGGAGCGTCGTGGAGCTTGTGGCTAGTTCACTCGCTAACCAGTCCAATGATGAGATATGCCAGAGCTTTCCACGAGATAAAATATCCTAGGAGATTCCATAATCCTTTCCATCCTAATCTCTTTGATCTCTCTAGAAATATCTTGCATGGACACCAAAAGAGTTCTTGCAAACTCTTCTCCTTATTTATCACTTGCAGCTTAAGGGGCTTTACGCTTGTCTTGATCATCAATAGTGTAATCAAACTTCTTGTGACTTATATTATGATACCTCTTCTCCCTATCAATAATATTTTAATATTCTTCTGAATGCAACATGGTTGTGGTTCTCCAATGAAATCATAGGCTATGCCAAGAAGGGAGCTCTAATACCATTGTAATATTCCAAAATTGGAACAGCACAGCAAGCCTGCTGAAATAAAGCACTCCTGGGATATTGATGGATAGAAATGAGTTTATAGCCCTTGGATCCCTTAGATCAGTAGATCTAGAGTCTATATCCAAAAGGGGATCAAAACCAAGTCAAACTAGGTGTGGTAAACAGATCTCCCACCACCTAGTCTAGTTGAAAAACACCCTACAAGAGGGGCTGTAGCTATGCACAACAAACTACTTCAGAAATAATTCAGTCTTGGGAAGTATGAGAAGGAGGCCATAAAATATGATCAAGTTATGAGTATACAGTAGAAAATCATAATTACAATTATTCTCTTACATTATACAGTAGAATACGGGAGACAATAGAGCAAGAAATCTTCAGAAAATAAGGCTGCAACACATATATAAATTGCAAAATGGCTTAACAACATTATTTTAAGGAGATGCAGCAAATTAATATGACATCTCATATCTAGGAAATATCTGTGGAAAAAACATCAGATCCATTTCAGATCTGTATTCTAGAAATACTTATTTACAAGATCCCCTTGGGGTTTTGACCAAATCATGCATTACAAAGAGTAGATCTGAGTTTTAAGTTGCAGATTTGCAAAATGATTGAAATTTTTTTGAAGATGAATTTAAATTGAAATAGATCATATCTAAACAGAACATGTATCAACAAGCTAATCCATTGATCACCAAAGTGAAAGGAAAAGCCTAGCACTAGAGATCTCTCATCAAAAATGGTGTCAAAACACCTTGTAAACCCTCAACTAAAAATAACACAGTCCCTCAAGGAAAACTATGTCGTAGATTGAATAATAGAGATGGCTTGATGCCAAGATACAAATCTGCAGCTCAAATAGTGGATGCACTCTTCCAAGAGGTTAAAAGACACACTCACTGAGAAGAGGCTCCAATACAAGCTATAACTGAATAGATCTAGAGGTCCACTTGCTGCAGCCTACAAAAGAAAAAAAACCCTCACTAGATCTGCATTGCAGTTGGAAGTATAGCTTGGCCCAAAGCTTAATAGTGGATCAAATAATCAAGACTCCTCCAAGAATCCTCAATGGAAGAGGTGAAATCCCTGCATAGGAACTCCAAGTGCTAAGCAGCACAATTCTCCACTAAACAACAGAGAATAGTATTTGTCTAAATAGACAAGATACTTAGAAATATAGACAATCAACAACCTTCTCTTACTGCCTTCCCCTTCATTTTATAATATGAAAGCCTTTGCAAACCCTAAACCACTTTGATGAGTTAGCTCCTTTCACATGAGGGGCCTCATTCTATAACTGTGTTGTCCCTTCATAAGGTACATTGAATCTAGACAGCGTTGTAGATTTGGTCAAGGTTGACCTAGTCTCATAGCTCAAATCCCTTTCACACCTGCAAGTGATTTATTTACATCGCCCTGATTTATCCTTGTTCATATGGCCATTGATTTATTCAGTCTTTTCGAGAGTTTTACATGTCCTCCTTTATTCATTTATTCATGCAACATAAAGTAAAACAAAAATGTATATTCCTCTTAGCTTAGGTTAAGCAGCAATATTACAAAATCATACATTCCAGAGCTTGTTTTTCATTTTTTTGAAGAAAATATTGACATGCGAAGGTTTATTCTGGTATCGCATGGTGGGGGGAAATTCATTCAACAAGTTAATGACATTAGCTTCTAGCATAAATTTCATATCAAAAAAATTGATGGGATAACACTTATATGGGGAAATAATTATTCAACCGTTGCAGAATGGTGTGTCATTAGTTTCATTATTTATGAAGTTCATTCCATAGAGTCCAATATTTGCATCAAAGATATTGTTATTATAATTAGTTACTGAACTCCAGAATTCATGAAGCAATGATAGAGATATAAGTTATTTTGAATGCATGGAAGAAATTAAAATATTTATTAGAGATACATATGATTACTTTCATGTTGCTGATTCAGTTTTTTGGGAGTATTTTTTCAATAATAAAAGTGATATGAATCCAAGATCAGTAAATGAGGATACAATTTCGAAGACTCCATTTATTTAGTTACAAAATATGCCAAATGATCATGACGAAAGACACATTTTTGATCAACAAAAATCTCAATGTATTATTAATTCTCCATAGGTAGAGGAAAGAGAAATCTACATTGGTTCTATAAAATCACGTGCACAACGTGAAGCCATGGAAGTCCTTTACAGGGGTTCTATGCGGGATGTTGAGGAGGGTTTCATGATAGCAGTGTTAGCATATGGAGATCCACTTGGCTATCCATTCTGGGTTTCCAAGGCTACAAAGGTCATTAAATAAAATGAAGATATTACAAATTTTGAACTACATTGGTATGCCACATATACCCACCCATTCAATGGTGTGTACATGACAGAGATGGTAGTTGATAAAACAATTGGAAGAAAGAGAAAAAGAAAGGGCACAAATATAAATCGTCATTGCACATACCTTTTAAAACTGGAGGATGTTGACATACTTGTGTATGGCTTCAATTTGACAAAGAGAGGAACTCTTCATTTGAAGACCATAGATATTTTGAAGAAATTTCCATTAGAAGAAATAGTGTTGAGATGGGAGTCTAATGAATCTAGTTGTATATTTAGAATAATTTTGAAACTTGAAACAATGGGCATGCATGTTAACTCATATGGAGCACTAGTTGATGAAAGACAAGAATATGGATCATCTTCATCTGCATCCAGTCATTCATCTAAAGATGTAGGTTTTGATGTGTGCCATAATCTATGACTAATTTTGAATAAATGTCTAAGACATTTTATGTAAATGATGTTTGCATGGTAACTTGAAATAAATTTTGACTTCCATATGATCTTACATGAAGTTATGATTCATTTCTATGTTTGTTGGATTATATGTTTTAATTATGAAGAATTCATCTCTTTAGAATATCCATACTGCAACAATGAATTACAAAAATAATTTATGTTATATTAAATATACCAAAGTTTATAATTTGATTCAAAGTAAAAAAATATAGAAATTAATTTTGAATTTTTAAATTATGCAGTGATATTTCCATGATATTATTTATTGTTATCATTTGTTGATATTTTGATGAAAAGTAAACAAATATTAGAAATCAATGTTTAATTTTTAAATTATATAGTGATATTTCCATGATATTATTTATTTCTAACATTTGGTATAAGATAACTTTTATAAATTTTGAAAATTTAATGCCTTATTGAAAGGGGACACTTCATTTTGATGGTTGATTTTTAGGTTTTGGTTGCAATAAGATAATTTTCCTTAGGCTAAGATTTGAAAAGAGCTATAATTTTAGCCTTTAAAATAAAAATTACTCTTGGAATAATAAATATTTCATTTACCTGTTGTTATAGGTCAATTTGGGCATCATCCCCCATGACCTGGTCAAACTGGACATCATCCCCAGGACCAATGAAATAGGTTCTATCACCCCCTTACATTTCAGTTGTCATATGCCCTAAGAGAAGAAAAAATCATTCATGGCTTCTATTTTGAGATTTCCAATGTTTGAAGTATATGTTATATCACTCATGAACTCACCAACGCTGTCTCTAAATGGACTAAATGCGTTGCATATGCAACATCATCCATTCAAGGGTGCATTTCAATGCACTTCCCGACATTCAAGAGTGTGTTGGTCACCTGAGAGCAGAATTCTCATTGTTCTGGGGATCTCCACATGGCCAGTGCCTTCTAGAAGAGTCCATATGTGTCAAACTTTGAATCCAAATGTCCATCTAACACCTCTGAACATAGGAACATGTATTGTCTATTATTAGAAAGTCTTTCATTGACAAACTACCATCAATTTCCCTATAAATTGAGCATAGATCGTAGTGGTAGGGAAGGAATAATTTTGGTAAAGAAATGTTATTGGATTCTCATTGGAGAGAGTGAAAGTATTGATATGTTGATGGTGTGATGTTGTATGTGATGAGGCTGGGATGAAGTTGGAGTCGGTGACATCAAATCGATCATTGGTTGTAACCTCCCCCTTCTACTTTTTAATAAATATTGTTGTTCATTTCCCCATATATGTATCTATTTATGTTTATATTTCTCATGCAATGGACTCTTTAATGATATATATGTTTCACATCTAGTTGATTTGAGTGATTAAGGTAAGTTAGTCAATTTGAGTGATTAAGGTAAGTAGGCATATGTATATTGCAATCTATTTTTTGTTCTTTGTTTATTCTTGTAGGAAACAATCTAGCGATCCGTGTTGGATTGAAAGTGACAACAAAAGGGACAGAAGGAGAAGAAGAATCGCTTGGATCACAAGTAGGTTCTTCTATCATTTTGTGTGTATATTTATGTTAGAGAAAGTGATAGCAAAGTCTTTCATTTATTGTTCTAAGTTCCTAGCACCACACTTGGTGAATTTGATTTATCTATAGATCATAATTATGCATAACAAATTGGCAACCATACTAGGTAGTTTCCTTTCATTCCAAGTGTTTTTTCCTCTTCTAATCCTCATCAGTAGCATCTAATTTCATTTATTATATTTTTGAATGAAATAATTGCATTAGAAGTGTGTTATGTAGCTTTCATCTTCAACATTGTTGCACCCAACACATTGTTGGTCAATACACAGTGCACTATCTCCTGCTCAGGGGTGCATTGCAAGGCATTGTCTCCCTTTAGAGACTACGTTGCCCCCTCATCCAACCAAATTCCATTCAAGTTTGTCATTACCATCACTCTCAACCATTTTTTTGTTGTGTTTTCAACTGTCTGATAACTCTTAGAGACCAATGAACTTGCCTGATTTTTCCTCCTTTGAAAAGTAAATTTGCTCAATGTCTCTTTAAGTGTTTTTCTTTATCATTGGAAAATCAAATTAAAATTATTTTATTTCTGCATTAGATCCATTTGTTTTCGTAAAGGAAATTTTCATTAAATTCTTCGTTTCCTATAGGAAAAATTATAGTTCCATTCTTTGTTTTTCCTAAAATACAAATTGTTGTTAAATTCCTCGTTTCTCAAAGAACAAAACATTTGTTTTTTTGTTGATGTGATGCATATATTTTCATTTCTTGCATTCACATTAAGGCATTTGAAAAGAAAAAAATGCATGTGCATAGAGTTAATTGTGTGTTTTGCATAGGAACAAGTTAGCAAAGCTACATTTTAGTTTGTGCTCTTTGTTGTTTTCTCTCAAAACTGATTGCTTTTTCCCTTGGTAGCTAGGATTTTCATTGAAAAAGCTAAAATTGAAAATTTTTCTTATCATTTTAGCTTTCGTTTTTAGGAATTTCCATCATATCACGCAGTTAACCTCAAAAGGTAAATTTATAAACAAGATAAACTTAAAATTTACATCAATTTACTTAAAAAAAATTGGAACCATAACGATAACATTTAGAAGGTCTAGGCTAGAGACGTTCTTCAGTGTCGTTGAACATAGCATCTGTTGTTAACTTGTATATGATACATTCTGAGTGTGATACTTCACTCCACGTATGTAAGTATATCGAAGCTCATCCATGTACTTTCAGGTATATCGGGCGGTGTTCTAGTACGAAAAGTATAAGTCGGTGCTCTCACTGTGTAGTTTTGCATTAGAAAAAGCTAATACGGGCTTGGGCCTCCATGTACCTTCGGATATATTTGGGAGGAAAAATTTAGCTTTCGATCCATCCATATTGAACCAAATCGACTGCCTTGTAACTTGTGATACACTGAACACAACATTCGGGGAGATTACCTGCCCATACTCCTTGGTTCGCTAGGAGGTATTTTGCAATTCACAATTACTTGGTAAAACTTTTGCCTATAATCACCCTTTTATTTTTTTTGGTCATAAAATAAATCATTCATTGTGTAAGAAGAACACCCCTTTCCTTTCATTCACGTAGAATAGCATTGAAACCACCTTTACCACTTGAAGCCACTTTTGGTCGGCAAAGGCGACATCGCTCTATCGAAACTAGTACTATTAGTACCTCTGGTTCGCCATCATCCTCACATATACCAGAGTCGACACAAGTTGTTTCTACAAATCCTATTTAATCTACTGTTGTCAAGACGGATTCCTCACAGCTACCCATGGTCACGATCCATCCAATCAGTGAGACCATACCTCCGAAGCTCGACGTTTTTCAACTGGAAGTTGAACCAGATCTTGTCACTTTTTTTCCAGAAAATCTGAATCCCGAAGTTGAACGACCGGAAGTTGTTCTTGTATCAATCACCCCAAAATCTATTATAGCCATTGAGTCTCCCATATCGCGCAGTCAACCTCTTGAAATATACTTTGGGCCTAACGGTGAAATACTTCCACCTGGTTTAATTTCTATTGAATAAATACCACAAGATGAAACACCTTTAACTCCAACTCATTTTGGGGCAGATATTTACCTGTACGAATCTTTTCCTCAATCACCAGACTCAGCTTGTGTTGATCCTGTGTCTAGTACAGTTCTCGTAGATCCAATAGGGTATAAATTTGGTCAAATAACCATGTATGAGCTAACATCTTCGGCTGGACCATCTTTTCCAATTGCAACAACACTTGCTCTTGCTACCCCGTCGATGTTCACAACATCACTAGAGTCACATTTATATGGTGGCCCTTCTGTCCCATCTGGTTACCAATATTTATCTGGAACATTCTCTGGTGCATCCTCAAACCCATGGAATTCACCAATTTCGTCGTATGGTATTCTAACTGGTAAATCTATATTGAGTAATGAACGACTTGATCCTTTATACACATCATCAGGGAAATATAAAGCTTGTCCATCTGGGTATATTCCATCCAGTATAATTTCAAATGGACTACCTACATTTGGAGAATAATATTTTCCATCTTGATATAATCCTCATGATGGGGGCATCATATGGTCACCCATATTAATAGTTTTCATTGTTATTTGGTCATCCTAATGTCAGAATGAATGTGTGTCAGTGACATCCCATTCTACCGATCCAACCACAAATGGTTATACACTTATATCCACCAGTTCAACCTGTTGTACCCACATATATTCCACTTGTTAATACATCCTTACCCTTGCTATAGAATCAAACTATTGTACCTCAACCATATTAGGCTAGTCCTTCAGCCCAGTACCCTCAAGTATTGGGTCCCAACTCCTTTGGATCGTTTACAACAACCATCTGTATCCGGAATTATTTATTCACAAATGGATTATGATGTTATGGGATGTCGCAGCCGCAACCAGGTTATACCTATCCACAACCGAATCCAATCTATCCTAGTTTGGGTTATAATTTTTGTGGACAGACCCCTTTGCAGCCACAAGCGCAAATGCCACAACCTTCATTTCAACAAGTAGTGTACCCAGGTTTTGGTCAACAGAATCCTCAAGCGTTTGCTTTAGAAAACAACCCCTATCTACATTACCAACAATAGATTCCTCATGCTGGTGCTCAAAGGCGTGTTGCCTAAGAAATTCCAATAGACCTTGGCTATGCTCAACCCACTTAAATTGAAAGTTTCCCTTTTTTGCAACTTTAGAGTTACTAGATTTAAACTAGCTCACCAATGATCTAATCAATTACGCTCCTTGGTGGCTGGTGATACCTCATAAATTACCCTCAGATATTCCTAAGTTCAATGGAAACCCTGGAGAAGACCCGTCAACACATGTTATGACTTCTCATTTGTGGTGTTCATCTTACTCCCTAAATGATGACTCTATTTGATTATGTCCTTTCCAGTGTCCGCTCACTGGTCCAGCTATGAAATGGTACATTGAGTTACCGACAGCTTCATTTGATAATTTCACTGTCGTAGCTACTGTCTTTTTGACCCACTTCCAGTTACCCATACGATATGAAAATGGAACAGAACTCTTGAATAATTTTAAACAGAATAATGCTACTCACATTTATGATCATATTCATGAGTGGCATCATCGTCATAGAATGGTTAATACATTTGTTCCATATTAGCTCCATTTTGAGTGGTTCACTAAGTCCCTATTACCATCTATAACTGAGGATGTGTAAGGGTGTTTTCATCACTAAAGAGAAGGTTATTGCTCGTGCCCAATATTTAGACTTGATTTATACTCAGTCTGGCACGCTCTACGAGAAAATTCCCAAAGCGCTGCGATCTAATTTTACTATTCCTCCTCCATCTAAGGATTCTCATGCCAGAGACAGTATGATCGATACTATAAGCACACATCACTCTACTACATCTGATCCTATGCCTTCTTCTGAAATCCATGTTGTGTCATCTGACAAGGGAAAAAGTGACAAGCAACCCAAAAGTAAGAAAAAGGGGAAATCAAAGAAAAAGAAAACCTCTACCCCGTAGGAAAGATAATCTAATCAATCAACTAGAAATCAGAAACCTCATTACCCTTGCATAATTTTTAATGAGGTACACTTTGTTCGAGATTTTCCTCACCGCGCTGAAGTCTCAAAATTGGTTGAGACCTCACATGCATTTGCAGTGTTGACAGATCCATTTTCGAATCCAGACACAAATTTGGTTGCTATATATTTAGATTCAAGTTCCCAAGTTCTTATTTTGTCTGTCACGAAGCCATCAAATGATGTTTTGGTGTCAATGCATAATAAAGGTTACGGTAGTCAGGCTACTGATCAACCTACTACCTCAACCATGAATCCGTATATAGAATCGATACCCCCAACTTCTATTCTTGAATTGACAATCAAGCCACCAAAGGGAGTCATTCATAAATCGACATTTAATCCTCGAGCCCAAGATGCTCAAAACCATAATATAGTTGAAGATTTGGCTCAATCCCCTTCAACTATGTCAGCACTTGAAGTGCTTCAAAATTGTACCTCCCAAAAGCAGGCTTTGTTTTCAGAAATTGGTTGAATTGATCTGACAGATTCCAATCTCGTATTCTTTAATCATATGGGCTATGTGTTGCAATTACCAGTAGAATTGGCATTCTCCATATAAGTAAATGTTCTAAATCACCTTGTTCATCGTACTATTATTGGTAAGGGAGCATCTACGTGCATTATTTCTCTAAACTGTTGGAATTCACTTGGCTCGCCATGCCTATCTCAATCACCTACGACGTTGAAAGCTTTTGAAGAACGTACATATAAGCCTTGTGGTATTATCAATAACCTGCATGTTGAAATAGGGGTTAAACCGGTGAATGTTGAAGTTGAGGTTATTGATAGACCCCTTGATTACAACATTTTACTCGGAAGGCCATGGGTATATGCTATGACTACGATCGTTTCTACATATTTTAGAATGATCACCTTTCCACATAAGGGTGTCATCAAAATAATCAATCAACTATCCTTATTTGCCTCCAGTTCCCAGGTAAGTGGAAGCGTTCCATTAGTTCACGCACCCCAACTTGCACTTCAGAACATTGGTGTAGGACTCTTAAAGGATTCCACTCTCATGGGAACCTTTGCATTATCGCCGCCTGCGACTTCAACAGTTATTGTAAGTATAGAGACCTACTACATGATATCTTCCACTCTATCTGGCTTAAGGAAGATTATGGGTGATTTTGAAGTTCTTACGATGGATGAGTTCCTGTCGCCCAGCTCAATTGAGTTGGCATAGAAATCAATCTATATGGCTTCGGTGGCGAATCTAAAATCATCGTCGCTGGTCGTTTGGGTTGATCGTTCATTAGCTTTTGGTACTCCATCTGATCCTTTTTCCTCAACTTTCTTGACAGATGAAAATATTATGGGATCCATGATGTCAAAAGGAGAACCATGGTAAGATCATCATCATCACTCCCATCTTCAATATCACAAAGAGGATAATCTTAGTGAACTATATCACCCATCGATCAAAACATTATTTTCGAATTATTTTTATATTAATGAAATCGATTCCGAGAGAAATTTATCAAAGATTGAAGAAACCATTTCTATTGATATTTTGACCAAACGCGATGTTGTAGAAAATATTCATGTCGACGTGTCTTGTTCTCCATCAAAACTCGAAACATATCGCTCTCTCTTTCATGAATTTCATGATGTATTTTATTCGTCTTACGAGGAAATGCCAAGCACAGATACTAGTATCCTTGAACACACTATTCATATGTACCTTGATTTCTAACCTGTACGTTAATGCCTTCGTCTTCTTCATCCAAAGAAGGCCACTTCCATTAAAGCATAAGTTGAGAAAATTTTGCGTGTTGGTTTCATTTACCCCATTCCACTAACTAAGTGGGTTTCTAACATTGTTCCTGTTATGAAAAAACAAGGAACCATCAGAGTGTGTGTCGATTATCAAGATGTCAATGTTGCTTATCCAAAAGACAACTATCCTACTCCCTTTATCGACCATATTATTGATGATTTTTCTAGATGCGAAATCTTTTCATTCATGGATGGATTTTTTGGCTACAATCAAATCAATATCCGCCCAGAGGATCAATATAAGGCAACATTCATTTGTCCCTAGGGAACATTCGCTTATTGGAAACCATTAGGGGAATTTTTAGGTCTAAAATGGGCCTCCTAAGTAAATTATAAGATAATGGTGGAAATAATAAAATAAGATTTGATTACATCATCAAATTTTATAGGGAAAAAAGAAAAAACTATTTTTTCAACTCGTATTTTCAACTTATCTCTCAAATGTTTTACTCAAATTTTGAGCGGGAGTACTCATTGGATGAAAAATTTAATTCCTCATCCAAGGAATACTCATGTTACATATTTTTTATGGATCCTGCTACATGAAAAATGAGAAATACATGAAAAACGTGATTGCAATCACGTTTTTTCAGGTATTTCTCATTTTTCATGTAGCAGGGTCCATCAAAAGTATGCAACATGGGCACTCCTTGGATGAGGAATTAAATTTTTCATACAATTAGTACTTCTACTCGAAATTTGAGTAAAAAATTTGGGTGATAAGTTGAAAATACGATTTGGAAAAGTAGTTTTATTATTTTATTATTTTTTAGTTTTTTTACCCTTTTACTTAAAAAATGGTGAATCATCCCCCATGGTTGACATCATCATCTTGAATCCTATTGGTTCTTATAAATTTTATTTTGGTTGTGCATTTTTCTTAGGAGGCCCATTTTAGACCTCAAAATTCCCCTAATGTCCCGTTTGGTTTAAATAACACTGGGGCAACTTTTCAGAGAGAAATGGATTATGCTTTCAATGAAATCAAGCACATTGTTCAACCCTGTCAAGAAGATTTACCTCCGCATTCACAAAACCGGACTGATCACCCAATGCATTTGAGAGCTATCTTTTTATGCTGTCATCACTACAAAATATTCCTCAATCCAAATAAATGTGTGATTTGTGTTGGTTCTGGTCGTTTGCTAGGATTTTTCGTCTCTAAAGAAGGAATTCGAATCGACCCACTAAAGGTGCATGCCTTTCTTGATTTTCCTGCACCATCAAATTTTCTTCTATTGTAGAAACTTCAAGGAAAGGCTAACTTCCTAAGCAGGTTCATACCCAATTACGCCGAAATGGCTAAAGGATTTACTTGACTCTTGAAAAATGGGATTCCATTCCATTGGGATAAGTTTGTGCAAGGTTCTTTTGATGTTGTCAAGGATACTCTTGCTCGGGTTTCAATAATTTATCCCTCTAATTATTAGAGTGATTATTTCTTATAGATCGTTGTAGTTGATACCACCATTTCTATGGTATTTGTGCAAGTATAAAATGGGATAGAATATTTGATATATTATTTGAGTCGTAATCTCAATGATACAGAAGTGAAGTATTCGTATGTAGAAAAGCTTGCCTTGGTGGCTTTTTAGTTTTTCCAAAGATTTTGCCGCTCTATTCTGTTTCGGAAGACCATTTTCATTTCAGATTACAACCCCATGAATTACATTTTATGACGCCAATTGCTGGGGGAAATTATTCAAAATGGATTGTCATTTTGTAGGAATTTGCTTTGGAATTCATCATATCCAAGTCCAAGAAGTCTTTAGTTTCGGTTGAGCTTCTCTCTGACTTTCCCTCTAATAGTACTACTACTTCATCGGAACCATATATTCCTGATGAGTATCTGTTTCTAATTGGATCATCTGATCCTTGGTATGGGGATTTTATCATTTATCTCTAGACCCAAAATTTTCGGCCTAATAACTCTCGCTATGACTAGCGATGTATTCGATACCAAGCCAAATATTATCTTATCATCGGCGATACACTTCATCGTCGTGGTGTTGATACAATTTTAAGAAGATTCCTCACTCATGAGGAGGCCGAAAAGGTTTTAAATGATTGTCATTTTGGGGCTTGTGTTGGACACTTTTCTAGATATGCGACCGTGCAAAATATGCTCCATGCTGGCTACTTTTGGCCTACCATATTTTTCGACTGTATCCTCGCGATCAGAAGTTGTCATGTGTGGCAGATATTTCATCGTAAAATACACAAACCGCCAGCGCCAATGCATCCTATTGTCTCTGTAGGACCATTTTCAAAATGGGGCATTGACTTCATGACCTATAACCCTCGTTCATCCAGGGGGCATGGCTATATAATTGTTGCAGTATACTACTTTACCAAGTGGGTCGAAGCGATTCCTACATTCAACAACACAGGGCAAAAAATTGTATTGTTTTTCTTTAATCATGTCATTTCACGGTTTGGCGTCCCATAGGTTGTATTCACAGATCATGGATCACATTTTCGCAATCATATGATGAATGATTTGACTGCCAAATTATGATTTTCACATGATAGTTATACTACTTAATATCCACAATCAAATGGACAAGTTGATGCTATTAACAATATTCTTAAATGAATGCTTCAACAAATGATAGGAGCTCATAAACAAAATTGGCATGTGATCCTGTACTCAGGTTTGTGGGGGTATTAAACCTCGGTGAGAAACACAACCGGTTTTATCCCCTTTCAATTGGTATATGGCATGGAAGTTATCTTGCCAATCCGATGTGAAATACCATCGTTAAAACTCACAATTGACTTGTTACCTGACACCTCTTCTAAAGAATCACGTCTTTTTAACCTCATCCATCTTGATGAAATGCATTGTGAAGCCCAATTGGCCGACAAAGTGCATAAGAGATGTATAAAGGTGAAATATAACAAGCATGTCCAGCCTCACATTTTCTCAGAGGGTGACCTAGCCCTTATTTATGATCAGGAAGATGATGTAATTAATAGGTATAGGGAAATTTGAGCCGTTATGGCATGGCCACTATATTTTCCAAAGAGTTCTTTCTAAGGGTGCCTATGAGTTGGTAGATTACGATGGAATTCCTTTGGCACAACCCCGAAATGGGTTGCATCTGAAATGTTACTATGCTTAATCATGAGTGTAGTAATTTTTTGTATTATATTGTACATATGTTATTAATTTTCATTTACTATCTTGGTCTAATTTTCTAGATTTTTATTGAAGTTAGTAATCCGCTTTACATTTCATCACGGATGAATGAATATTTGGAACCATTCATTGGGTATTCTTATGGTGCTATTCGTATTATGCAGAATATATCCTCTGCAATATGGGCCATTTTCGCTCTGAATGACAAGTTAGTGAGTTTTCAAGGGATTTTTATAGGTCGATCTACAAACAATATCGTTGAGTATAGAAAGTTGATCAAACTTCTCTCTGATGCCATTTAATTTGGTATTAACCACATCATTGTTAAGTTAGACTCACAAATTATGGTACTGCAACTTAATAGTGTTTAGAAAGATTTTTAGTAACCCTCCATTAATTTAGAAAGCTTTTAAATTTAATTTTTGTATTTAACTTATAATTGTCATTTGACTTTTTGGGTTGGTCGGCCCTTTTTCCTGCACTCCTGATAAGTATTTATATTGTCTTCCTCCTCTCTCTTTTTTACAAACATTTTTCCTGATGATGGGTCTTGTTCTAGACCCGAAACGTTGACACAAAAATATCCACTGTGGAGATTCCGAACCCAGAAACTCACAACTCTCACCACAAAAATCTAAAATCTACAAGTGTTTATACTGTCCGAAATCCAACACTGCATCATATGTTCCTAAGAGTTCAAATTTTGGAACGACATTTTGATTTCATTCAATATCAACACATTTCCAGAAACTTGAACACATTAACTGATTCTTTAGCGAATTATGTTATAAACAGACATTTTCGACACATGTAAAAACACATTCACATAATTGAATAAGATTACGCAATAAACATAGGAAAACACTAAAATCAAATAGATAGATAGTTATAGGTTTTTAAAAAAATTGTGCCCAAGACACATTGGTTATCTGACCTCAAAATGTATGTAACATGTTAAAAGTAAACTAGTGGTGCTCATGATAACATGTGATTGATCTAGCTAACCTATGTAGTAACCACATCCAGTGGTTAGGAATGCCAATAGTATGTCGCTACAGTCGCATGGGTAACTATTTGATCCGAAAATCCAAAATTTCGAAGGTCAACCCCTGTATGTGCTGCTAAAGCTCAACAAGATTCTCAGCCATATCCAAATCTTGAAGGAATGGTCTCCCGACAACCATCTCTACTAGCTCATTCGCTCCATGCTCTGGCTCTCCCACTGGTCGAGCTCGACCCACATCTCCATACATCAAAACTTTTTTTTAGTCTTGGGAAAAAATTAAAATACAAAAACATGTATAAACCTTATAAAAATAAAAAAACGTGGTAAAAAATGTCTTACCAATTGCACCCCACTGAGCGCCTTCTAGTAAAAATAAATCTGGATCTCCTCTGAAGTTGACGTCATCATATGCATAGTCATCGATGGCGATAATCTATCGCCTAAACCAGGTGAAGAATGCAGTCGAGAACACGATGTTCGATTGACCAGAATGTCTAGCCAGAAGTTCTACCCATATCTACATCCTTGGATCTCTAGGGTTTGATATACCCAACGTCACATGCTGAGGCTGCATTAGTGGAATACGCTTTAAGGAAAAAGAAATGAGGATCGAACCATAGTTGAAATTTTTCTTCCTTCCTCCCTTTGCCTTGCTCAATTGTTCTTTCATTTGAGAGAGTACAACTTTAGCCTAGTTGGAAACTATTGATTAGATGCACTCTAGTGTATACTGCATATAATATCTATTTTCTACATGGAGTGTAGCGGTACCAACAAGCTTTGTGATCGTGAGAAAGATGGTTCTCAATGGAAAATCACGAACCTTGTGGATGTTTATTTTCCCATCCTTGCTTGACTCTGCCCTTGAATTGTAATACTAAAATATATAGTCTCTCACCGTCTCTCCTCCAAGAGTAGACCCTAAGAGAGAAATGGGTAGGCCTCTCCTCGACAAGACTATGAAAAAATAGATATCCTCCACTAAAATTGGGACTACTTTGTCCCCAATATGAAATGTCTCAATCGTTGGATCCCATGCACGAACAAGGAATTCCAATAGTTCCATATGTTGCCTCATCGCAGATAATCTGAAGTACTTCAGCAACCCACAATCTATGAGGGCTCTTATAGTACCCAGATCATTTAGAGAAATCATGTTTTGTTCCTCATGTTCTCTTTCCCTCCAATTAATTGTCATTTTGGTCTGTTGAACCCATGAAACAAAACCATAAAACTTGTTAGGACCCATTTCATGCAAAAAACTAGGTAAAATTTGGGCACACTGTAAAAAAAAAAATGTGAATTTCTCCCAATGCACCCCTGGTCAAGAGAAAATGTGTTGCAAATGCACATGGCCTTCAATTCCAGTGCACTGCAAAGCACATTTCGACGTTCAAGGGTGTGTTTCCCTATTTGAAAATTAAATTTACACTAAGGGGCCCAAATCCATTAAAAAAATTCAATGAAATGAAACCAAAATACTACTAAAGGAAAGATGAGGTTTATGGCACCAACCTAGATCAAATGGCGATGAAAACCGTCCATAGAATCGATCGCAATGAACAACTAAAGTTTGGGGGAAAAAATAGGTTCAAAGCTCCAAAATGAAAATGGTAACTTTAAAATGGTAAAAATGAATAGTAAAACTCTTTTAATTATTCATTTTATTATTTGCAAATCATAGTTACTACTGTGACTATGATTTTATTCATTTTTTATCATGAAACAGGTATTTTTAATCCATTTGATGTTTTTCTGAATAGTTTTACAGCTGATATAGCAGATTAAGTCATGCACATTTATTTCAAGAATTATTTGACCACAAAGCATACTTTTATCCTTATTCTTTTAGCTTTGATAAAAATGAAAAAGTACTTGAATCACACTTTTATCTCTTTTTCGAGCTTCGATAACAGCAGAAAAGGAACCCTTGGAGTCTTCTTTTAGCTCTTTTTAGACTCCGATAATGTGAAAAAATTTCTGAGAACTTGTCTTTTCGAGCTCTTTAAAGTAAATGAATTGACATATACTCAGTATAAGTTTAACCCTTTTTGGACTGGGATAGATTATATTCGAAAAATGAAAACCTTAGTCGAACATGACTAGGAGGTTCTCTCAGATATCATTTTACACTTTTTCGGATCTGAGCGACAACTTTAGTCATGGATTTTTCTTTTGTCCTCTTTTTAAAACTCTGTAAATATGAAAAAGGATTGGGTTTTCACTGTTGTTAGGCTCGTTAAAACATAAAATAGCAACGAGCTTGTCAATCATGGCAAGAATCAAGTTTCATTTATCACTAGACTCGTTAAATTATTAAATGGCGATGCATATTTTCCCAAAGGGTTGAATTATAGATCAAGCATATGTTATCCTCCTCAAGCTTGTTAAAAAATAATAGTTACTGGTTGACAAATGATCGGGGAAAATTTGGGAAAGTGAACAAAACTTTTACGGTAGTAGGTCGCTCTTGAACATGACACTTCACTCCATCATCGTGACTGTTTGGGTTCAATAATATTCTTGAGAATTCATTCATACCTATGGTTCATCATGCCTTCACTTCAGTTTTGAGTCAATGTTTTCAACTCATCTCAGTGTCGCCAATATGTTCAATATAAGTCATCCAGTGAATACTCATCCTTCTACAATACTTATAAACCTTCATTTTCATGATAGTCATCCCTGAACATTACTATATAAATTCATATTTTGTCTCTGAAATTAGTAACTCCCATTTCATGATAGATCAACTTCCTGTTGACATCAAATCATCATCCATGAAGTTTACTTAGAAACATCATCTTAAAGTACCATGAGGCTTGTTACAGCATCCACAAGATCCTTGCTTCCAGACCTTTGACTGCAAGATTTTTTTGGCGTTCGACATCAAATCATCTATTCACACCTTACTAAATGTACTGTAGTACCTTGAGAACCATTAACATCAATGGTGGTTCTCTCGCATTTGTTAACAACTCACATCGTTGGATGATAATCAAATGGTGTCTTACCATGTTCGACTAAAAATCATAAATTCGCATGGCTAGACTTGTACCTGAAAGATCGAGCCAATGGATAAGAATACCCTGGATCTACTTTCAGCCATCTAGGCTGCGATTTCAAGATTGTTGTACACATCATGTGTACGGTGACCTTACATATATATTTTCATCTAAAGATGGTCCTATATCTATAGGCATGTCTATATTGGGAAACACTCCAATGTAGATGACTTTCTATACTATGTACATGTTATTAGATAGTTTATATGTTGAGCATGGGAATTCCTCCCTCGGCAATTCCTGATCAAGATGAAAATATCATGATATAATGTATTGTAAGATTGATGTAGGTCACTACTCCGCTTCAGTTCCATCTCATCATGTCGTAAAGCATCTCATTCAAAAAATATTATTATTATTTTGACTTCATGCTTTAGGGGGTCAATTTGGGCATCATTCCCCATAACCTCGTTAAAATAGATACCATCACCAGGATCAATGCAGTAGGGTCTATCATCCCCTTACATTTCAGTTTCTATATGCCCTAAGAGAAGAAAAAATCATTCATGGCTTATATTGTGAGAATTCCAAGGTTTGAATTATATGTTATATCACTCGTGAAATCACGAATGTTGCCTCTAAAGGGAATAATTGTGTTTCATATGCAACATCCTCCATTCAAGGGTGCACCGCAATGCACTTCCCGACATTCAAGGGTGTGTTGGTCACCTGGGAGCGGAATTATCATTGTTCCGAGAATCTCTACATGGTCAATGTCTTCTAGAAGGGTCCATATGTGTCAAACATCAAATCCAAGTGTCCATCTAACACCTCTCAATTTGGGAACATGTATTGCCTATTATTAGAAAGTAATTCATTGATAAACTACCATCATTTTCCCTATAAATTGAGCACATATCCTAGTGCTAGGGAAGGAAGAATTTTGAGAAAGAAATGTTGTTGGATTCTCATTTGAAAGAGTGAAAGTACTGATATGTTTCTGGTGTGATGTTGGATGTGATGAGTCTAGGATGAAGTTGGAGCTAGTGACATCAAATAAATCATTGGTTGTAACCTCCCCGTTATACTCTTTAATAAATATTGTTGTTCATTTTCCCATATATGTATCTTTTTATGTTTCTATTTCTCATGAAATGGACTCTTGAATGATATATATGATTCACATCTAGTCTATTTGAGTGATTAAGATAAGTAGGAATATGTATATTGCAATATGTTTGTTGTTCTCTATTTATGCTTGCAGGAAACAATCTGGTGATCTTAGTTGGATTGGAAGTGACAACAAAAGCGACAGAAGGAGAAGAAGAAGCGCTTAGATCACAAGCAGGTTCTTCTATCATTCGATGTGTCTATTTATGTTAGATAAAGTGATATCAAAGTCTTTCATATGTTGTTCTAAGTGCCTAGCACCACACTTAGGGAATTTGATTTATCTGTAGATCATAATTCTGCATAACACTTGTTCATTTTTAAAAATTGTTTTAATCATATAATTTGTCCACAATTTCATTTTTCAAATATGTTGAAAACTTAAGATTTTTAAAACTATGGTTGAAAACTTGTCAAAATATTAAGGTTTTTATGAGTATGATGTTTTTATCTCTAATGTTATGATTGAAAACACTTACAATTTTCGGGTTTTTTAGAGTTAAGATATTTTATCTTTAACAAGATGGATGGAAATCGTTGGAATTTATAAGGCTTTGAGACATGATATTTTTATCTTTAACATCATGTAACAAAATTGTTGGAATTTTCTGATTTTTCAAAGTCCTAATATTTTATCTTTAAATCCATTGTTAAAAACTGTCAAAATTGTGACCCATTTTTTTTTTGGTTATTACAGCATGAACACTTTTTTGTTTCGAGAATGTTTTTTCAATCCTTTTTTCAAGAAAAAGTTTTGGTTTTTAAAAATGTTGAAATTTTAACCTAAAAAAACCACCGTTCTGGAATACACACTTTTCATTTTTGGGGTGTTATCCCATATTTTTTGAGTGTTTTTTTGGCTAAAGTTCTCATTTTGAGGTAATAGTTCATGTTTGATCAGTAAAATTGTTAGAATAAATCCACATAATTTAGGATGGTGATAGATATGCAGGCCAAGTGCAGTCGTAATAAAGAGTGTGTGCTATTTTTGGTTCAAATATCTAGCGATAAAGGTAATTAAGTGGAGGATGTAGGTTTTTTGAGTAGGTATCTAGTTCTACAACAGTTGTAGGAGGTGTTTCCAACATATATTTCAGAGTTTCCACCTCACAGGGAGGTATAATTTTCTATTGAGTTGGTACCAGGGGAAGAACTATCATCAAAGGAACCCTACATGATGAGTACACTTGATTTGGTAGAGTTAAAGTTGTAGTTGAAAGAGATGCTTGATAAAGGATACATAAGGCCAAATGTATCACCATGAGACACACCAATGTTGTTCGTGAAGAACAAGGAAGATACTTTCAGATTGTGCATTGATTACAAGCAGTTAAACAAAGTGAACATTAAGAATAGATACCCATTATTGATGATTGATTATTTGTTTGATCAGATGAAGGGAGAAACATGTTCTCTAATATTAACTTGAGATAAAGATATCATCAGGTACGCATCAAAGAGTTGGACATCTACAAGACTACATTCAGGGAAAGGTATGGGAATTGTGAGTTTGTTGTAGTTCCATTCAATTTGAGTGATGCTCCAGCTACATTTATGTGTTTAATGAATAGTGTGTTATGTCCTTATCTGGAAAAGTTTGTGATTTTATTCATCAGTGACATATTGGTATATTCTAAGAATGAAGAAGAACACGTTGAGAATTTAGAAGCAATGTTGATATTTTTGAGAGAGCATTAGTTGTATGCTAAGCTCAACAAATGTAGTTTCTTTCATTATTGGGACATGTTGTTTCCAAGGAGGGCATAAAAATGGATCTAGAAAGAGTAAAAGCCATCTTGGAGTGGGAAGCTCCTAGAGATGTATATTAGGTGAGATCCTTCATGGGTTTGGCAGGCTATTATAAGAGGTTAATTAGGAAATTCTCACAGATTTATTATATGATTACATCATTGCAGAGGAAAGGCAAGAATTTTGAGTGGACAAAGGAGTATGAGGCTAGTTTTGAACAAATTAAGCAATTATTGACACATTCTCTAGTGTTAAAGATCACATATCTGGAAAAATAGTTTGTAGTATGTGCAAATTCTTGCAAAATAGGGCTTGGTGGAGGACTTATGTAGGATGGACAAGTGGTATTCTACGAATCTCAAAAATTGAATGAACATGAAAAAAACTATCCGAAACGTGATATTGAGCTAGAAACAATCATCCATGCATTGAAAATGTGGAGGCACTATCTTCTGGGCAGGAGGTTTGTACTGATGACCGATCATAGTGGGTTGAGGTAATTTTTTAACTAGCTAAATATGAATTCCAAGAAAGCTAGATGGTGGGATACAATTAGGGAGTTTTATTTTGAGATCAAGTACATCAAAGGTAAAGAGAAAAAGGTTGGAAATGATCTTAGAATGAAGATATAGGTAAATCAAATTGCAGCTATTAACTCCTATGGGATAGATTTGCATGATAGGATCTTGCAAGCAGTTTAATAGGATGTCAGATATATGGAGATTAGGCATAGATTGCAATAGAGTACAAGTACAGATATAGATATAGGTGCAGGTAGTGGTACAAGTGCAGGTATACAACATGTGTACTATCATCTCACGACAGATGGATTGGTCAAGGTTAGAGACAGGATTTATGTGCCAAACAATAGTGTGATCAAGAAGGTGATCTTGAGGGAGTTTCATGTGAAACCATATTTAGGTCACCTAGGCTATCAGAAGACATTAATTGCAATGACTATATTCTATTATTTTATGAATCGAAGGATGGGTGTAGCAGATTTTATGGACAACTATTGGAATGCCAGGAGGTAAAGGCAGAGTGTAGGCATCAAGGTGGTCCACTAGAGCCTATTGTGATTCCGGAATGGAAATGGGAGGTCATTTTCATGGACTTTATTATAGTGTTTCTAAGGAAAGTGAGGAAACATGACTCTATCATGGTTGTTGTGGATGGGTTGACGAGGGTTTCACACTTCATCCCGGCAAAGAATACATATTCAGCTAGTGAGGTAGCACATGTGTTCATCATATAAATATTAAGATTTCTTGGTGTTCCAAACAATATCATGTCATAAATGGACGTAAATTTCACTTGCAATTTTTTGAAGAAATTATTTGAAAGTTTGGGAACCGAGTTGGCCTTCAACACAACTTACCATCCACAAATAGATGGATAGACTGAGAGGGTCAACAAAATCTTGGAGGACATTTTGAGGATGTATGTGATGCATTAGAAACATAAATGAGAAGAGTATCTACCATTGGTTGATTTTGCAAACAACAATGGGTATCATGAGTCATTAGGGATGAGTCCCTTTGAGGCATTGCATGGGAAAAGTTGTAATACTCCCATCAGTTGGAGTGATCCGGTTAACATGCTATTGATTGGAATGGATATTTTGGAAGACATGGAGTAGGAAATTAATGTTATAAAGAATAATCTAAAGGAATCATGGGAAATACAGAATATTTATTCATACCAACACATGGTATTTAAGGAGTTTCAGGTGGGGGAGCATGTGTATTTGCACATAAAGCCCTATCGTATCTTGTGCCAAGTTGGAACCATAGTATTGTGAGCATTTTGAGATCCTTGAGAGGATTGGAACAGTGGCCTATCGACTTGCATTGCCTCCAACAGTGAAAGCCCATGACGTGTTTCATATTTCAATACTTAAAAGGTATATAAAGGATGTTCATCATGTTATTAATTGGTATGGATTGCATGTGGAGCAAGAAGGATAGTTCCAGTGAGAACCTCAATGGATATTGCAGCAGAAGTATCTCATGCTCAGGAACAGATCCATCGAGCAAGTTAAAGAGCAATGGAAGCACTTTGGGCCCGATGAAGCTATATGGGAGATGGCAGATCATATGCATGCCATGTATCCTTATTTGTTTTCTGGTTGAGGAAAATAATTTTTGGTTTGATGTTTGGTATATGTTTGGCATATGTTTTGATGATGTTTTTCTATATGTACACATGTATATGGATGTAAATACCCCCACAAGCTAAGTTATAAATATCCAATAAGCAGTATGGATGTATATGGTCGTGTTATCATGGTTTTTCTTTGAGTAAGTTACTCATTGTAAATACTTCATCGAGATAGGTTATAAAGCTCCATCAACAATAAGTTTTCTTTTCAGTGGGTTGCTAAGGTGTAGGTGTTGTTTAACACCAATGATGGTGTTCCCCAAGGGGAAGGGTTTTGTAACAGACTCGAGAAAAAGTTCATGTAATAAAATTTAATAAAGGGAAAAATAGTACCACGGTTAAGGGAAAATTATTCCAAGTTGAAAGTTGGGAAAAGATATCCTAGCGGGAATCACTGGATATGTGGTTATGGCTAACTAAAATTGGCAAATGCAATGACTAAGGTATTAAAGAGGAAACAAATAATTTTTGCACATTTATTTATGAAAATAAAGGAAAATAGGAGAAAAGGAAGGTAAAAGGTTAGAAGTTGCATGTGAGGAGTAAAATGAAGGAAAATAATGGAAAATGAAGAAAATATAGGCCTCATTGATAAAATTATTGTGAGGATCAGTTGGTACCATTTGTCAATTCAGTTTTTGAGCTCTCTCATTTCTCTCTCTTTCTCTCATACTCTTGGATACTTAGAGTTTTATTGGAGAAAATGAGAATTGAGACAATAATGAGGAAATAAAGTAAATGAAGGATAAGGAAAGGAAAGAAAAGAAAACATAAAGCAAAGAAGAGCAGGAACTAGCAGCTTCAACAAGAATACTTTCATATAACATATTGCAGGAGTGGTTTCCTAGCTAGTTTGGACATGCATAGCTTATGCATGTTGGTATTTGTTTCTCTTGTTATTGGTGGCATGTTTTTTCTGGGTTTTGATAGTGGTTTTCAGCCTCCCCTTTCCTCTTTCTGAATGCCATTTTTTTTGGGATTT
The DNA here is from genome assembly GCA_034641835.2 of Pinus albicaulis. NCBI lineage: Eukaryota > Viridiplantae > Streptophyta > Pinopsida > Pinales > Pinaceae > Pinus > Pinus albicaulis. The sequence continues at coordinate 237,664,155 of CM076572.1, forward strand.
TGATCTCATTTTTGAGCTTTGGAATTGCCAAATTGATTTCAGAATCTAGGGTGGAGGTGGTGTCAAGGAAAATTCCTAAAGGCATAGGAATCGCTTGATTATTTTGGAACGATGCATGATAAACCCTGAGGGTGGTGTCTCGGTTTAGGGCCTAGTGATCCGAGATTGGATTATGAAAAATCTAAAGAGACTAGAAAATCCCTTAAGGATAGTGATGGATTCCAGATGGCATTCCAAGTTTGGTTCATTTTTTTTAGCGGAGCATCCATTTTGGTGTGATAATGGTATGGTGAGGGTGGAGGTGGTTTAACATCTAGATTCCCTTGGTTGTTTTGGAATGGTTTATCCATAATATCCCACATTCATGCTTGGAATATGGCATGGGGGTGACTGGATGAATATATATTTGGCTCAACCATGTCTATGGCTGAGTGGTACGTGGAAGTCTCGAACCTGGTTGGTTATTGCCTATGTTTAATGGAGTCTAAGTTCTCTTGCTTTTGTACTTATTAATGTGTGGATTTAATGGTTGTTGTATCATTATTATTTCCATGGTTTTATGCAGGTTATAAGCATGGTTTAATGATTGGTTCATGTCATGGTTATTTCATGTATTTACTTGTAATTGTTAAAATTATGGATGCAAGACCTAATTGACGTCATATATCTTCAAGGAAGAGGGTGGATATCCATCTTGTAATGTCCCATAAGAGTTTTTAGTCATTCATGATTTCTCTTGCATCTTATACTTGTAGATTTCATTCATGCCAAGTGTTTGACAGAATGTCAATCGCGGTTGGGGATGGTTGGGCCTTTTCCTAGAGTGAATTTTTGGTTATTTTGGATTTTTGTCATGTGTTTGATGTATTTTGAAAGCTACAAGAAGTTATGGGAAATTTCAAAGATTATGGTCTTAAAAGGTGCCTAAAATCTCATGGACGTAGGCACAGGTCTGGGAAATTGAGTCCCTAGATGCACACATGCATATGCTATGGGAGTATCCAGAGCCTCCCATATGCACCCTTGCCCATATCAAGGGAGTGTATGGGGTTTTTATTCTGCAAAAGTCACTGCGACCCAAGGACAAGTCAACTTGATGGTTTGGATAGCCTCTGGGGGTCCTGTAGAAGGTGCAAGGAATCTTTGTTATTGCTTCTGTGTTAATTCCAGTTACTTAAAGTCACCAAGGAGTTTGAGTCTACTCTTAACTTCCCTCGGCTCACATTTACCTTGATTGGTTTGTTACTTGGATAGATGTGAAGGGAGGTGTAAGTTACATAAATTTAGGTAATCATTGTAAGTGGAAGTGTCAACTATATCGACTAAGATTTATTTGTAGACAAGTAGTAGTCATCGTCATATGTCTAGGGGAGTGTGACTTAACATTCATCCCTCACAATTATTTTTTAGAGGATAATTGGCAGGAAATTATTTGACCCTTCCTCATAGAACTAGGTTTAACACCCTATCCTGGAACATATCATGGCACTATGTACCAAATATATTTTCAACATATATTCCAAGCTAAAAAACACACACTTTCAAAAATATCATAACAATGTAATTAAACTAACATAAAATAACATAATGTTGCTTCCTATCATGTCATTTCTCATTTCTTGTCCACCACATAGATCACTTATTCTATGGATATATTATATCCCATTTAACATGAAGGGTAGTTTATATCACAAGGTCATGCATAACCATAGCACAATGTTATTTCCATGCTTCTCATCAATGAACCATGCAAATCAACTAGTTTATCCTACACATGGTACTAATTGCATTTAATTTATACCCTTAAACCCAATATCCATGTACCAAAATACTTAAATTAAAACTTTCATGATAGAAGAAAATCACATAATATCCATCATTAATAACATAACAATAATTAATCATAGGATTGACATATATGTAGGTCCACATTTCCGTAACTAAATTTCCAATGTTTAATAATATTCCACATTCATTAAGCAAGGAAGTACAATTAATTCATAATGTAAAATGAGTTATCTAGGTCAAAATGGGGTGTTACATACACCCACTCTTTGGGAAGATTTGTTTCAAAGTTATGGTAAAATAATGGGATGACCTAAAAATATGGCCTCTACATCCTCTTAAGTGTTATATATTGGTTTATACTTGTCCTAATATATCGTAACCTAGTCCACTGAGTGATGTCTATGCCATTGGACCCTATTTTCCAATATGCATAATGGTTCCCACGTCCAAGACTTGCAATTCCTTCTAAATAATTTTGAGAGATTCTTCAATAACATATTGTTATAATAGTACAAATACATGAAAATTATCACGTGTATTTGTAATATGGATGGTAGTACAAGATAGTAGGAAATTGGTCTAATTCTTTCTCGAATTTTAAATTTCCTTATAAATTACGTGACAACTTTGTCCCCTTTCCAAAATGAATGGTACTCCTATTAGGATTGATATGAATAAAACCCTTATCTCACAAGTAATAAATGTTTCTAGTTCTATGTGCATTAGCATAAATTTTCTATCTATTATTTTCCCTCTTTAACCATTTTCTAATTTGAATCACTTATTCCTCCATTTCTTGAATCAATTTTGGTCCTATTGTCACTTAGCCCTCTAACCTTTCTCAAGTCAATGGTGTCATACATGTGATTCCATATAGATATTAATAAAGAGTTATCCTAATTGAGCTATGGAAATGTCTTCCATATAGATCTTAATAAATAGTATCTTGATTAAGCTATGGAAACTATAAGCAAACTCGACCATAGTTAGATATTTTTCCCAATGGGTTTGGTTATCCGTAATATATATACTCAGCATGTATTTCATATCTTGATTCACTCTTTCTGTTTAACCTTTTTTAGGATGATACAATTTTCCATTTTTTTAAGATGATACATTATTTTTTACTTTAATTGAATCCCCAATGTTAATAGAGTAATTGTCCAAAAGTTGGACATAAAATGAGAGTCTCTATCCCAAATAATATTCTTAGGTAACCCATGTAGATGAATAAATTCACTTATAAAAACATATTCCAAATAAATTAAATCATGTGTGTCTATGTATAGGCTTTAACCCTGTACAATTAAAATTGTTGCAAACATATACTTAATAAAACATAAAATATGCAATGGAAAACACACATATTAACATATATATTCTACATAGAAACCTTAATCTGAGAAAAAAAAAAAAATCAATATATTATTCTATGAAGTATTGTAATACAATATATATCCTGCAACTTCCATAAATTAGCAATCCATTTACCATGGATTAGAATACAATCATATATCCTTAACCAAAACTACATAATCATGGAAAAAATTTCCATGTTCCACAAAATTGTTAAAGGTGAACACCATGTGTTGAAAACCACCAAAAATGAATGAAAAGCATCACCCAATTTTTTTTTCCCAGGGGCACTGCCCCTAAAATTTAATGTAGTGGGGCCTTTCACCCCCCTGAACAAAGGGGGGTTTTTCCCCATGTAGACCCCCCATTGTGCCTAGCACACTGTACAAAGTGTGGTGATATACATGCAAAGAATATAACATATACCCAACATTCTCCCATTTGTTGTTTTCTTCACACATAGGGGTCGCGAGAGTACATGATTAGCAATCTAGGAAAATAATTACCATTGTTTCTATACACCAAGACGACCTATTAGTGCTCATTGATTTTGTTAATGAATCTGCAACATTCTTCAAAGTTCACACTTTCAAAAACAACACCTTCTTTTCTTCAACCATATATATCACAAAGGGATAATAAACATAAATATTCTTTGAATTAGAATGGTACTTTGGGTTTTCTCTTGGAATATTGCACTCTAACTATAAAATTATATCCTCGTAGATTGTTGGACTAACCCAATGCTTTAACACAATATTTTCAACCATACTTCTTCCTTTCTTGCATGAGTGGCTACCATGTATTTAGCTTATACAATTGAGAGTTCCATTACATACTATCTCTTTCTCATCCAACTGATTTCTCCTCAGAATAGGTCAAACATGTACCCACTTGTATACTTTTTGTGATCCAAATATTTAGCTTAGTCTACATCAAAAAAGCCATGTATGCCACCAACATTCTATCCAATCCTAACCTTCCTTGCCATTATAGTCTATAACTAGAAGTGCCACACAAATTCTTGTAAACCCTGTTTACTATTGTCAATTTTTCCTTCCTTGGTTTTGATATATACTTTCTCAATACTGCCACTGCATGTGTAGTGTCTAGTCTGGTAACAACCATTGGATACATAAAAATTATAATTGTGATGGCATATGGAACATGGGATATTTCCTCTTCCTATTCTTATGTCTTGGAACATTGTTTTGAGGATAACTTTACACCTACAGGAATAGGCAACTTAACTAGTTTATATTATTGTGTATTAAATCTTCGCAATATTGTCTCAACATACTTCTTCTTTAACCATATGCACATGTTTTCTTAATCTCATTTAATTTCCATCCCCGTATTAAAATTTTCAACACCATTATCCTTAATGTCAAATTTATAGAACAATTAATTTATCACTTCCTAGATGATTTCCCTTATCATTTTGAGTCAGTGAAATATCATCCACATACAAGACCAAATAAATAACATGATCACCAAATAATTTTTAATACAATAGTGATATTATTTTCTTCTTGTGAAGCCAAGTCCCAATGATAAGTATCAATTTTTTGGTACCAAATCCTTGGTGATTGATTTATCATACAAGGTATTTTTCTACCTACATAATAGTTCTTTCTTTCCCTTCTATTGACGGCGTTAGACCCGCCAACATTCAGGGTATCTCCTCGATATGAAGCCCCAATTAGAACTCACGTCATTTGGTGTCGGAGTCCCATATGAAACAAATGATCAGTTTTCTTATTCTTAAATATATGCCTTGCCTCTTGTTGTGAGTAAGAGAGAGTGATGAAGATGTACTTTCGCAAACCAATGGGGAGTGCCTGGTGAGTGTCTGAATGCAAGTGTGTCAAGGTTCTTCTATTGAAAAAGGGGGAGAGAAAGAAAAGTGATCCTCTAAGAGAAAGGTAACAGTACCACCCAGGAAGAGACACACGTGAAACGAAGGATTCCATCTAACATCCAGTGGAATAGTCCACAATGGATGCGACGATCATTACACATAAAAACTTAAAAAGGTATGTCTAATATCCTGTGGAATATTCCACAAGTATGGACAACAATTACACACAAAGAAGTACAAGAAAGATCTATCTAATATCATGTGAAATATTTCACAAGCATGGGACAAAAGTTATAACCATTACATAACATTCTCAACAAGATAAGCACCAAAATAATCGAAGTAGTTCAACTATATTAGTACATGTGAACAACAAACATGAAGTATAAACATAAGATGAATAATCTTGCAAACATTTAAGTCATGCATGGAGAACGTGTTTGCCTTGGTAGGATTCTATTATTAAGTAAAATTTCCGAGACACATATATACAATGAACATCACTAGCTCCAATAGTGGATCATTGGAGCCACTCCTTGCTCCACAAAAGAACTAGATATTCTCTCTATTGATTTTATAGTGGAGCTAAGGTGAAAATTCATTTTATCATACAACAAGGGAGTATATATAACCAAGGGTGTCTCTTTGAATACCTCATGAATGTTTGACTTCCCATGACTTTTCAACTTACATGAATCTTTACATTCATGTGTGTCCTTTGGACTTCCACTTTACAATACATTTGATTACAATGGACATGATATACAATAGCAATGTTGCAACATGACCACTCATGAGACAACATGAAATGACACTTGTGACATGGATTTCTTGATGACATGTCAATGCAAAGCCATTATTATTGCTGAGAGTTGAGTGTCTTCATGAAAGATATCTCCTTTACTCCTCTACATGCCTTTGTGATAGGGATTCATCAATGATATCAAGTCTTGGATAGTGGTCACAAAATATTGTCCTTTCACTTTTCCTTGATCAATCATATTGTAAGTTCACCTGCAAGAGTGTCTTTGAGAATGATTTCCTCCTTCTTCTCCTCCTTCATCATCTCTCCATGACTTGATAGAATACATGTTCCTACAATTCACTAATGAATATAAGACATCAATTCAAAAACCCTTAGCCTAGGATGATACATTCTAATACATTACCTAACCTGGAAAAGTGATATATTGGGAAAGGAGGTTCAGTTGCCATGCAGATGCACAGTTCAGGAAAGCAAGGGGAAACCTTGATCTTTGAGACTGTACAGTTTGTAGTTGAGGCTAGGCCAAGGGACATGACTACATATTTTACGGAGTCAGTGGGGACATGCAGAAGGGATGAGACTTGGGAAAGCTAATTGCACAGTTTAGGAGGTCAAGGAGGATTGGGTGAATATGCAGTGTGTAGTTCTAAGGATTAGGAGATGAGCTTGTGTCTTGATGTTGCAAAGTGTGAAATTCAAGACGGGCACCTTAACTGCGCAATTTTGGAGGTCAAGGTCAGGTCCTATAAAAAACAATGTGGAATGGAGTAGTCTTGGGAACCTAGTACTAAACTCCGCGCAGTGCCAAGAAAAGGGGTCACAACCAAAGGAATGAGACTGCATAGTGCGCAGCTCAGGGAAGGCTTGGATATGATGAGTTGCTTGGTCAAGAAGTTTTCCAGAAAATGAATAAGTTTTGGACTGGTGAGATTGATGTGAACATTGATGGACTTTGAATATGATCACACACTTAGCATACTTGATGACTCAAACTACATTGATCATCCGAGACATAAGAAAATAATTCTCCTCTATGTGACAACTTTACGACTAGTTATGACAAGTGCGACACCAAAGATACACTTTACGACGACTGTGACAACACTTATACGATAGTGCTCAGAACTTTGGAAATGAGTGCGACAGATACTTACATGGTTATAAAAACTCATTTACACAAATATGACCTCTTGAAACCATTGGAAAAATCTCATACATTCACTGTAAGAACCAACATGCCAAATGGAAACACTTTTCCTATATTGTGAAAGGGATCACAACACATTCAGAAAATAAATTAAATTAACTCCAAATTTTGAGACAACCCTAAAGAAGATCAAGGAAGGCTTCGAAATTTTGTATAGGATAAAATTTTGGAGGGGTTTGTAGAGGCTACAACAATTGGTGACACATTGGTAGGATTCCATCTTTTGTATTTCAGTTAAATTATTTTTTGCAGGACCTTGGTTCTTTTGGGAGTATTGATTTATCATGTAGATCACTTTGGTTTCCCCATGCACCTCGTGAATCAACTAAGTCCCCATCATGCCACTATGGTTTAACTTCAACAAAGATTCAACTTTATCACAAAGTTTCAAACATAGGAGGGTAATGAAGCTCACAATTTTAAGATCTTCAAAGTATAATTTTTAGTCTCTCATGTTGCTCCACTATCAGTGGGACTGGACAGTACCTAGGCTGAGTCACTTAAGGAACACAAACATTTCTCCACATACAATGAGCCTGAATAGTACCCCAATGGAGTTTCTTTATTTACCTCCCTACGTAGGAAATATTTCTCTTCTTTCACCTAATTATTTTTTTTGAAAAGAGGGCTATGCACTGCCACTTATTTATTTTTGGTGGAAGAGGTATCCCAACTTATTGAGAGTAGGAGAGGTTTTTCCTTGAGAGAAGTATATAGGTTTATATGTTTTAGTTCTTCCCTTTTAGATGTTACCCTTCTCCATTTTTACTAATTGGATAAGCATAAAACACCCCAAAAAAATCCAAATAATGGAACAAGGTTTCCCAGATAAACACGAGTTCATGGTTTTCCAAAAATCTCCTTACAGACGGATCATATTTTTCATTGGAAATTTATCAGCCAAAAGAAATAAAAAATACAAGGAATATATACCAAAGGCTAACCAAATGTTGAAGTGTCAAAAGGCTCCTTATATTTCAACTACATGCACAATTTCAAAAACCAACACGAGGACAACACTTTATTCACATGAACAAAAAAATATGAAAGAAAGAAAACAATAAGAACAAGAAAAAAAAGCAAAAGAATAATATGTACATAGTGTAGGGCACAACCCAAAATTTTCATTGAAAATAATGCTTCAGATCTTGGCCATTAAAAGGGAGAGATTTAGTCTTCCCTCTAAGTGATTGAAGATGATAGGCTTGTTGGCCAAGCTTCACATGCATAGTGAATGGTCCAATCTATAGGGATTGAAACTTAGTGTGTTTTCCTTTGTCCTCATGGGCTTTATACAATTTCAAGACTAAGTCACCAACACTGAAGAATTTCTTCCCTACAAACTTCTTGTTGAACCAACTCTTGATACCATTTTTATGGAGGAATATTTTTTCTTTAGATTTTGATATTTCTTCTTGGATCTTATGAATGGTGCCCATCCTATGCTGCACTAACAAACATGGCTTTCCTTAGGACTCTTGGGAAAGTTAGAGAGAAAGCAATTAGATGTTGGGAGGGAGAATAGATTATTTTCCATATACTAGGAAGTAAGGGGAGGTGTTCCGGGAAGGTTTAAGCATGACTCAATCGACCCATAAAGCATTTACCAAAGCATAGTGCCAATTCCTTTGTTCATATAATATTGTCTTACTAATGATGCAGATCAAGTTTTTATTAATGGATTCAACAAAACCATTCCTCTCAGGGTAGTAGTTAGTGGAATGCTTCATTAATATTCCATTTTCTAATGCAAAATAATAAATCTTTAGTGATGAGAAATATATTACATTGTTAAAAAAAAGTGACATAGGAATGTAGAACCTGGAAATGATGTTCTCCTATAGGAAAGTCATGACTTGCTGATCATTCACCTCTTTTAGTGGATCTTCTTCTGTCCATTGCGTAAGGTAATATATAGCTATGAGAATGTAGTGATCCTCGTTTAATGAATGTGGAAAAATTCAACCATTAATATCTAAGCCCCATTGTTGGAACGGTTCTTCCATTGCGATAGGTTGTAGTGGGGTGAATGACTTCTTATTCCTATTGGCACACCTTTGATAGACCTAAAATTTGCAGACATAAGCGTGAACATCTTTGAATAGTATGGGCCAATAGAATTCGACATGCATGACTTTATGTGCCTTTTTGTTTCCCACAGAATGACCCCCAGATAGTCCTTCATGGAGATCACATAAGACCTTCTCTAAATCATGTGCGTCCAAACACCTCAGCAATAATCTATTTTGGTGCTTTCTGAAAAGAACCCCATGCATCAACTGATAGGATAAATATTTTAGCCTTAGTTCCCTCTTCTTTAGTGCATAAAAGTGGTAGGGAATGGTCTCATGCTCAAGGTATTGGCGAACATCCACATACCAAGAGTTTATGTTGGTAGTGGAGGTGGTTTTCTTGATATCATACATCTCAATTTATTTCTCTCACCCTGGGGGGTCTTACTATTCTTTTGCATCTACTGATTAGGCTACTAGTCAACAGAGAACATGGTCCTTGATTATGTGTACCAATTTTATTTCTAAGGCATATTCCTACAAACCAGTCATCCAATTTTCCCTTCTTTCACCAAACTCCTTTTGAGGGAGACGTGATATGACTATTGGGTGTAGGATAAAGATAATACAATGATTATTCAATAGACAGGGCCGGAAATGGTTCAAAAATTTGTCTAATGTATAAGCTTGTTTATCCATGGAGGGGTGGTTCATCTTAGGTCATGGACTTGTGCTCATGAACGAGATAGGTCGCTCATTGTTTAGATCATTTTTCAGTGTAAGTACAACGACAAGATATGTGTCAGGAGAAAAGGTATAGAGAAAAAAATCCTTGTTGAAATTTGGGCTATATAGTGTGGGTGCTTTTGTGATCACCTATTTGATACGGGAAAATGCATCCTTTTCCCTTTTGTCTAATCTATAAACAAGATCCTTATTTACCATCTCCTATACTGGTTTGACAACTCGAGCATAGTCAGAGATGAATTTGCAGAGGAATTTGATCTTCCCCATGAAGGACTGCATGGCCTTCTTATTCACTGGGTAGGTAATATGCATGATTCCTTTGACCCTATCTGGGTCTACCTTAATCCCACGTTTTTGTGATAATATGTCCCAAGAGGTTACCCTTGGAAACTACAAATATGATTTTCTTGGGATTGTGACATCGCTCGAAAATATATCCCATAATTGTGACATCACTCAAAAATATTCTTCAAGTGGAATATGTGATTTGACCTCTCTTTGGAGAATGTGGTTACGTCGTCTAGGTAGACAACTATGCATTACCTGATAAATCCATAGAATTCGATTTCCATATCTCGCTTAAAAGTAGCACCAATATTAATCAACCCAAATGGCATTCGCTTAAAATCGAACGTTCCCCACTTCGTTCGGAATGTAGTTTTCAGCGTGTCACATTCTGCAACTAGAACCTGAATGTATCCTAAATACTTATTGAGAAAATAAAACATATTAGACCCTGATTATGTTTATAAAAAAATTTCCATGGATGGCATGAGGTATTTATCCTTGTTTGAGGCACGACTAAGATTTCAAAAATCGACACACAAGTAGATTTCCCAGGACTTATTTCTGACTGGGACCAAATTTGAAACCCAAGTCAATTGATGCACCTTTTAGATGATCTAAGCATCTAACAACTTCCTTAATTATTTCTAGATAAGATGTTTCATCGTGGGATGAAATTTTCTCAATTTCTATTGAAATGGCCTGGCCCCTTCCTTTGTTGTGTAATATTCCCAATTAGTCATGAGCTAAGTGGAATATTCATTTTTGTTTTATTAATTTGTTTAAAGAATAAAAGAGCAAAGGAGGTCCATTAAAATCCTTAATAATGAATAAATCAATGCCAAATATGAAAAGGCTAAATGTTTGTTGTTAAATCAAGCACTGTTAGGTGTTAAAGGGGTTGGACATTTTGACTAGGTCAATCTTGACCAAATCTACAACGTTGTCATGGAGGAGTGGCCATCAATGAGGGACACTGCAATTTTAGATGGAGGTGCCTTTTGTGAAAGAAGCAATCTCATTGGAAGTGGTTTAGGGTTTTGCAAGATCTTGTCTTATAAAAGGAAGGGGATGGAAGCATTAGAAGTTTGTTGATAGTTATCATATTTTCTGAATATATTGTCTTTTTAGAAATATATATTTCTCTTGATGTTTAGCTGAGATTGAATGTTTTTTAGCATTAGGTGTTCTTGGTCAGGAATCCCACCTCCTCCCATTGAGTAGTTCTTGGGAGAGTTTGTATTGAATTTTCCACTATCTGGCTTAGGGCCAAAATTCTTCTTTCAACTATAGCACAGATCCTTTTGAGAGTTTGGTTGTTTTTGCAAGGTGCAAGAAGTGGAGATTAGATCTTTCATATCTAGTCCATTTCAGTGCTTCTTTTCAGTGGAGGAGATTTCTACTTCATTGGGAGGACTGTATTGAAGACATTGAGCATCATTTTTAGATCTTGGCATGAGGCCAACCTCATTTTGATCCCTACAACACATTATAGATCCAGATCTATGTTATTTCTATAGGTGCAGTTGCAAGGTGGTTCAACACATCAGTTGGAGAGTGATTTTCTGAGTTTTTGGGATCTGCCCTTCACTTTGGAGATCTATTGGAGGAGATCATTCTATTGCTTCTATCATATCAAAACCACTTTCCAGATTTGAATATTTCACTAGATCTACAGTCTTAGATCTCATATCTACAACTTGTAAATGGTGTTTTACTGCATGGATCTGCTATATATCTAAAGTTTTGTCCACTTACTTGCTCTATATCTAATGTGTAATATACAACTGTTGTAGAGCCAATAAAATAACATTGTAAGGCTTTTCCAGTATTTATATATTGTTGCAACACATCATGTTGAGGTATTTCTTCATTTGAGACTTTTATTTTCTTGGTATGCATCTTATGGGCCATGTTTACATACATTTTACTGATGTTATAACAAATTAAAGGTCTCCATATTTCCTCCTACTTTATAAAATATGATCTGTGTTATTTTCATATCTTTCTGCATTGTATTGTTGCATTCCCCATTTAGGAATATTACAGTGGTATCAGAGCATCATCTTGGCACAGCCCATGCTTTCTAAAAAGCCAATATGTATTTGGAAGAAGGAGAGCCTCTTACTGACAGAGAGAAGAGGTATCAAAAGAGAAGACACAAAAAGTTTGATTACACAAATGATAATGAAGATAAGGGTAAATCCCCTTTATCTGGAGATGAAGAAGAAGGGAAGGATTTCCCAAATATCCTTCTTATAGCCATGCAAGATCTTGCTAGAGAGATCAAAGAGATGAGAATGGAAAAAATAATGGAATCCCCTAAATAATTTCATCTTGGAGAAGGCTCTGCCATGTCTCATCACTAGAATGATAAATCAGTGTCTCAACCACAAGTTTCCCAACGCTCTACCATGCCTACATTTTTGGCTGTGGGAAATGAAGGGCTTCAAGGGCATGAATCCCTTGAAGACTATTTTGAAGAATATGAGTCTCAAGATTAGAGATTCAAAGATCACTTGAGTTTTCATGAGTCTTGTCACATCAAGGACAATAGAGGACCAAGGAATCATCATAGAGGTCGTGGATTCATTCAGAATCATGATCAATGCCACACTATGGGAAGATTATTTTTACCCAACTTTCATGTGCCATCCAAGTAATTTGCCAAATCTTGTGTAGAAAAAATTGACATTTACTTTCAACTGAACAAGGTCCTAGAGATGGAGGCTATCAATATTGTAGCACTTCACCTTGAAGGTGAAACACATGACTGGTGGTTCCATGGCTTGTCTACATCGGGTCATGCCAATGTGACTGCCTATTCAGAGTTCACTAGAAGGCTGGTGGAAAGATTTGATAGAAGAGATCTAGAGGCACCATTCATGAGCCTTGCAAAGTTGAAACAATCAGGTAATACAAAAACTTACATCTCTGAATTTTTAAGACTTTCTGTTATGGTTCCTGATTTGTATGCAGCAAGAAGGGTGTACATGTTCATTGGTGGATTAGATGAACCTCTTCTTGGGTTGGTTAAATCTACCAAGCCCACTAACCTACATGATGCTATTGAAAAGGCTAGAGACCTTCAAGATTCCTTGCCAGAAGCAAAGGCAAATTTTCAGCATAAGCCCTCTTTTCCTTCAAAGGGAAAGGAATAAAGGGCACTCCTTCAAAGGAGAGCTCATACAAGAAACGTCTTGATGATGATCTCTGAAGAGATCTAAGAAGAAGGAATATTTTCTCACTTGCTAAGAATCATGGGCACCTGGACATAGATGTGCAGCTAGAAAATCACATTACATAGAGGTCTTCTCAGATGATGAGGAGGAATAACAAGATGAACCAAGAAGAGGTCACAACACTGACGCTGTAGGAGGAGAACCAACACCATCAGGAGATGGGAGAGGAGCATTTCCTCCTGTTGGAGGGTCTCTTGCATCTTTGAGAGGATTACCTAAGTACTTGACCTTAAGATTTCAAGGTTCCATCTTGAATCAGAGGGTTTCTGTATTGGTTGATAGTGGGGCTACCCATAATTTCATTGATTTCCAACTAGTGCCAAGGAGGGCAATACCCACTGATGCTTTTGAGGGATTCTCTGTTTTGGACCTAGGAGATTGAACAATGAAATGCATGCATTAGGTCCCATCCTTATCAGTCACCATGGGGACATATACATTGATTGATCACTTCTTTGTGGTTGACATACTTGACACCAATGTTATATTAGGTGTTCAATGCTTGATTACATTGGGGAAAGTCACCACTGTTTGGGAGGATTTTCAAATGGAATGGGTGGATAAGGAGAGTGGTAAGACTCAAATGGTCAAGGGAATGCATACATATCCCTCACATACAACTTCCACATAGAAATTAGAGATGGATTTTTGTAGTGGAAGAAAGGACCTTACAGTCCTATCTATCATGCTCAATAGATTGTTGCATGGGACACTATTATCTAGTGGAAAACCACCTGGGAGGCCACCTGGTTTAGATTTTGTGAGATATGTCTCACAAAATGATGCCCCAAGCATAGATCTAGGAGATATGGGAGCATTAGAAGGAAATGATACAGTGTTGGGAGTCTTGGGTAGGCTCAAGGAGGAGGGAGATCTTCTCCCAAAATCATCATTACCCACTCTCATTTCAGATTTTACACCGTGGGATGAGAAGCATGGAAGGAATGACCTTCCAACATATATCTTTGGCATGGGAGATGTCAAGGAGGAGAGTATCCACATGACAGACATTTCAGTTGTGTTAGTCATCAGTATTTTTTACCTGTTATTGATGACTAGTTTCCTTAGCTGAGTTTTCTAGAAGCTAATCTCAAACTATCAATTAGTCATCTAGAAAACACCCCAAACAATTTTTTGTCCTCCTACCCCTTCCTGTTAGTCTATGATGAGAAAAATCTGTAGTCTTCAAGACCTATCTTGCTTCAGCAAAGTATCTTCGTCTATAGCTATCATAGATGTGATTATCCATTGTCATTTACCCTTTTTTCTCATTCCATTCACTATCCAAAGTTTGAAAAAGTGTCTACTACTCTATCCCTAATCATCTTGTCATATGAAAATCCAATCATGCATAAGAAACACTCAGAATCTATCAAAATTGTCCCTAAGTTAGATAGTGGTGTTTAGGGAGTTTTTCCTTGGCTAAGATATCCTAGGCCAAAAAGCCTCTGTCTAGTACTAGTCAACCATGAGTCTTTTCCTATTTTTACAAAGTAAGAATTGTTCTATCCATATGTCGCACACCAATGGGGGGTCACTTTGTCTCATTTCAGAAGAATTTCAACAAAAATCCAAATCAGGAAATGATGAGGAAATTCACTGTCTGAAGAAATATGCTTAGATCAGGAAAAATCTCCATGAAACACCAAAAGAGTTCTCCAAGGTTCAAAAACATCTGTTTTTTACATCTCTGCAGGGGTGTAACTGAATAATGATCAGTATGGAGATAAGAACAAAGGGTCAAGTTCAAAAAGTTCTCTCATGTTGAAAATGTTTTCCATCAATGATCAGATGGAGAGCTATAAAGTAAAGAGTAGCAAGTGTACATGTTATAAATCCAAACATTTCCTGAAGAGCAGAGATCATTCCTCATGTCAAATGAACACAAAATACTGAGTGATGTTGATCAACAGTGCTCCATAATCTCTTCCAAAAGAAGTGCTGCATAATCCTTCCAAAGGGCATCATCATGTAGGGCATAAGAAGACAACTGCTTCCTATGTTACCTTGAACCTGGTTTTGAAAAGTATCCAAAGGAAATTTCAATAAACCTCTGACAACATAGTGAAGGGAAAATACAGTTCAATGATATATAGTAGCAAACACTCTTCATATACAAGTCACTTTTCTTATGGTTTTATGTTCACAATGATATTTTACAAAAGCATATACACATCTCAGACAAGGCCTCATAAAGCAAGAGGACATGAGTTTCAAGTGATTTCATCAATGATAAATGTCAAATTTCACTTTTTTTCCTATTTTGGTATGCTTCAAGCAAACATACAGAATAAGGTGCAGTGGTTGAAATAGATGAAGATCTTGTGTTTAAAATAACCTCCTTCAATAATAAGTAGAGGGTTAGAGACAAATGATGGAACCTCCTTCATATAAAAGCAGAGGGTAAAAGACACATTGTTGTGACCTCCTTCACTAATAAGTAAAGGGTCAGCATGTTTTTAAGTAGCTTTAGGAGTTGTTTTGCGCCACCTCCTCCAAAGATGAACATAGAATGCATAGCAGGGTTTGAAATGTTGTTTTTGATAAAGTCTCTGTTGGGAAGGCCATGTTGAGAAACAGTGGTAAAACAAATGAAATTTTATAAGTGAAGGGCCTATTTCACATGAAAAGAAAAGCAGTGACATGATGGTGCTAAAAATCCTCTGCTCTTATGTTTATAAAATCCTTCTTCAAAGGATGAATCAGAGGTTATATTTTTTATTTAAAGCAGCCTCATCTGAATGGTAAAATTGGTAGACTAAGCTTTGTTTCTAGTCATTTCTGCAAACTGGTATAGAGAAGCATTCACACAGAACGTGTATGTGAAAAGGGAATTTTTATTTTACAAATCCATTATGGTTTATCATAACGAAGCCCTCCAAATGATGAATTAAGGGAGAGTGCCAAAGGTTGCTTTCCAGCTCATTTAAAAGACAGTGGGCACATTATTAAGATAGATGAACTTTCATTTGATTGAAGGCCTCTTTCATCATGAAGTTAAGGGCCTAACCATGATTCTAAATGAGCATAGGTGATCACATTTGCAAGGATTTTCTTCAGGAAAAAATAGAAGGTATATACATAGTCAAGAGAAAGTGTTAATACAAAGTGCCTAACAGTAACAGTGGCCTCCTTCACAAAAGTAGAGGGTCAGCTCTCCAAATGATTAACAATCCATATAGATCAGCTTATTGAAAGGGTTAAAGGAGGGTGATGTAACCATGATTCACATTCAGTGAAAGAATGATTCCATCAAATGATAAGAGACAAATTCTTGGTATACATAAGCATTTTACATTATGAGATGTTTTCAATCAGAGGATAAGTTCAAGTTTCAAGTTGAAAGGCCACCTTCGAAAAGATAGTATGGCATAGTGTCTGGTAAAGGTAATTTTTTTTTTTTTTAATGTTTTAGAGGACTCCTTCACCATACAGACAAAGAAAACACATGGCTTGAAAGACCTCCTTTACTTCTCAAACAGTGGGTTTATATAGTGGTTTTAAAGGACTGCAGTAGTGATTTTTATGGTGACCTCCCTGGTAGACAAACAAAATCAAATCATTGTTTGATAACCTCCTTTGTGACAAACAAGGGGTTAAAAATAGACATCAGGGTTAAATAGGTTTTGAAGATAAATTTGCAGTGACTAAACATCAACCTTTTTTCAAAAGTTTTATTTCAACAATCAAAAGAAGAAAAATGTCTTCAAATACAAAATCAACAGAGTCATTTTTTTTTAAAAACAAATGATAAGAAAAGGAAAAAGGGTGAATTCTTTTTGTTTTTCAAAAATAGATAAAGGAGGGGAGGATTCTATGAACCCTCATCAAGTATAAAACTTGAGCAAACATATCATTCATTATTATGCAAAGTTGAGTCACGGAGGAAAGCAACAGTCTTTAGCAAATTTTCTTTATTCATTTGCAGCCTTTGGAACGCGCGGCATGCCTGTATCTTTGCGCGGCACACCTGTAGGCGTTTATAGAACACTTTTGTTATAGGCGCGGTGCACCTGTAGTGTTGCACGGTACGCCTATGCCCAACGTTCAACGGGCACCCAGGGCCGACTTGACAATTCAAACATGACGTGTTTTCCTGTTCAGGCCTGCCCGACCATCCAACCACTTCTAAATGTGGCACGCTCTTCCCCGTTTAGGCCTGCCCAGCCCAGCAACCACTCCTGAACGTGGTTTCTGCCAGTCCGGTCCAATACTAAAAGGAGCCCTCAAAGGTGTTGAAGTCAAATTTTTACACAATAAGCTCATCTCCAAATACAACAGGGAAATTTTTCAAAGGTATTCACATCTCTTAGACCCAAAAATTTGTTTTAAAGTAAAGTTGAAGGAAAATATCAGTAATGTCAAGAAGGTAGAAGTTTGTTGTTTTAAGAGGCCTGTTTGTCAAAGTGAGGTGCTGAACATAGTGTTGAATGGAAAGTCACTGTGTGAAGAAAAAACTTATTACAATTTAAAGCTTGTTTTAAACTAAATGCATAGAAAACAACACTGTCTTTTAGAAAGAAAACAAAGTTTGTTTTGAAGACCTTTTCCTCAGTAACAAAAGAAGATACTACTTTAGAGAAACAAGTTAAAACTTCTTCCAACAAATTATCTGCTTGCCTAGGAAAGAAGGGACAGTTTTTCCAATGGGAAACACATTGTGTTTTCAAGAGTGTACTCTTTGTTTAAAAATAGAGAAATGCAGTGATTAAGAAAGAGTTTTGATCAGTTTATAAGGGGTTTTCTCACCTCTTAAACAGTGATTTCAAAAAAGCAGTGATTAAAGGGAAAGAGTTTTTGTGTCGAAAAAAAAAGGGGACTTGTCTTCAAAAACCACAAATAGATCTTATTAAAGGCCTTTTTTGCTCACAACATAGTTCATAAGGAGTGAATTTGTTTTCTTTTGAACAAGAAACCTTTTTGCCAACTAAGGAAGAAAACAATCCTTTGAGAAGAGACCTTTTTTAGTGATCATTTCAAAGTCTTGTTTTGATAAATCAGTAAGGGGTATAAAAAGAAAAAAATGCCTCGAAAGAAGGACATCAAAAGTGGGTATCACAATAGGTATGAGCCTATTACAACTCAGGAGGTGAATGAATCCCCTTCAGTACTCTTCAATTTTCATGAAGTAGGGTGCTTGGATTTTTTCCAAAAAGTCCAAGAAGTAAAAAATCACCCTCCTTTGACACATTTGTTTGCTTTGAGGCTGCAAGGAAAGCATGTCCATCTATCAGGTCTAGATTTCAAAATCACTCCTAGGGCTATCTCCAAAGCAACTAAGATCCCCTATATAGGAGGAAAGTGGTTGAAACAAACATACCTAGATCTGAATCACTATAAACCCTTTCTAAAGCCAGACCACCAAGATGCTTTCCAAGCTATTTTCCCTTTTCCTCACTTATTAAGTAGTTATGCCCCCCTCATGAAAGTCATCATGAAGTATTTCACATGTGAAGGGAGGCTTTCTCAGATTTATGCCTATCACATCAGGCTTCTTATGCATTTCACAAGAACTCAGTTGTTGAACCTACCTTTCTTCCTCTACAAAAGCATTGACAAGATGGCCTCTACTATCCAAAAGAAGCCGTCTGCTCAACAACAAGCTTGTTTATTTCATCATTCCCTTATCAAGATCATCATCCTCCATCAACCTGAGAAAAAGGGAGTTTCTTGGGAATATTTCATCTCCCATCCCAATTTTTCCATTGCCTCTTCATCTCATGCGCCTTCCTGTCCATCCACTCATCATGTTTCTCCTTCTTCTAGTAAATCCACTCCTAAAAGGAAAAAATCACCTATGATTGAGAGTGAAGAAGAGAAGAAGAAAACTAGTGATGAAGAAGGGCAAAGTGACAAGAAGAAAACTAGTGATGATGAGGAACAAAGTAAAGAATCTAAACATGACAGCGAGGAAGAAGGAAATGATGGTGAGCATAGTAGTCATGAAGAGGAACATGATGGCAGCCAACACAATAGTAAGCATGATGGTGATGAGGGGAAAAATAGTGAAGTTAAAGAGTACAACAGTGATGAAGAAAGCAGGGAAAGAGATGAACAAGAAAACCCTCAAGAAAAAAAACAAAGTGGCAGCCAAAACAGTGATGATGAGGGTCATGACAGTCCTCAAAGAGACACTTATGATGAGAAACAAGATAGCCCTCAAGAAATCAATGATGATGGCAAGAAAACACCAAAAAGTGAGCATACCGAAGGGGAAAACATAGAGCAAAAAGATCAAAGCAGTCCTAAGGGCAGCCAAGACCAAATCAGTGACCATGAGCATAGCAGAGGTGAAGACAAACAAGGCAATCTTCAAGCAGAAGAAAACAGGGACAAAGGTGAAGCTGGAGCAGATGATGATGGAGGCAACAAGGTAAAAGACCAAGTTGAGCAAGTACAAGTAGATAAACCACCTCTCCCTTCTCCTCAACACAGCCAAGAGAATGTGCTAGCTGCCTCTCCTAGGCAAGGGGCCATGAATCTTCCTCCAAAAGGGGCCAAGCCTAGAAACACTAGATCTGCAAAGAAAAAGATCACTCTAATAGTGACTATCAATGTCACAAGAGTGATAAGAAGTAGAGGCAAACTACCTAAGAAGAGTATTGTTGAATTTCCAAAGAGGAAGAGGACCAAGAAGTCTATCCAAGGAAAGTGGAAAGAAAAAGAGGAATATCAAGAGAGTAGTCATGAAGAGGAAAGGGAATTTGACATCATACAGATAGATAGTGATGCTGGAGCTGATGAAGCTAGGATTCTTGAGGTTCTTTTGCAAAACAGAGAAGCTCAAATTCATGACCTACAAGCTGATCTAGAAAGGTAAAAGGACCTCATACATGTTCTACAGATGAAAAACAAACAAATGAGTGGTCAAATGGAAGTTTATGAGGCCCGGGCTTTCAAATAGAAAAGGGAAGCCTAAAAAGCAAAAATCAAGCTTGAAGAGCTTATGGGAAAATTTGATGATACTAAAGAAGAAGAGCAGCCAATGAGAAAGAGGCCTAGGACTATGGGTCTCAAGAAAGCTTTGGAGAAAAACAAGGAAGAAGAGGCAGCCCTTGTTCGATCTTATCCTCTCACTCAATTGCTCGCCCAAGACATAGATAATGATAAAGAATCATGGCTTGAAAGGGCCAACAAGAATTTGGAGGATAAATTAGAGAAAGCTAACAGAGAATTGAGTCTACAAAAGAAGATGACTGGGCACTACAAGAAGTTGAACCAATTTGCCCGAAGAATGCTCAAACTTGCTCAAGAAAAGCTCAAGGCTGCCCGAAAGAGGTGCCCAGTAGAAAAAGTGGAGAAAGCAACATCAGGGATTGAAATCTTGGCCTAAGCTTCCTTACATGCTTCTAAGAACCCATAAGGGGCTTGCTTGCCAAAATTGAGCAAATTTTGACATGATTTTTTTTTTTGTGTCTTTAGCCATAATTGCACATTTTTCAAGGCGCTACCATGGGTTCTAGGAGCATCCTAAGCTCATGAAAGTCATTTTTTTGGATGGAATAAATTCAGGGGCAGCGACTCACAAATTTTCAGATCCAAAGGAGGTGTTTTGGTCCCCCAAAGAGGTGAAAAACAATGATTTTTTAACTTTCTACCTCAAATATCAGCAAGGGCTACTTTTTTGGTTTTTTCCACTCATTCCACCCTTTTACATACTTCTATGGATATTTTTTGGAAAAATAAAGTAGTTCCAGAAACTACACATCAGGGGCTTTCCAACGAGCCAACACAGGCCTCATTTTGAGATCGGGAGGTCCCTCAAAAGTGTTCTACAAGACAAGAAATTTTCTGTTGCTACGTTCATATAGCATTTTGGCAAAAAAGGAAGATTTCTGAAGATGCTCATCCAAATGTGCGTTAAGCCTTTTTTGGCCATTGTCAGTCATGAAAAGTCAATTTTATTTCATTTTTTAGCATTTTAAGACATTTTTAAAGATATTTTGTGCCTTGGGCTTTGCAAAGCCTCAAGGACAAAATCTGATATTTGTATAGGCCAATGGCCTTCTAGATGCTCTTGGATAGTTTCTTACTCTTTAGCCTATATATTCCAAGAAATTTCATTGTATCAAGAGGCTTAAATTGATGTTATAGAGAAATACATGGTATTACAAGCTTTGAAGAAATAATTTGTCTCATGATGTGGATGATTTCTTATTTGTCTTGGATGGTGAAATAGGACTGTTTGTTGTATTCCATGGCTTGGTAAATGGTATAGTGTTCCTTATCTATATGTTTTCCTTAAGTTTATCATACATTTTTTCATGTTTCTTTCTTGATGTAGGTTAGTAAAGAATATATTTGAGACATGCCCATGAAGGCACCTCAAGTTTCTTGATTTCATTACAGCTTCTATGTTTTTCTTCTTTCTTAGTTATGTCAAAGAATTCTTAACTGCTATTTGATACCCTAAGAACTTGTTATCAATTTCATTAATGGATATTATGTATGCTATCTAGTACGATTCACGTTATGCCCTGCTTACTCATAGCTATCCAAAACCCCATCACTGAAACCTTTCTCTAAATATTTGATTGTCCTAGTTGAACCAAAGAGGTCTTGTTTCGATCTTTCCCTTTTCCTATACTCTGCAATCTTAGTTCAAAGTTTCCGATAGCTCAAAATATGATGTCTAGGAGTTCCCTCTTCATAGATTGAGTTGTTTTTTTGACTTATTTGTTTCTCCCCAAAGTCTGAAGGCGATTTTCCCAAAGTTAGAGGGTCTTATACTTCTTTGTATCGCCTGAATGTTTATTTTACGCATCTATCAGTTTGAGTTTCATCTATAGTGATTAATGGTTAGCCCTACCACATGGATGTTTGCTGTAAAACTATTTATGCTTAAAAATTCTTTGTCTTTCACAAACTTAGCATCCATCTCATTTCATTCCACCTAAAAGAATCCATTTTTACCTCGACCAAATCGGCCATGCAATATACCTTTTCCACCCTTTGAGGCAGTCTCAACCTTATCGACCCCATAGCCCAGTTGATTTGATAAAATTTTGATCTAGTTATCCTTTGATGAGTTGTCCCTCAAAAAAGCTAAAACAAACCAAAACATACTTAACAACTAGCCTAAAATCAGATACATAGAAAGCAAACAAGTTTACATCCTTTGCACAAATAGAGAGAGCCCTCTCCGAGTCCAAGAAGGCTAGGTCCTTAGGCTCCAAAGTTGGTTTGATGTTACCTTGTCATGTGGCTTGCCAATCTGCCAAATCATGAGACTCTAACATAGTGGCGATCACAGTGGGACTCTGAGTGAATACAAAAACTTAGACTTCCCTAAACATTTCAACATCCCTTAAGAAAATTATCTTATCGACTTACCCCACCGCTCATGTATAATGGCGATCACGGTGGGACTTTAAGTTAGTGACAATCTAAGTATACATTAGGACTTCAGAATCCCTCAATTAAAGAATACCCAATGATTTTCAGCCACCTCATCTCCACACTAACATAATGGCGATCATGGTGGGACCTAATGAGTACATGATAGCCTAGCAAACTCTTGTAGACTCATTAGTCCTTCAAAATTTAAATTAGACAAACAGCCTATGAAATCATTTAGAGTAAACTATTATTGTTTCACCATCTTAGCAAAGTGATAAATTAGGTTTAGAATACTCTTACAAACTAGGATGCATATAAAAACTCAGAAAAACCCCAAAAACATCCCTAGATTGGATTTTTCTCAGTTATTGGTGGTGGACAATAAGTACATATCTCTAAAAACAACAAAACATCCACCTGGTGACTCCACTAGCCTCCAGTTGGCCTAATACTCCATAAAAACCAAAAAATTCATAAATCATACTATTCTGTTGACTCATCTTTCCCAAAAAAACTCAAAGTAATGATGCAGCCTCTGAAATCAATGACAAACTAAGTACAACTTAGGGATTTAGAAATATTCATCTAAACATAGGAAATAAACAGAATAAACTTGCAAATAGAACCATAGCTTTCTCAACAATCTAGAAAACTGTTGAAACTAAGTTTTAAGTCATTCTTGAAAGTTTCCACATAAAGGTTTTCTAGAAAAACATTTTCCTAAAAAACATCTTTGTCAGTATTGGTGGTGGACCATAAATCTCAAGAAAATCCACCTGGCGACTCCACTATCCTTCATCTTGTTTTGACCATTCTTCACATTAGCGAAACCCCCAGAGAGGTCATCCATCCAAAAACAATCACAACTATCACCCTCTCTAAACTTTGACTTCGAAATCTGGCTTCACGAAGAATTAATACCAGATCTCACCCGAACCCAAATCCCCCTATCATAGTTGATAAACCAAAAAAGATTTTGTGGAAAACTTCTGAAACTGGTAACTTAGCTACCGATAGGATCATCCAAAAATCAAGCTCTGTACCTGAACATCTTACATCCTTGCAAGATTCCCAGTTTGACTTGAGTTCAGCAAAAGCCCTTTTTATAAACAAGTCGCAAAGTAAAATCAACCTTGATGATCTTGAGCCCTCAGATTTGCAGCAGAGTCCTAACAAAGAAGCCTTGCCCACTACACCTCCTGATTTTCAGCTTCTCCACCATTTCAGCTTTTATCACCCCAAATCTTCTCAGAATCAGTCCACAAGTCCAAGTACTTCCACCACACCTTTTTAGACCACCACTGTGCAAATCACCTCATCACATACCAAAAACCCTCATATTGTAAATCTACCATTTGCTCCTATCATGGCAACTTGGTATGTGCCTTTAGTCTTACCATTGCCTTTGGTACCTTTGAAAAATGATTACCAATCCCGAATCCCACACTTCACCAGAACTGAGGCTACCACCGCTCAACATCATGTAGATAGGATCACTGATGCTTTTGACTACATGGAACTAGAATATGAAACCATAAAGATGAGAATGTTCGCCCAAATCCTGGGTGGAGAACCCAAAAAATGGTCTAAAAACTTAGCTCCTAATAGTATACATGATCTCCCAGCACTTTACCAAACTTTCATAAACAGGTGGGAAATCAGGAAAAACCCCATCCAAATCCTTTCTGAATATAACAATCTTAAAAGGAATATGGGGGAAAGTGTTCAAGACTATTGCACTAGATTTAACAGTGTCTATAACGCCCTCCTGCCTCACATGAAACCTCCACTTGGCTCAGCATTAGCAAAATTTCCCCTACCAAATAAGAGAAAGAGACCCCACAACTTTAGAAGAAATTAAAAAAGTAGCTATTAGAGCCGAAGCCAACCTAGCTGAGAAAAGAGCTAGGATAAGATCAGAAAAGAAAGTCAGATACTGTGATGAGGTCATGCCTTCAGTTTCCTCCTCAGACCCCAGAATAGACAACATGGTTAGATCCATGGAAAAAATGTGGGAAGGAATAAATCTGAATGAAAAAGTACCTCTTAAGGAAAACCAGCCAAACCCTCAAAACAGAAACTGGAACCAAAATTTTAGAAGAGAGCTGCCTCAGAACAAACCAAGGGAAAATTACCAACAAATCATACCACCTTTCAATGAAAACTATGTTGATGAGGTAGAAAGAGATATGGAACCACTTGATGAAAATCACTTAAAATTGATAGGTTTTGATAGCGAGGGTGAGGTTTTCCTCACAGAAGAAGAACAAGTTTTCTTCTCCTCAAATCAAAATGAAGAAAATTATGAGGACCCCGAAGATCCTAAGGTAGGATTACAAAACGCTATAATGGAAGTCCACAGGCAATATGATCTTAGGAGTAATAAAAACCAAGAGAACTCTAAGAATGGTAGCTCAGACACTGCTATTACTAAAACCACTGATACCATTCTTAAAAGAACAACAGATAGTAACAAAATCATGGCTAAGAAATTTGACCAAAACAAATACAAAGCTAGTCAAGCGAGCCTTGATCCAAACTATCCTAGTACCTCTACTAAGATCCCCAAAAATTTGTATTGAACAAAACCCCAAATCAAATTCAGCAAATAAAAAATATAGAGAAAGTCATGGCTGAAAAAACTGAAGCAAATCTACATAAACTACAAGCACCCTTCAATTTTTAAGGGGAAATTGCCAAAATTAAGATCACCATGCCTCTCACTGAACTTATTGCCCAAAACTCATACAAATCTCAAGTGCTAAAGGTCCTAAACATAGGAAATGATGTAGATACTTTACACCTAGCTGATGATGCCCCTGAGGTGTTTTTTGGACCAAAAATAGAAGTAAAATATCAAGAGGGAACCACTCTTCCTTTTTACATTAGTCTGAATATACATGACCAAATCCTACATAATGCCATGCTAGATTTCAGGGCCTCTCACAATCTCATGCCGAAAGTAGTAATGGAAAGATTAGGCCTAGAAATAACAAAACCTTATAAAGACTTATATTCATTTGATTCGAGCAGAGTCAAGTGTCTAGGCTTGATAAAAGATCTTTGTGTCAGTTTGGCCCAAGTACCCACAAAACACCTGGTCATGGACATATTGGTAGCAGACATCCCTCCCAAGTATGGAATGCTTTTATCCAGATCTTGGGGGGCAAAGCTTCAAGGAAATATTCAATTAGATATGTATTACGCCACCATTCCCGTGTTTAATCAACCAAGAATACTGTATCGGGAATCACACATGAAATATATGGTCAACATCCAAGAAAGGCCAGATAACATCTCTATGTATTCCATACATTCAGATCTAATTTCCTTCATCTTACACACTGATGAAGACATTGATAAACAGGTAGGAGAAATTGAAACAAATCTAGGCACACTACATCAGCCACCCCATATTCTCTATGATGAGCTGGATAATCAAAACTATCATGACCTTGAACAATTATGTCTTGAAGAGATGGAATTTGATTTTCTAGAAATGGAGATAGATCAGAAAACAAAAAAAATTATACACCCTCAAGAAAATTTCTCAAACCAAGGACAAACATCAACATTGCAATCATGAACCTTTTTCAAAACAAAAGCACTAGAGGACTTACATATGATGAACCTCTTTGGAAATCAAAGGCAGGGGAGCCTAATGTTCTTGCCATACTTAAATGCTTCACCATCCCAAAACTTTACCTCTCTGAATAAAACTTTGACTATTGCCACAACTGTTAAAGATCCGAGAATAATGTCTGATAAAATTGATATAAAGGGATGTGATAACTGTAGTCCAAAAGCACCTGAGCTGATTGAACTAGCTAAAATTCTGTCATTACACCAAACATTAAGGACTGCTAGAATATGTAAGATTGTTCAAGATACTAGTACATGTCGGGAAAACTGTTTGAAACACTATGACATTGCAATCATTTCAAGAAAAAACTTTGACAAAAGGAAATACAAAAATCTTGATCAAACATTAACAATCAAAGACAAGAGAGCTGGACATAGGATATGTATTGATTTCATAAACACAGATACACACCCCTGGAACAGAAATTATATTCTTCCTAAACAATACCATACTATACAAATGCTAGGTTTTTCTAATCATATGTATTTACAAAGTGATGTTTCAGGGTATCATCAATTAATTCATTTTCAAAGCGAACAACTCAAAGAATTTTTCAAATATACTGGAATCAGTTCCATCTGCAAACCCAGAGTTGCAAAACCACCAGACACCAAAGACATGTTCCTGAAGGCCATGTTTCCAATTCTAAATTTCTTCATTATGATGTACCTTGACGATGTCATCATCTGTTTTAAAAATGACAAAGAGTATCTGTATTACCTTAAAAAGATGTACAACAAAGGCAGGAGCGGAAATTAAAGGTATAGAGAAAAGCAGCAAGTTGACACAGAATTTTTCAAAGACTCTTGCAAGAACCCTTATGTTGTGCTTAAAAGGGAAAATTTTCCAAACTTTTCTTTTCAAGAGCTAACTGGACCAAGAGCATCAGGAGATCCCTTTGAAGACAAAATGCTCAAGTTCCACCATTTTCAATATTTCTAGTTTTAGAATTTTCACTCATTGTACATATCACTGTCTGAAGAAATAAATCAAAAAACAAAAAATACAAAAACAATAGAAAAATTGAAAAGAGGGCAGTTTTAGAAAATAGCAGAAAAGCCCCATGTTCAAAAAATAGTCATGCTGAAAGTGCGCAAGTCTAAATGCCAGTACTTGTGCTCAAAAGATATCTTGTTCAGTTATCTAGCCTAATCATAACTAGACATTTTTTAAATTTATTGCTAATAAGTTAGTGAAATTAGTGACTTGACTTGTCAAAGAAATTATATTAGGAAAAGATACTGGTTCCACACACTCAAAACAAAACCAAAGAGGAAAACAGGGATGAAAACAAATTGTGTATCCTAGCCCTGATTTTTCTAAATCTTGTTTTCGTGCAAAATAATATTTGTGTGCAGCTTGTCTTTAATGCCACAAACACATGACAAATTAGACCATCTAATCTTGATTTGGTCATTTCTCAATTTCATGTTTTAGTGTAGTGAATTAAATCCTGTCAAACAACTCAATCTTGACAGTCGATCTAACATAGGTAGAGAATCAAAGGAGTTCATTAGTTTAATATGAACTTCTAGAAGATATAAGTGTAGAATTAGATAGTGTCTTTTTGAAAAATATCATGTCAAAGGGTTGCTAGTCCAAATGCACCAAAAGAAGAAAAAATTCTAGGAAATATAGCTAGGTAGGTAGAGATGAATTTGATGCTAATCATGTTGTCAGTGTTCAGAAATAGCATCAAGAAATAAAGAAATTTGTGCCAATGGATAAGGCACTGGTCTTCACAAGCCAGAGATCTTCAATTCTAGACACCTCCTAAAAAGGAGCTACCCTCCCCAAATGGAGCCATTGTTAGTTGTCAGTATTTTTTACTTGTTGTTGATGACTAGTTTCCTTAGCTGATTTTTCTAGAAGCTAATCTCAAACTATCAATTTTTCATCTAGAAAACACCCCAAAAAATTTTTTGTCCTCCTACCCTTCCTGTCAGTCTATGATGAGAAAAATCTCTAGTTTTCAAGACCTATCTTACTTCAGAAAAGTATCTTTGTCTATAGCTATCATAGCTGTGATTATTTGCTGTCATTTACCCTTGTTTCTCATGTCATTCACTATCCAAAGGTTGACAAAGTGTCTGCTACTCTATCCCTGATCATCTTGCCATATGATAATCTGATCATACCTAAGAAAACACTCAAAATCTGTCAAAATTGTCCCTAAGTTAGATAGTGTTGTTTAGGGAGTTTTTCCTTGGCTAAGATATCCTAGGCCAAAAAGCCTCTATTTAGTACTAGTCAACCATGAGTCTTTTCTTATTTCTGCAAAGCAAGAATTTTTCTATCCATAGGTCGCACACCACTAGGGGGTCACTTTGTCTCATTTCAGAAGAATTTCAACAAAAATCCAAATCAGAAAAAGATGAGGATGTTCACTGTCTGAAGAAATATGCTTAGATCAAGAAAAATCTCCATGCAACACCAAAAGAGCTCTCCAAGGTTCAAAAAAATCTGTTTTTTACATCTATGCAGGGGTGTAACTGAATGATGATCAGTATGCAAATAAGAGCAAAGGGACAAGTTCAAAAAGGTCTCTCATGTTGAAAATATTTGCCATCAATGATCAGATGGAGAGCTGTCAAGTAAAGAGTAGCAAGTGTACATGTTATAAATACAAACGCTGCCTGAAGAGCAGATATCATTCCTCATGTCAAATGAACAAAAAATACTGAGTGATGTTGAGACTGAGTGATGTTGATCAGCAATGCTCCATAATCTCCTCCAAAAGTAGTGCTCCATAATTATTCCAAAGGGCATCATCATGTAGGGCATAAGAAGACAATTTCTTCCTATGTTACCTTGAACCTGGTTTTGAAAAGTAGTCAAAGGAAATTTCAATAAACCTCTGGCAACACAGTCAAGGGAAAATACAGTTCAATGATATCTAGCAACAAAAACTCTTCGTATACAAGTCACTTTTCTTCTGGTTTTGTGTTCACAGTGATATTTTACAAAATGATATACACATATCAGAAAAGGCCTCATAAAGCAAGAGGACATGAGTTTCGAGTGATTCCATCAATGATAAATGTCAAATTTCACTTTGTTTCCTATTTTGGTATGCTTCAAGAAAACATACAGAATAAGGTGCACTGGTTGAAATAGATGAAGATCCTGTGTTTAAAATAACCTCCTTCAATAATAAGTAGACGGTTAGAGACAAATGATGGAACCTCCTTCATATAAAAGCAGAGGGTAAAAGACACATTTTGTGACCTCCTTCACTAATAAGTAGAGGGTCGGCATGGTTTTAAGTAGCTTCAGGAGTTGTTTTGCGCCACCTCCTCCAATGATGAACAGAGAATGCATAGCAGGGTTTGAAATGTTGTTTTTGATAAAGTCTCTGTTGGGAAGACCATGTTGAGAAACAGTGGTAAATCAAGTAGTTCCCAAAACTAGACATCCAGGGCTTTCCAACGAGCCATCACAAGCCTCATTTTGACATCGGGAGGTCCCTCAAAAGTGGTCTACAAGACAGGCAATTTTCTGCTGCTACATTCCAGTAGCATTTTAGCAAAAAAGGAAGATTTTTGAAGATACTAATCCAAACGTGCGTCAAGCCTTTTTTGGCCATTGTCAGTCATGAAAAGTAAATTTTATTTCCTTTTTTAGCATTTTAAGATATTTTTGAAGATATTTTGTGCCTTGGGCTTTGCAAAGCCTCAAGGACAAAATCAGATATTTGTAATAGGCCAATGGCCTTCTAGATGCTCTTGGATAGTTTCTTACTCTTTAGCCTATATATTTCAAGAGATTTCATTGTATCAAGAGGCTGAACTTGATGTTATAGAGCAATACATGGTATTACAAGCTTTGAAGAAATAATTTGTCTCATTATGTGGATGATTTCTTGTTTGTCTTGGATGGTGGAAGAGCATTGTTTGTTGGATTCCATGGCTTGGTAAATGGTATAGTGTTCCTTATCTGTATGTTTTCCTTCAGTTTATCATACATGTTTTCATGTTTCTTGCTTGTTGTAGGTCAGTAAAGAATAGATTTGAGACATGCCCATGGAGGCACCTTAAGTTTCATGATTTCATTACAGCTTCTATGTTTTTCTTCTTTCTTAGTTATTTCAAAGAATTCTTAACTGCTCTTTGATACCCTAAGAACTTGTTATCAATTTCATTAATGGTTATTATGTATTTTATCTAGTACGATTCACGGTATGCCATACTTACTCATAGCTATCCAAAACCCCATCACTAAAACCTTTCTCTGAATATTTGATTGTCCTAGTTGAACCAAAGAGGTCTTGTTTCGATCTTGCCCTTTGCCTATGCTCTACAAGCTTAGTTCAAAGTTCCCAATAGCTCAAAATATGATGTCTAGGAGTTCCCTCTTCATAGATTGAGTTTTTTGTTTGACTTATTTGTTTTTCCCCAAAGTCTGAAGGTGATTTTCCCAAAGTTAGAGGGTCTTATACTTCTATGTATCGCCTGAATGTTTATTTTATGCATCTCTCATTTTGAGTTTTATCTATAGTGATTAATGGTTAGCCCTACCACATTGATGTTTGTTGTAAAACTATTTATGCTTAAAAATTCTTCGTCTTTCACAAACTTAGTGTCCATCTCATTTCATTCCACCTAAAAGAATCCATTTTTACCTCGACCAAATCGGCCTTGCAATATACCTTGTCCACCCTTTGAGGCAGTCTCGGCCTTATTGACCCCATAGCCCAGTTGATCTGATAAACTTTTGATCTAGTTATCCTTTGATCATTTCTCTCTCAAAAAACCTAAAACAAACCAAAACATACTTAACAACTAGCCTAAAATCAGATACATAGAAAGCAAACAAGTTTACATCCTTTGCACAAATAGAGAGAGCCCTCTCTGAGTCCAGGAAGGCTAGGTCCTTGGGCTCCAAAGTTGGTTTGATGTTACCCTGTCATTTGGCTTGCCAATCTGCCAAATTACAAGACCCTAACAAGTTTATAGATCATTAGCACTATCATTGTTGAGGAGTTTAGATGCATATTGGAAATTGTAATATTCCCAAATAGGAAAACTCAGCAATACATGCATAAATAACGTAGTTTTTAGAAATGTATGCAATAAATATCAAGTGCCTCTCAAGGAGCCCTTATATTTGATATTATAACACTCAAATCTAAAATGAAATTAAAAACAAATCACTATTTCATCGTTAAACAAGTCTCCCATGCCATAAGTAGCCCAAAATCATGCAAAAATGGGCGCTGAAACCATGTATTAAAGTTGGAATACCATGCCAACGTTATTTTATTACCTCTGTAGCAGTAGTAGGTTGTACATCAGATATAGATCAAGTATGTGGACAAAAGGTTAGATCTATAGCAAATCCATACACTATACAATATCCTATATCAATCCCCCTTGGGGTTTTTAGCAAAATATCAAGTACAAGATGCAGATCTGAGATCGAAGACTGTAGATCTATGGAAATATTCAGATCTATAAAGTGGATCTGATCTGATATAAACAAAAAAAATGATCTCCTCCAATAGATCTCCAAATTGAAGGGCATATCCCCAACACTAAGAAAGTCACTCTCCAACTGATGTGCTGAAACACCCTACAAATACACCTGCAGAAATAATGCAGATCTGGATCTATAATACACTATAGGGGAAAAAATGTAGTTGGCATGATTCCAAGATATGGAAATGAAGCTCAATTCCTTCAATACTGATCTCCCAATGGAGTAGGAACCTCCTCCACTGAAAATGAGCACTAAAATGGCCTAGATCTAAATATCTAGTCTCCACTTGTTGAAGCTTACTAAAATAGAAAAACCCTCAACGAATTCTGTGCTATCAAAGGAATATGAAGCTTGGCCTCAAGCTAGATAGTGGACAATATGGTGCAGGAATCCTCCAATATCTACTCAATGGAAGAGGTGGGATTCTCGATCAGGAACACCCTGTGCTAAACAACACCCTATCTCAGCAAAACAACCAGAGAAAAAAATATGTCTGAAAAGATCATATATCAGAAAATAATAATCACAATCTAACCCCATATGGCTGCCATTCTCTTCCTTATAAAAAATTTGAGCCTTCTCACCTTGGTTCCCACTCATGAGGGTTTCCATCTTCATCCAATGAATCTCCCTCCAAAACTGTGCTGCCCCATCATCAATACCACTCTTCTATAACAGCGCTGATGGATTTGGTCAATCTTGACTGGATCTCCATGCAATGTCTTCTTCCAAACTCAAGGTGGATTTATTCTAACTATCTAAATAGATCCATATTCCTACTGAGTAATCTCCATTAATGTTCCACATCCTCCATACTAGCTTGTTGACTTGGTCAAACTTGACTTTGTCCACATGCATTTAGTCTTTTTCACACATGAAGGTGTTTTATCCAGCTATGAATATGATCTCATTCCCCATTAAGAGGGATTTTATTGCTGCTAAAAAGGTTTATGGGTCTCCTTACCCATTTATTAATCTAGCTATGTGTTAGGAGAAAAATTAATATTCCAATTAGCTGCATGCTAAATTAGGAATATTACAGTCCTCCCCTCCCAAATGTTGCTTGCCCTCAAGCCACTACAAGGATAGAACTGAAGAGGCTCTCCTCTTCCCCTTTTAGCATCCTCAAGTGATCATTTCTTCCAAAGAACAAGATGATATTTTAAAAATATGCCCTCAAGTTGTTCCTCCCATGTGTATAAACATCCCTTTGGTGAAAAATCCCAATGGCTCTCATCATGAAAAGGTGGGATATCCATGGAAACAACTAAATGCAGTCTAGAAGCCTTCTTGAGGCATGGAATTTGAAACATTTTGGGAATCATCATCCCCATGTGAAGCCTCGATCCCTAAGTTATCATCCAAAAAAAGTGAGTCACCCTCCAACATGGTAACTCATAATAGTTGATATGAAAGATATCACATCATCCCAATACACCAAAACTCCTTGCTGCCATATGATGTAAGTGTCATGCCAATTTCCATCAACCATCCTACTCTTTGAAATAGAATGTGTCATAGGATGACCACTCTTTCAAGAGTAACCAACACAGTATTTCCTCCTGTTTCCCAGTGTCATAGATATGCAAGTAGTTTCCCAACCTCTTGCTCATCAACATCACCCATCCAACCCATGGTGAGTGTCTATCATCATGTCCAAAAGTGGAATTCCTCCAATGCAGAATACCATCCTCCCAAATCAGATTTCTACCTTTGAATTTCATGGGATTTTAAAATGCAATCTCCTGGAGATCTCCAAATGAAGACCACTCATCAATGACCATGTTGACCCCATAAGGATCCAAATAGGTGGTAGGAAAAAAACTCCCATCATGATGTGAAATGTGCATCAAGAAATATCCATCACAACCATGAGAGATGTTATCCATCATAAGATGTCCCCCAACAACTATTTTCCCTTCCTTTGTCATACATATGGGAAGGTCATTGGAATGCTCCAACAATGGTTGGGCCCCCAACTCATCATTGTTGCTCAATGATAGCACTGTTGATCTCCATGATGGTGCATCTGCTGCCTCAAGATCATATCCAATATTGAATGCATAGTTTTGTAATGTATTTTTCAATACAATACTCATCCCATTCTCCAAGAATCTACATTCCAACCCCAAGAGTTGTATGCAGCTCAACAATAGTACTCTAGGATGAAATTACATCTGCTCCTTGAACACATCAAGGATTCTCAGTGCATTGAAATTCTACTGCTCCAAATCAGCAATATGTTTTGACCCTTGGTCATGCAATGACATATTCCTACAATCCTCCATACGGTGTGCTGAAATAAAAGGAAATGGAAACATGTGCATAACTTGGTAAGACTTGGGAACATCTTCTATAGCTACAAGGGTTCCTTCTTCTGGTGTGATGTCCTCCCTAGCTACTGATGATGATGGCTGCTACTCTATGGCTTCATTAGCGCTGGTACAAGTCTCCTCCTCCCCATGCATCTCCAGAATAGTGCATGGGACTCTAGATGTCAAGAGATCAAGACTACTTTGCAAAGGTGCAAGTATTATTTCTCCTGATGTAAGTGCTCTTGCAGTAAGTGGTGGTGAAGGCTTCTTCTCCTCTAATTTCCTCTTATCAAACTTCTTGATCAAAATTTGAGTAAAATCTGCATATTCAGCCACTCTTGCATGACTCAAATGGTTGAACCACCAATTTTTTGCTTCACCCTGAAGGTGCAATGCTACAATCTCAACAACCACTTTCTCTACTACTGGATGTAGCATAAAAAATACATCCAACTTATTTCCCCAAGATTTTGTT
The DNA here is from genome assembly GCA_034641835.2 of Pinus albicaulis. NCBI lineage: Eukaryota > Viridiplantae > Streptophyta > Pinopsida > Pinales > Pinaceae > Pinus > Pinus albicaulis. The sequence continues at coordinate 237,698,669 of CM076572.1, forward strand.
GTGCATGAGGATGACCCATAAAAGGTAGACAATAGAAATCTATTACCCTTTTTTCTTTTATTGCTGCAAGGTCTCTTTTCTTCTTTGAGCTGAATGAACTGTGGGAGAGTTAGATTCTCCTTGAAAGCTCTAGGTTGAGACTTATATTCTGTAAGATACTTACTTAGAACCTCATGATCTAATCTTCCTCCATCTTCATGCCTCTTGTCCTCAAAAGAAAATGGCATAGCATGTTTCTTTGGAGCTCTATGCAATACCATATCTTCTTTTTGTTGATAGGAAGTACATGGACCTTCCTCATCTTGAAGCCCTAATGTGGTTTCACTTCTTCTCTCCATTTTTCTTTTCTTGACCTCCTTGGTGAGGTCCTTCTTAGATCTAAAAAGAGATGATATTAAACTCATTCCTCCCATCATGTTTATCTCTTTCTTCTTCTTATAGCATCTTGGCTTGAAACTCACAGGCTGAGCCAAAGATCATGCTCTGATACCACTGTAATATTCCCAAATGGGAAAACTTAGTAATACATGCATAAATAACATAGTTTTCAGAAATGTATGCAATAACTGTCAAAAGCAGCTCAAGGATCCCTTATATTTGATATTATAACACTCAAATCTAAAAGAAAATTAGAAACAAATCATTATTGCATAGTTAAACAAGTCTCCCATGCCATAAGTAGCCCAAAATCATGCAAAAATAGGGGCTGCAACCATGTATTAAAGTTGGAATAACATGACAGCGTTATTTTATAACCTCTGCAGCATAAGTAGGTTTTACATCAGATATAGAGCAAGTATGTGGAAAAAACGTTAGATCTATAGTAGATCCAGACACTATACAAGCTCCTCTATCAATCCCCCTTTGGGTTTTCAGCAAAATATCAAGTACAAGATGTAGATCTGAGATATAACACTACAGATATATGGAAATATTCGGATCTAGAAATTGGATCTGATATAATATAACAAAAAAATTATCTCCTCTAGCAGATCTCCAAAGTGAAGGGCAGATCCCCAACACCAAGAAAGTCACTCTCCAACTGATGTGTTGAAACACCCTGCAAATACACCTGCAAAAATAACACAGATCTGGATCTACACTGCATTGTAGGGGACAAAATATAGTTGTCTTGATGCCAAGATCTGGAAATGCAGCTTAATTCCTTCAATATTGATCTCCCAATCGAATAGGAACCTCCTCCACTGAAAATGAACACTAAAATGGCCTAGATCTGAAGATCTAGTCTCCACTTGTTGCAGCTTATTGAAACAAACAAACCCTCAATATAATCTGCGTTGTCAAAGGAAGATGAAGCTTGGCCTCAAGCCAAATAGTGGACAATATGGTGCAAGACTCCTCCAAGAGCTACTCAATGGAAGAGGTAGTATTCCCGATCAGGAAGACCTTGTGCTAAACAACACCCTATCTCAACTAAAAAACCAGAGAAATAATTATGTCTAAACAGACCATATATCAGAAAATCATAATCATAAGCTAACCCCATATGGTTTCTTTCCTCTTCCTTATAAACAATGTGAGCCTTCTCACCTTTGGTCACACTCATTAGGGTTTCCATATTCAAGCAATGAATCTCTCTCCAAAACTGCGTTGTCCCATAATCAATACCACTCTTCCATAACAACACTGATGGATTTGGTCAATATTGACTAGATTTCTATGGAATTTCTTCTTCCACACTCAAGGTGGCTTTATTATAACAATCTAAATTGATCCATATTCCTACTGATTTATCTCCATTAATGTTCCACATCCTCCATGCTAACTTGTTGACTTGGTCAAAATTGACTTTGTCCACATGCATTTAGTCTTGTTCACACATGAGGGTGTTTTATCCAACTATGTGTTATCACTCAGATTTTCCTTGAAGTTTTTGGGAAGAGGAAAGGAGTCCGAGGTAACCACAAACCAACTTTTAGGTACAGAATCTAGCCAATCTGTACCCAAAGAGGGCTCTCTCAGTATAATTTAGCTTTGTTTTAGAAGATGTCAGGCTAGTTATAAAGTCCAAGGGTTTTTTTTGAATTTCGCTGGTGGAATTCAATAGCTGAGGGAAAGATTGAGTAGTTTAGTCCATTGGGCTAATGGAGTCAAAAAGGATAACTTAACAGGATTAAGTCTCTTAACATAAGATGGTTTCACAGGGAAAGATAATCAAACAGGGAACAATTATAAATCTCAAGTGAATGGGATGAAATTCAAATGGATGAAAGACAATTAAGAATCTTTCAACACATTTATAAGAGGGAAAATTGAGTGATTATTAATAAAGAGCAATAAGTATTTTTTACGAAATAATCAAAATAATTAAACCAGAAAAACAGGAGCAATTAAGAATTCACTGTTTAAACCAGTTTAGAAGAAAACATTTAGAACAATAATGATTAAAATCATATTACACTTAAGCACTTTCTGATTTATTCCTTCTCATTAATAATTCAGAAATGAAACATAGATGATATAATAAAAAAATATAAATACTTTAGCACATAAGAGATAGATGACTTATTGATTCGTAGTCTGACACATGAATCCTGTAAAAAGTCTTTCGCATCAATTCCTCATCCAGCTAGCTTCACAAAATTTCTCCAATAGCACTTTACTCCAAAATAATCAGTATTACAGCAAAATCTAATAATCCACCCTGAATACTCCGATAGAGGGAGTATTTATACAAAAATTTATAAAAAATAGCTCCTAACAACTTGAGATATAATCTAGGATGACTCATAAGTATTTTACAACAAAATAGAGACAGATGGTCTCGTAGATAAGAAAAATGGTAACTGATGTTGTGTTGTTTCCTTCTTTTGAGAATGTGCTGGAGGCAAGCCCTATGATTTGGATAGCTGCTGTCCTCTTCAGTAATTCTGTGTTGGCTGCTTCATTTAACTGATACTCTTTGACTGCTCTGATACACTTTGACCTTTATTCATCCTTTTATCCTTCTTACCCTTGACTTATTGTAGTATATAATCAAAAATTCATGTAAGGATAGTTTTTAAAAAAGTTCTAGCATTTCTTCCCACCATTTATCTTCTGGTATCCTGGTCCTTTACAGCTTTCTGAGAGTTTCATCAGTCTCTGTATAGCTAAAGAAAATAGGTTGAACAAGGAACAAATGCTTTACTTCATGCTCAAGATAAAACAAATTTTCCAATCTATCATGAAGACTTTTTCCTGTAGGCAATGCTGTTGTTGATGAACTAGTTGAAGTACTGGCCTGATTGTCAGCATGCTTGTCCAATTTTTCAACATAAATTTCAAGGTCCATCAATTTATCTTTTGAAACTAAAGGACTCGGAAATCCTTTATTCAACAAAATATAAAATCTTTTTCTGAAGGCAGTGATTTCTTCTTGCATATCAGAACATCTTCATTCTAGATTCTGCATTAGAGTTCTTTTGGTAAAAACTCTTTTTATTTCCAAAATTGTTCCTGTCCGGTCCTGGATGCAAAGTTCTACAAGTTGCTACCTGTTCTGAGTATTTAGAAAATGGATAAGTTCATTGGCTTCTTCAGGCCTGTTTCCCAATTCGTCTCTTGCTCTTAGGACTTCTTCCATAGCCAATTTGACTCAGTCATTCTGTTCATGCATTATTTGAATTGAGGGCCAGACATCTCTTATTGACTAGATGATTTTGTCCCAAAGAATTTCATTTATTTCCCTTAAAGGCTTCTCCAATGTGAGATCCTTTTCCAACTTTCTGACCAACTTTTCTAATTTGTTGACCTCTCTTGTTTTATCTGCAACATTCATCTTCGAGAGATCATATTTTTGTTCCAAAGTAGTGAGTTGTACCTTTGTTCTCTATAGCTCTGTCACTTGGATTTTCATTTCTTCCATTGAATTTATTAACTATTCTGTAGTTAAATTGGAAGTATGTACCTGTGACAATTATGTTGCCTGACCTGTTGTTGTAGTACCTGCAGTAATTTCAGTTGTAGAGGCTGGAAAATTAGGCTGCTTCTCTTTCAATGCCTTTTCAAGCTCTTTTTCAGTTTCACTAAGTTGCTCATTCAGTTTCAAGAGCAAGTCCATCAATTATTCTTCAGAATTTTGCTTTATAATTTCTACGGTCTGTGGGTGTCTGGAGACTGGTAACTTCAATTGTTTTCTCAAGGCTGCAATATCATCATCTTTTTTCTTGATCAAAGCTTCTATACCTTTCACATCCTTAGGATTATGACCCAATCCAATAATGATTTCCTCAAAAGTCTTAATCCTGTTGTCCTTAGCCTGAGAAGATGATTTTTCAAGACTTAGCTGAGCATTAGTATTCTCCAAAGAATCTTGCAATTTCTGGGTCATTATTGATTTATCTGTCAGAGTAGAATAAATCATCTCACCTATCTGTTTATGCAGCTCAATTTGATCCAAACGATGGATATCTTTTGCTAAGACTTCAAAATTAGTTATAATATAATCTGCAGCAGTTTGAGGTTGTTGCACTTTGGGTTTGAAGTGACTCATTATCATTTTACCTTGTTGAATGTCATAGGTTGACATCAATATTTGTTGATTCTTAGGAGCCATCTTCAAACATTGATTGTACACTTGAAGTCTGAGTGGATCATTTCTAGCCTTTATATTTATGAATGTTCTTTTAATGTCCCAGACCTCTTTCACAGGTGGTTTGAAAGATGAAATTTCTGCACTTTGCTACCTTTGCTGCTCTTTTTTATGTAAAGTAGTGGATGTCCCACTGATTGAACCTATTTGTTGACTACCCAATTCTTCTTGTGTTTGACTATCAGGGATTTCATGAATAGATTCCACTTTTGGAAGAGGATTCAATTTTTGTCTTTTAACATTAGGCTATCTAGAAGGTCCAGTGACAGGAGTAGCTTCTTCAGCATCTCTCTTTTTTCCCTTTTCTACATTAAGAGGAATTTGTAAAATTGACACTTCTGCCACATTGGTCTGAGTAGGAGGAATCTATACTTGACCCTATTATTTAGAAGTTTCAGGCTGGTCTGTCATTGTAAATTTCTCTGTAACTTGTATATCAACCTCTTTCTCCTTTCCTTTAGATGCTACTATAGCCAATGCACTGACTTCCTATAAATTTTGCTGAGAAGTCCTAGCAGAAGAAGAACCAATACCTTGTATCTGTACCTGTCCAAAAGAGTCTAGGTCAAGTATTTTTTCAAGGTCTTTCATTACATTTTCAACATTGACCTACTCACTATCTTGTTCTATCAATGTTCTTTCCATCCATTCATCCATATTGGCATACTGTTCAATTTCAGGGATTCTTTGATGAATGTATGGTGATAGTTTGTTTTTCATTCTTCTATCACAAATAAAGCTATTTGGGTCATAAGGTACCCAATAGAATTTTTTTTGTAATTTAAGATAGTCTTCTAAGATTCTTTCAGCTTCCTTCCCAGCATCTCTAGAGTTGCAAACAAAGGGACCTAGCTGAATTTTAATCCTGAGTTGAGCCTTTTTCTTTGCATTAAAAAAATGAACTATATCTGAATTGATCATTTTCCTGAAATACTCTAATGCAAAGAGTCTCATTGGGACATATTTTGGCAACTTGAATGGGCATAACTCACATCCATAGATTCTGATTTATATGTGATTTTGGTATAGGTACCAGTCACCTATCCGATATTTCTTTGAAAGTTGAAGAATTTTCTTGATTTCACTGTTGACTCTTGGAGGAGAAACTCCTGTCAACAAGGTGGTTGTAGGGTGTACAAATAGGTCAACAAACTCATTGTAGGAATAAGAGGAATCAGAGGAATTATGAGTAATGGCAGACCAAAAGATAAAAGACCTAGGATTTCCTTTGGCATTAAGCTTTTTGACATGGAAAGGGAAACTTTCAGGTTGGTAATAAAGCATGAGATGATAAATAACAGAAGAATACTTGAACACTCTTTCATTTTCTAATCTCATGAAATTATCATGGATTTTGTCTGCAATGTAGGAAGCAAAATCATACTTGACAGCAGGGGGGCGTCCAGGGGTGAAAATAGACAACAATACTAGGGTTAAATGGTCAACATACTCACTAGTATTGAAACCCATTATAGAGGATATCATATTTAGAATAAGTCTGCCCTCATTAGTGAAAAAAGTATAACCATAAGGGGGAGGGCCTTTGGGCTGATGTTCTGGCAACATGAAGGTCTGGAAAATATGACTTAACTCTTCATGGGATAAGTTGGTAGATTTCTCAAGTAATTCTCCCATGGACAGGGAAGTGAGGGCTTGGCCAGGTTGAAATTGCAACATCTCGTTGATAGACTCAGTAGTTATCGTAAAAAGGACAGTCTGACTCAGGGACAAAACTGCTCTTTGATTGGGATCGTAGTTTGCAAGACAGTAATGGATTATCTCAGGGAAAATGTGGACTGAGGGGAGAAGGTACATGGGAAGATTGGATTCCCATAATCCAAAAATATCAGACCATTTCAAGTAATTATCTCTACAGAGCAAAACATTTGAAGGGGATTTTCACTGAGAACGAGGTCTTTGATTTGGAAATCTCTATCTAATAAAGGTAGATAATCTAAATATCTGTTAGGGGCATTGAGGGGCATGACATTCAGTGCCACAGGAATCTCCATTTTTGGTTCTTGTGGATTCAGAAATGAATTCGGGGTTTTTTATGAAAAACAGGCACAATCACAGGTTTAGGAATATAATTGCAGTTCCGGGGATTTGAGGAATAAAATGAAGATAAATTTCGAACTCTGTTTTAGTTTCTCGTGTGTAATTCAAAACAAAAACCAGGATTTTATAGAGTTTGACGGGAATTGGGGTAAATACCTATTTTCCGGGGATTAAACAGTGATTGGAATAGGTATTAGCTATGGCAGATGAATTCTGAATGCTCGACTGCAATTTTCCTCAGCAAGGTGGCAGTTGATGGCGTCCGACAATTGGTTTTGGAGTTTTCTGCATGAGACTCTGGTCGTCACATAGAATAATGAAAATAATGTGGGCACATTTTTTTATTTGCAAAGTCAAAAGGTTGGCGGGTTTTTAATTTTTTAATGGATGACGTCAGCAGGTATGGAGGTTTTGTCACGGGAGGCAAGCAGTAAGCAGTTTCCATCGCACCGTTTTTGAGGAAGAGCGGTTTTCAGTGGAGGGCGAGCGATTCCATACGATGATCGATGCGTGGCTCTGTACGATCTAGAAAACCACTTGGCCATCGTGCGTTATCGTTCGGACATGGATGTCTAGTGATATGGATAATAACCGTTGATCTCAGATTGATTGATCGAACGATGGTCGGGGTGACGAGATGACGGAGAGATAACGAGCGGGTCCAATGTAATTTATTTTGAATTAATCGCATCGGGGGGAAGTTAATTGAAGGAATAGGTTATTAATTAACCATGAGGGTTAATTAATCCCTTTTACATGAAAGGAGGACGCGCTTGACGATTAATCAGAAATTTAACTAATTAATCATAATTCACAAATTAATATGGTTATTTTTCAACCAAAAGGGGCGGGATATTAATTATTTGGGATATAATTAAAATAATACGGGAAAGGGTTTATTTGTATGGGGATTTAAATAATAAAATTAAAAATTAAAATGAAAAAAATGAATGGAAGGGCTAAGTAAAAAAGATTAGTTTAATGTATTTAACTTATGCTTGCATGAATAGGGTTTCTGTGAAATATTGCATGATTTTCCTAAGTAAAATGGGATTTTACTTAGAAAAAGATTTCTTAGAAGTAAATGAATGTCATGATGAATGATTTAAAGTACTTAGGTTTTTTCAATTATTGGGCTGAGGGTCCAGTCCCTCCAAAAGTCAAGGAAATGCCTTGAGCCCCTCTAATCTTTAAATACCTTAGTACTTAGGGGAAATTAGTGAATTTTTTAGGGAAAAATGAAAGGGGAAGTTAATGATCTGACTTTTCTTTGCTTGAAATTCTTCCAGTGTAGTGTTTGCCTTTGTACTTGTGATGAAAGTAAAGATTTAACACATTTAGAGCCATTATCCATCACATGTAATTCTACAACAACATCTACCTACCCTACCTACTTTACCCTACCATTTTTCTTCTTTATTAGGGGGCACTTAGACTGGCAAACCCTCATAACACCTTTTCTTTTACATATGAAAATATATCTAATTCTAACCTTATTACATCCAAGGGCTCAGATTATACTATTGAGCTCCTTTTATTTACTCTACATATCTACTTATCTTCCAAGATTAAACAGTTTGGTCAGATTTTATTCTCTATCTCTAAAACATAAAATTGAAAAATGAACTAGTCAAGTTTAAACTATTTGACTGTTCATAAATTGTGGCATAAAATAAAAGTTGCACACAATTTACTTATTACATCAGAGAAAAAAGTAGTGGCAATTAGACTTTCACACTTTCCTTGGCCTTTCTTTTGGTGGGCTTCATTTTCTTTTACTTTTTTGGGCCATTTTTATTCTTTTCACCCTTTGATTTTTCTTTTAGGGTATACCCTCTTTACATTTTTAAAATTTTTTGATTGTTTGGAAATATGGAAAACATTTACAACAAGAAAAGGTATGAACATATTACATAGTCCATCAAGTCAATCATGAAATATGACACCTATTGGTATAGGAGTCTAACACTGGCTCCACTTGGGGATGGATTTTCCTGGTGAAAAGTCAAGAAAAATAGGTCAGTTGTCCTCAAAATGATTTTGACTAAACCATGGAATCTTCTTCTACTTGTTGCTTTATTATATGTATGACATTAATACTCCTAAAGCTTAGGGCCTTCTCTTCAGGCTTCAACTCCAGAAACTTACTATCCACTCAAAACTATGACATTACAAAGGATATAGTATGTACATGTTAAAAATTAGATTTATCTTAATAAATAGGATCAAAGTAATGTTTCAAAATTCAACCATTAACTGGTCCTTCTTCAGTTTCTGTACCATCCAAGTTTTTCAAGAAATATGTATTATTTCCTTGTAAAGCATGAATAATGTAAGGTCATTTCCACAAGAAATCAAACTTCCCATGTTTTCCCTTATCCTCTCTTCTGGAATCCCATATTAAAACTTTATTTCCTAGTTGGAAATCTTCTGCCTTGGTCCTTTTATCAAATATCTTCTTTAGTTTCTCCTGTAATACTTGGGATCTTTGATAAACTTCTTCTCTGATTTGCTGCAAATTGATAGTCTGATTTATTCTTCTTTGAATATCATTTGGTTCAACCTAAGCTTCTTGAAGTAATTTCATTATAGGAACTCCTAAAGATGAAGGAAATACAGCCTCAATGCCATATACTAACTCATAAGGACTGGTCCCAATGGATTTTTTGGTGGTAAGTCTGTCTGCCCATAGTGCATTTGTAAGTTTCTTGTGCAAATTTTTCTTATTTTCCTCCAATAGTTTCTTAATAATATTGATGAGACTCTTGTTGGAGGATTCAGCCAGTCCATTACCCTAAGGGTAGTAGGCTATGGAATGGCCTAAGGTGATATGATATTTATTACAGAAACTTATCATCTTCTTAGATTTGAAGGTCGCAGCATTATCAGTTATAATTTTCTCAGGACAACCAAATCTTGATAGTATATTGGTTTCTAGGAATCCTATGATCACAGAGTCATTGGCTTGTCTGGAAGGAATTGCTTCTATCCATTTAGTAAAATAATTTGTGGCAGTGAGGATCCATCTGTGTTGTCCAGAAGAAGGAGGATGGATTTCTCCAATGAAATCCAGGCCCCATTGTTGGAAAGGTTTTTCAGTGGAAATTGGTTTCAAGGGTAAAGGTAATAGTTTTCTCTTGCCTTCAAAAATTTGACATTTATGGCAAGCAGTGACAAATTTCTTTACATCAGAGAACAAGGTTGGCCAATAAAATCCAGCTCTTAGGATCTTATCTGCAGTTGATTTCCAATAAAGGTGTCCACCACAGTCCCCTGCATGGAATTCATTGAGAGCCTTGTCAACTTCATCTTTTAACAAACAATTCAATAGAATACCATCATTATTTTTCCAAAAGAGAACATTATCTAAAATACAATACTTCAAAGATTTCATCTTTAAAAACCTCTTATTTGTTCTGGATAACCCTAGAGGAGCTTTCAGGTTTAACAATACATAAATTATATCATCATACTAAGGTGAATCTAAGAAGGCCTAGCTGATTTGTGGAGTTGCCATCTCCTGTTCGTCATCCAGTTCATTAATATCCAGGGCTTGGAAATTTGTTTCTGTCATGAGTTGCACCAATCCCTGTCCTTTTATAAGCTTTGTAGGTTTTATTTCAATATCATACTCTAATATGGTAGCAATCCATTTACCTCTTTTGCCCTCAATTCCATCTTGAGTTAAGATGTCTTTGACAACAACATTTGGTACATAGGCTATCACATGAGAATACAATATATAGATTCTAAAATCTTTGATGGATTTTATGACTGCAAAAGCTTGTTTTTCCATGATGTTGTATTTTAATGATGCATCTCTTAGTGCTTTACTAAAAAATGCTATAGTTTTTTAACATCCTTGATCATCCTTTTGTAATAAAATAGTTGCTACAGTATGTTCTGATGGAAATGAAAATATTATGAAGTCTCTATCAAATTGTGGACTGGTAAGAACTGGTGTTCTAGTCAAAGCCATTTTAATTTCTTCAAATGATTGTTTGGCTTCTACTGTCCATTTAATACTCGAATCCTTTCTTAACATGTTAGTAAGCAATCTAATTAATTCAGCTAAACTATAAATGACTCTTCTCAAAAAATTGATTTTTCCTATGAAAGCTTGCAGTTCTTTGATATTTCTGGGATGAGGTATCTGCAATATGGCTTCTATTCTAGCAGGATCAATTCTGATACCATATTTTGAAATAATATGACCCGAAATTTTACCTTCTTCAAGACCAAATAAGTACTTTTTTGGATTCAAAGAGATACCATACTTTCTGCATTTTATGAATACTTGTCTGAGATGCTCCAAATGTTGTTGATATAATTTAGAAAAAACAGTTAAATCATCCAGATATATAGCAAGAAAGTCATGAATTTCTTTTGCAAACACAATTTCCATTTCTCTTTGGAAGGTTTCTCCAGCATTTTTAAGTTTGAATGGAATTTTAATGTATTTGAATGTGCCCCATGGTGTTGTAAAAGCTATTTTTTCCTGGTCATCAGGATGAACCAGAATCTGGTTGTATCCTGAGAACTCATCTAAAAGAGAAATCTTTGAAGCACCTACTACTCTTTGCAAAATGTGATCCATTTTGGGCAAAGGATATTTATCCTTTAAAGAAACCTTATTAATATTTCTTAAATCAACACATAATCTAATCTCTCCAGTTTTCTTCCTAGTAGGGACTAAGTTAGACACCCACTCTGAAAGTCTAATAGGAGCAATTATCCCTGCTTCATACATTCATTTGATTTCTTTTTCAATTGAAGGCAACAGTACAGGGTTGATTCTTCTAAGTTTCTTCTTAAATGGTTTCTGATCTAGTTTTAGAGGTATTGTATGTTGAATTATAGAGGTATCATATGATTTCAAATCTTCATAACTCCAGGCAAAGACATCCTAGAATTCTCTTATTAGTTCAACATATTTTGATTTTTGATCTGGAGGCAAAGATTTAGATAACTTTATTATTTTAGGATTTTCTTCAGTCTCCAAATTATATTCCTCAATATCAGCTTTCAATGGTTCCATTTTGGGTTTCTTTGGAATATCATTAGAGTCGAAAAGATCTTCTAAAGGAGTTAATCCTTTAGGTCAATGATTATCTTTCAAATTAATGATTTCAGATTCATCTTCCATAATCTCATCAACTTCCATTTGTTTAAGGTCCCGCATTTATTTTTTGGTGAACTTCATCGGATGAAGCATTTGAGTTGCGCTTTCTTCTGAAATGTCTGTTTCTTGTTCATTTATTTGATAAGATTCAATGATTGTATCTTCATCTATGTTACTGTTAGAAAATTCATTCTCCAAAGTCAAAAAATTGTTAATCTGATTGTCATTTACAAATACTTGCCAATTCTTAAAATTGTCTGGTATAGCAGGTCTATGTCTAATCTCATCTATGAACTGATGATTAGGTTCGAAAGGTAATTTACAAGTGCTAGCAAACATTGTAAGACTATGAGCATGCAAATTTTGTTTTCTTGGTATTCTAGCAGGCTGAGCCTGTAGAAAAGTATTGAGAATCTCTATAATTGTTCCTCTATATTCTCTTAGTTTGGGATCTTTTGTCGAATATTCACCATTGATCTGTTGAATGATTAAATCATAATATCCAATGACAGATACTCTAATTTCCCCTAAATTTTTGACAAGTTTAAGCCCTAACAAAAGAGCTTCATATTATGCCATATTATTAGTGCATTTAAAGTTTAGTTTGTAAGCATGGCCTTCAGCATGATCATTTTCAAGGTTATGTATCCAAATTCTAGCTCCTGCTCCTAACTTATTAAATGAACCATCAAATTCTAAATGCCAAAGAATTGCATGTTCATAATTGGTATCAGGCGTTTTAGGAACTTTCTTAACAGTGAGATCTGATTTTTTACTTTCTTCTAGTTTTTCTTGGGTTTCTGATGTTTCTTTTTCTTCAGATATTTCTTGGATTTGAACACTAGATTTATTTGCAGTTTCTTTTGGTTCTGTTGCTGTTATTTCTAGTTTAGTGGGAAGATCAAATTCAGCATTATAAAGAATAAATGAGTCCATATCAGAGTGTACTGAGTAGATGGGGAAATTTTCAAGTTTCTCCTGACTCCTGACTACATATTTCATCAAGGTTTCTCTGTATAGTCTTTTAGGTTGGCCAAACATTGAAATAGTAGCATATGACATGTCTAATTGAAGAGATCCTTCGATTTTTGCACCCCAGGATCTGGACAATAGCATACCATATTTTGGAGGACTATCTACTACTACTATATCCATCAAAATGGTTTTCGCAGGGTATTGAACCAATGTAAGACACAAATCTTTGATTAGTCCTAAACATTTCACCTGACTTGAATCAAAAGAAAAGGGATCTTTAGAGGGTTTGGTGATGTCTAGATTTAATCTTTCCATTACAGCCTTGGGCATTAGATTGTGAGATGCCCCAAAGTCAAGCATGGCATTATGAAGTATTTTATCATGTATATTCAAACTCACATAGAATGGAGGAGTTCCTCCACTTCCTGGTTTTCCATTTACTTCAGGGCCAAATAATAATCTAGGTTGATCATCAAAAACATTTACTGAATCATCACTTCTAGTAATATTGAGTGATCTATTAATTTGGCTTCTGTAGACATCTTGTTTAGCTAATTCAGCCAATGGAACAGCTATCTTTAATTTTCCTACTTCAGCTTCCAGATTAGAAGGTTTCTCGGTCTGAGTCCTTGTATTTCGAACAGTTGGATTGTCTTTTTCTTCTATTTTTTCAGTATTTTTCTCTTTTTGAGCAGTGGGGTTGTGTAATGAAGTTGTTTCCGAATCGACTTCTAGAGGTTCCTCTACATTTCCTTTAGGAGGAAGAGTATTGGAAAGTTTTCTGTTATTTAGTTGACTATCAGATACATCTTCAATTATTGGGTTAGCAGGATTAGGATCTGATCTAGTGAGAATATGTACAGGGGTAGTATTGGTTTTACCTTTGAAGGGTTGTTTTGTAGTTTTTTGTTTACTTGCTTCCGGAATATCAACTCTTCTGCTTCTCAAATTATATTGCTTGTGAACTTTGTAAATGGATGTATCATAACCTTCCTTAAAGTCAAATGATTCTCCTGATTGGGTTTGAAATTTCTTAAGAATATGAGCCTCTTGATCCTCTTGGGTCAAGAAAATTTCTGGTTCGTTATCCCGTTCAGTGAAATTGTTTATTTGAAAATATTCAGTTGGTTCCTCAGAAGTTGAGCCTTCGACATAATTTTCCTGGAATGGGACCTAATACTTTGGTCAGGACCAGTTTTTCCAGTATTTTGATTTTGGTTCCTTCTGAAGTTCAGATTTCTCACATTGTTGTTTGGTTGACCATCCCAAGGAGATTTATTCTTTTCAATAGTCTCTACCCTATCTCCTAGTCTTTCCATTCCTTTGATAATAGCATCGAGTTTCTTTTCAAAAGCTGTGGGTTCTTCGTTTATAGACATTATCCTTTCAGCTCTGGCTCTAGCTCGTTTCTCTATCAGGTTAGCTTCAACACTAACAAATATACTTTGCATTTCTTCTAAACTTTGAGGAGCTCTTTCGCTAAGCTGATACGCTATATCAGAATCAAATCCATCAGGGAATTTGATTAATACTGAATCTAGAGGAGGTCTAAGATTTTTGGGAACAGCATTGTAAGCCTCGTTGAACCTGGTGACATAATCTTGCACAGTCTCATTTGGTCCTCTCTTTAGTTTTCCAAATTCTGATAAGATTTGAAGAGGATATTTATTCTTTTCCCATATGTTTAAAAATGTTCTATAAAGGGCTGGTAAGTCAGCAACATTGTTTGCAGGAAGGGCTCTAAACCAGGTTCTGACTTCTCTAGTAAGACTTTGGACAAATATTCTCATTCTTACATCATCAGCATCTATTTCATAAATTTCAAAATAATCGGTCATATTTTTATTATGCTGTTGTGCAGTGTAAGTACCATAACCATCAAAGGGAGTGATTTTACTTTGGTAATCTTGAGGCATAGCCCCTAGATTATCTGGTAACCTTAAGGGAGCATATCTATTTTCCATTGGAAGAGGTAGTGATGAAATAACAGGTGAGGTTGGTCTATGAGTGGTGGATGGAGGAATAGAAGGGGTAGTTTGAGGGTGAGATATTTGGGGAAATGTTGATGAACTTGGGGAAGCAGAAGTGATCACAGAAATATCTGAAGTTCCTTCAGAGGTAAACTTAGATTGTATGGAATTTCGCAAATGCTTATCAAGATGTGAAGTAACAAATTCAAATTGTAAATCTTCAAGAAATACTGGGTCTGGAACCAAATTGGACAACTCAGATTTAGAAAAATTTACAAATAAAGATGTTTCAAACTGCTCGTTAAAAGGTTTTTCCTCAAGATAAATCCACTTCACAGGACAGGATATAGATCTATAAAGAGGTCAAGAACTACCAGAGCTTTCTTGACTATCTTGTCTTCTAAGAATTCTGGGAATCAGATTCGGATTTTCAAACACAGGCGATGGATTTGGATCAGGATTAGCCCTAGTGTAATGAGTCCTTTCTGAAGCCAATTTTCCAAGTGATACTTTTGGTTTTTTGGTTTAAATGGAATGAAAAATACAACTTCAACAATCTCTTTAAGAAGTTTCAGATATTGGATTTAAATTTTCTTAAAGATTTATTTAACTAGAGGAACTGATAAAATGTCTGAAACCAAAGTTCAGTTCATAAAATAGACTGGAGATAGAATGAAGTAGCATTTATTTACTATGCAATTGCAGAGAAAAAGCAGTTCAAAAGCTACCTGGCTAACTTCAGGCTCCGTCTGTAGTTTATAAAGTAAGCAATAGTAACAATAAAATTATTCAGTTCCCCAGTGGAGTCGCCACTATGTTATCACTCAGATTTTCCTTGAAGTTGTTGGGAAGAGGAAAGGAATCCGAGGTAACCACAAACCAACTTTTAGGTACAGAATCTAGCCAATCTGTACCCAGAGAGGGCTCTCTCTATATAATTTAGCTTTGTTTTAGAAGATTTCAGGCTATTTATAAAGTCCAAGGGTTTTGTTTGAATTTGGCTGGTGGAATTCAATAGCTGAGGGAAAGATAGAGTAGTTTAGTCCATTGGGCTAATGGAGTCAAAAAGGATAACTTAACTAGATTAAGTCTCTTAACAAAAGATGGTTTCACAGGGCAAGATAATCAAACAGGGAACAATTATAAATCTCAAGTGAATGGGATGAAATTCAAATGGATGAAAGGAAATTAAGAATCTTTCAACACATTTATAAGAGGGAAAATTGAGTGATTATTAATAAAGAGAAATTAAGTATTCTTTACTAAATAATCAAAATGCTTAAACCAGAAAAATAGGAGCAATTAAGAATTCACTGTTTAAACCAGTTTAGAAGAAAACATTTAGAACAATAATGATTAAAATCAGATTACACTTAAGCATTTTCTGATTTATTCCTTTTCATTAATAATTCAGAAATGAAACACAGATGATATAATAAACAAATATAAAGACTTCAGCACATAAGAGATAGATGACTTATTGATATGTAGTCTGACACATGAATCCTGTAAAAAGTCTTTCGCATCAATTCCTCATCCAGCTAGCTTCACAAAATTTCTCCAATAGCACTTTACTCCAAAATAATCAGTATTACAGCAAAGTCTAATAATCCACCCTGAATACTCCGATTGAGGGAGTATTTATACAAAAAGTTATAAAAATATCTCCTAACAACTTGAGATATAATCTAGGATGAATCATAAGTATTTTACAACAAAATAGAGACAGATGGTCTCGTAGATAAGAGAAATGGTAACTGATGTTGTGATGTTTCATTCTTTTCAGAATGTACTGGAGGCAGGCCCTATGATTTGGCTAGCTACTGTCCTCTTCGGTAATTATGTGCTGGCTGCTTTGTTTAACTGATATGCTTTGACTGATCTAATACACTTTGACCTTTATTCATCCTTTTATCCTTCTTACCCTTGACTTATTGTAGTATATAATCAAAAATTAATGTAAGGATAGTTTTTACAAAAGTTCTAGCATTTCTTCCCACCATTTATCTTCCGGTATCCTGGTCCTTTGCATCTTTCTGAGAGTTTCATCAGTCTCTATATACCTAAAGAAAGTAGGTTGAACAGGGAACAAATGCTTTACTTCATGCTCAAGATAAAAAAAAAATTCCAATCTATCATGAAGAATTTTTCCTGTAGGCAATGCTGTTGTTGATGAACTAGTTGAAGTAATGGCTTGATTTTTAGCATGCTTGTCCAATTTTTCAACATAACTTTCAAGGTCCATCAATTTATCTTATGAAACTAAAGGACTAGGAAATCCTTTATTCAACAAAATATCAAATCTTTTTCTGAAGGCAGTGATTTCTTCTTGCATATCAGAACATATTCGTTCTAGATTCTGCATCAGAGTTCTTTTGGTAAAAACTCTTTTTATTTCCAAAATTGTTCCTGTCCGGTCCTGGATGCCAAGTTCTTCAAGTTGATGCCTGTTCTGAGTATTTAGAAAATGGATAAGTTCATTGGCTTCTTCAGGCCTATTTCCCAATTCTTCTCTTACTCTTAGGACTTCTTCCATAGCCAATTTGACTAAGTCATTATGTTCATGAATTATTTGAATTGAGGGCCAGACATCTCTTATTGACTAGATGATGTTGTCCCAAAGAATTTCATTTATTTTCTTTAAAGGCTTCTCCAATGTGAGATCCTTTTCCAACTTGCTGACCAACTTTTCTAATTTGTTGACCTCTCTTGTTTTATCTGCAACATTCATCTTCGAGAGATCATATTTTTGTTCCAAAGTAGTGAGTTGTACCTTTTTTCTCTGTAGCTTTGTCACTTGGAGTTTCTTTTCTTCCATTGACTTTATTAACTCTTCCGTACTTAAATTGGAAGTATGTACCTATGAAAATTCTGTTGGCTAACCTGTTGTTGTAGTACCTGCAATCATTTCAGTTGTAGAGGCTGGAACATTAGGCTGCTTATCTTTCAATGCCTTTTCAAGCTCTTTTTCAGTTTCATTAAGTTGCTCATTCAGTTTCAAGATAAATTCCATCAATTCTTCTTCATAATTTTGCTTTATAATTTCTGCAGTCTGTGGGTGTCTGGAGACTGGTAACTTCAATTGTTTTCTCAAGGCTGCAATATCATCATCTTTTTTCTTGATCAAAGCTTCTATACCTTTCACATCCTTGGGATTATGACCCAATCCAATAATGATTTCCTCCAAAGTCTTAATCCTGTTGTCCTTAGCCTGAGAAGATGCTTTTTCAAGACTTAGCTGAGCATTAGTATTCTCCAAAGAATCTTGCAATTTCTGGGTCATCATTGATTTATCTGCCAGAGTGGAATAAATTATCTCACATATCTGTTTATGCAGTTCAATTTGATCCAAAGGATGGATATATTTTTCTAAGACTTCAAAATTAGTTATAATATAATCTACAGCGGTTTGAGGTTGCTGCACTTTGGGTTTGAAGTGACTCATTATCATTTTACCTTGTTGAGTGTCATAGGCTGACTTCAATCTTTGTTGATTCTTAGGGGCCATCTTCAAACATTGATTATACACTTGAAGTCTGAGTGGATCATTTCTAGCCTTTATATTTATGAATGTTATTTTAATGTCCCAGGCCTCTTTCACAGGTGGTTTGAAAGATGACACTTCTGCACTTTGCTGCCTTTGTTGCTCTTTTTTTTTGTAAAGTAGTGGATGTCCCACTGATTGAACCTGTTTGATGACTACCCAATTCTTCTTGTGTTTGACTATCAGGGATTTCATGAATAGATTCCACTTCTAGAAGAGGATTCAATTTTTGTCTTTTAACATTAGGCTGTCCAGAAGATCAAGTGACAGGAGTAGCTGCTTCAGCATCTCTCTTTTTTCCCTTTTCTACTTTAAGAGGAGTTTGTAAAATTGAAACTTGTGCCACATTAGTCTGAGTAGGAGGAATCTGTACTTAACCCTGTTCTTTAGAATTTTTAGGCTGGTCTGTCATTGTAAATTTCTCTGTAACTTGTATATCAGCCTCCTTCTCCTTTCCTTTAGATGCTATTGTAGCCAATGCACTGATTTCCTGTAAATTTTGCTGAGAAGTCCTAGCAGAAGAAGAACCAATACCTGGTATCTGTACCTGTCCAAAAGAGTCTAGGTCAATTATTTTTTCAAGGTCTTTCATTACATTTTCAACATTGACTTGCTCACTATCCTGTTCTATCAATGTTCCTTCCATCCATTCATCCATATTGGCATACTGTTCAATTTCAGGGATTCTTTGATGAATGTATGGTTATAGTTTGTTTTTCATTCTTCTATCACAAATAAAGCTATTTGAGTCATAAGGTACCCAATAGAAACTTTTCTATAATTTAAGATAGTCTTCTAAGATTCTTTCTGCTTCCTTCCCAGCATCTCTAGAGTTGCAAACTATATCTGAATTGATCATTTGCCTGAAATACTCTAATTCAAAGAGTCTCATTGGGACATATTTTGGCAACTTGAATGGGCATAACTCACATCCATAGATTCTGATTTCTGTGTGATTTTGGTATAGGTACCAGTCACCTATCTGATATTTCTTTGAAATTTGAAGAATTTTCTTGATTTCACTATTGAATCTTGGAGGAGAAACTCCTATCAACAAGGTGGTTGCAGGGTGTACAAATAGGTCAACAGACTCATTATAGGAATAAGGGGAATCAGGGGAATTATGAGTAATGGCAGACAAAAAGATAACAGACCTAGGATTTCCTTTTGCATCAATATTTTTGACATGGAAAGGGAAACTTTCAGGTTGGTAATAAAGCATGAGATGATAAATAACAGAAGAATACTTGAACACTCTTTCATTTTCTAATCTCATGAACTGATCATGGATTTTGTCTGCAATGTAGGAAGCAAAATCATACTTGACAACAGGGGGTTGTCCAGGGGTGAAAATAGACAACAATACTAGGGCTAATTGGTCAACATACTCACTAGTATTGAAACCCATTATAGAGGATATCATATTTAGAATAAGTCTGCCCTCATTAGTGAAAAAATTATAACCATAAGGGGGAGGGCCTTTGGGCTGATGTTCTGGCACCATGAAGGTCTGGAAAAGATGACTTAACTCTTCATGGGATAATTTGGTAGATTTCTCAAGTAATTATCCCATGGACAGGGGAGTGAGGGCTTGGCCAGGTTGAAATTGCAACATCTCGTTGATAGATTGAGCAATTATGGGAAAAAGGATAGTCTGACTCGGGGAAAAAACTGCTCTTTGATTGGGATCATAGTTTGCATGACAGTAATGGATTATCTCAGGGAAAATGTGGACTAAGGGGAGAAGGTACATGGGAATATTGGATTCCCATAATCCAAAAATATTATACCCTTTCAAGTAATTATCTCTGCAGTAGCAAAAAATTCGAAGGGGATTTTCACTGATAACCAGGTCTTTGATTTGGAAATCTCTGTCTACTAAAGGTAGATAATATAAATCTCTGTGAGGGGCAATGAGGGGCGGGACATTCAGTGCCACGGGAATCTCCATTTCTGGTTCTTGTGGATTCAAAAATGAATTCGGGGTTTTTTATGAAAAACAGGCACAATCATAGGTTTAGGAATATAATTGCAGTTTCGGGGATTTGAGGAATAAAATGAAGATCAATTTCGAACTCTATTTTAGTTTCTCGTGTGGAATTCAAAACAAAAACCAAGATTTTACAGATCTTGACAGGAATTGGGGTAAATACCTGTTTTTCGGGAATTAAACAGTGATTGGAATAGGTATTAGCTATGGTAGATGAATTTTGAATGCTCGGCTACAATTTCCCTCTGCAAGGTGGCAGTTGATGGCGTCCGACAGTTGGTTTTTGATTTTTCTGCATGAGAATCTGGTCGTCACACAGAATAATGAAAATAACATGGGCACATTTGTTTATTTGCAAAGTCAAAAGGTTGGCGGGTTTTTGATTTTTTAATGGATGACGTCAGTATGTATGGAGGTTTCGTCAAGGGAGGCAGGCGGTAAGTGGTTTCCATCGCACCGTTTTTTAGGAAGAGCGGTTTTCAGTGGAGGGCGAGCGATTCCATACGATTATCGACACGTGGCTCTGTACGATCCAGAATACCGCTTGGCCATCGCGCGTTATCGTTCAAACGTGGATGGCTAGCGATATGGATAATAACTGTTGATCTCAGATTGATTGATCAAACAGTGGTCGGGGTGACGAGATGAGGAAGAGATAACGAGCGGGCCCAATGTAATTTATTTTGAATTAATCGCATCAGGGGGAATTTAATTGGCGGAATAGGTTATTAATTAACCATGAGGGTTAATTAATCCATTTTATATGATGGGAGGATGCGCTTGACGATTAATCAGAAATTTAACTAATTAATCATAATTCACAAATTAATATGGTTATTTTTCAACCAAAAGGGGCTGGATATTAATTATTTTGGATATAATTAAAATAATACGTGAAAGGTTTTATTTGTATGGGGATTTAAATAATAAAATTAAAAATTAATATGAAAAAAATGAACGGAAGCGCTAAATAAAAAACATTGGTTTAATGTATTTAACTTATGCTTGCATGAATAGGGTTTTTGTGAAATATTGCATGATTTTCCTAAGTAAAATGGGATTTTACTTAGAAAAAGATTTCTTAGAAGTAAATGAATGTCATGATGAATTATTTTAAGTACTTAGGTTTTTCCAATTATTGGGCCGAGGGTCTAGTCCCTCCAAAAGTCAAGGAAATGCCTTGAGCCCCTCTAATCTTTAAATACCTTAGTACTTAGGGGAAATTAGTGAAATTTTTAGGGAAAAATGAAAGGGGAAGTTAATGATTTGACTTTGATTTGCTTGAAATTCTTCCAGTGTAGTGTCTGCCTTTGTACTTGTGATGAAAGTAAATATTTAACACATTTAGAGCCATTATCCATCACATGTAATTCTGCAACAACATCTACCTACCCTACCTACTTTACCCTACCATTTTTCTTCTTTATTAGGGTGCACTTAGACTAGCAAACCCTCATAACACTTTTTCTTTTACATCTTAAAATCTATCTAATTCTAACCTTATTACATCCAAGGGCTCAGATTAGACTGTTGAGCTCCTTTTATTCTACTCTACCTATCTACTTATCTGCCAATATTTCAGCATTATATACTGTTCTCTGCAGATTTATTTTCAGTTACGCAACACACTTTTTTTCTCTCAAAACGGAAAGGGTTTAAAAATTAAAATTAACGCACACCACACACAGACCCTAAGTGAAGAAGCGCCTGGTTAACACCGCCTGGAAAAGACTCTAAAATCAATTGTCACTACACCTTTTCTGCCCTTGACCTCACTTGATTCTGTCCCTTTCTGCCCTTGTCGATTTCCTTCTTCATCATTGCGCCCCCAAGGTGCCTTTCCCAGAGACTTCTTGGCCTTCACCCTCAGTTTCTGGTTGATCAACCTGCTCTGCCCCGCCGTCGTCGAGCCAGTCCCCCTCCGAGTCCGCACTCCGACTCCTCTCCTGATTCATCGGGTTCTCCTTCTCCTCTTGGTTCTCCCCCTGTCACCTTCACCATGTCTGGTCCAGGGCCTAACGCTGGTGGTGCTCCAGGCCCTAATGCCGGAACTACTACTAGCGGAACCGCCACAGGAACTACCTCAGCCATACCCTTGCTGTCGTACATTGCAGGCCTTAGCCTCCCCAATTTCAATCAGTTGATCAATGACCCTATCCGCCACGATGTTGGTTGGCTTGCTATGCCAACCAAGCTCCCCTCCGACATCCCTATTTTCGAAGGCCTTGCTGGAGAAGATCCAACCAATCATGTTTGATCTTTCCACATGTGGTGTTCCTCCAATTCCATTACCGATGACTCCATCCATCTTCATTTGTTCCAATGCACACTTACCGGCGAAGCTTCTAAATGGTATGTTGAACAAGCCACCTCTTCCCATACCACCTTTGCGACCCTTGCCCAAGCCTTTTTATCTTATTTCCAGCTCCCTCTCCGATACGATACTGGCACGGAGCTCTTGACTTCATTCAAGCAAACCTCTTCGACCCGCCCTTCTGCCCATGTTCAGGAATGGCGACAAAGATGAAGCTTATGTCGAGCCCCCCCTTTGAAGATCGGGTTTACATGGACTAGTTCCTCCGCACCCTCTTAGCTCCTATCGGCAAAGATGTCGCCTCTCACTTTCCTCAAACTGAAGAAGCCGCCCTCCAAATAGCCTTGAAATATCACCTGATCTACGCTCAATCTGGTTATGTTTATACCGTTCTTCCTGACCTCCCCAGGCCTGGCGGCGCTAATGCACCGGGGGCATCTCATTCCGTCGACGGTATCGTTCGAGCCCTTTCTCATTTGTACGCTCAACCTCCTTTGGGCTATGGTCTCCCTCAGGGAGGGGCCAGCACCTCTAGCACTCTCCCCCCTCCCGGTAGAATGTATCTAGGATACGGCATGCCTCCTCCTTTTTCCTAACCTCCTGCTTACCTCAATGTTGCCCAACCTAACCATTACCTTTATCCGTAGCCTGGTGCGCCAGTTCCTCCAGCATATGCGCTTCCATCTCCCTTGCCTCCTCCAAACCCGCAACAACACTTACAACCCCCTTCAAGGCAAGTATTTGCACAGCAGGGTGTGACTAATCCCCCTTATTCTCAAAGAAGGCGGAGAGGCAATCAAAACCAATCTGCCCCTAGTACCCATGGACCCAATTCTAGTGTGGACCCTAACACTTCCAACCAGCAACAAGGCACTCAGCCCAAGCCGGACATGCCGGTTCGCATAAATAAGCCTTGTTCATGTTGCGGTGTTTATGGTCATTACACCCATGATTGTCCCCTCTTACCCCAGATGCGGAAAATTTGGGAGTCTCAAGACACATTGCGCGGACAACACGCCTCCCCTCATGCTCCTCCTAATGTGGCCACTACCCAACCGGGTCAGCAGCGATCATCCTTTCTCGCCATGATTCGTGGCTACCCAACCGCCCGACATCCAAGTAGCCGCCCCCCCTTCCCTTTCTCGGTTCCTCCGATTACCAGATCTCATGATGCACTCCCCGATCATTCCCCGATCGCTTCGACCTTCGACCTTCAAACTCGTCTCGCCAGTACCCCAGCCTCCCGCACAAATACCGCCCCCCGAGCCTCCTTCTTCAGGTTCTACAGAGCCTCTTTCGACACCCAGTGGCCCCTTGCATATCCCTCAACCCAAAGTTTAGGTTCATACCAAGATTCCTAAGGGACCATTACATCGAAATGCTGCTTCCGGTCGAGCTGCCCATTCATATAGCATAGTAGATGATTTGGCGCAATCTCCTGCTGCCATTTCCACACTAGAACTCCTCCAGTCGTGCCCTTCCAAAAAGAAGGCTCTACTATCTGTCGTGGGCACTGTAGATCCTGCTGATGACCAAATGATTGTTTTCGATGCCACTCAATCGGACCATCCTCCTCTTCCTCCTTCTGTCTCCTTCCAAATCCCCGTCAAAATCTGGAACGCCAACGTGTCCCGGTGTATAATTGATGAGGGGGCATCCACCTGTGTGATGTTCGCTTCAGTTTGGAAGCAAATCGGATCCCCTGAGCTGGCCCCTTCCACAATCACCCTTCAAGCGTGGGACGGCCATGCCTCCCAGCCCATTAGCCTGTTTCATAATTGTCCTATCACCCTCGCCGGTAAGACTGTTTGCGTTGACGTCGAAGTCATAGACGCCTTGCTAGACTACAACATTCTATTGGGGCGAAGCTACACCTATGCTATGTCTGCTGTCCCATCCGCAGTTTTCCGCAAGATGTCTTTCCCCCATAATGGAACGATAGTCACCATTGACCAACTGTCTTACCACGAGCCGCCATCTCCGACCTCCCCTGAGACGACCATCTCTTCTGTAGCCAATAAGAAAACTGTCGATTCCTTGACCAGTGTCTCCCCCGATGTCTACAGAGATTCCTCCCTGCTTGGAACTTTTCCTGGTCTTCCCCCTCCCCATATTTCTGATCCCAGCTTATCGAATGTTTGTATGATGCAATTGTCTCAGGCTGCCCTTAAGCGGCCTGCTTCATCTAGTCAGCAACCTCCCCTTCGCCCTCCGCCACCCACTCCTAGCCATTCCTCTCAGCCAGCCGAACCCCCTCCTTCTAGCCCTCCCCATACAGCTGGTATCCCTGAACCCCTTTATCCTCCTGGATTAGTTCCCCCATGCCTTAACCATCTCGGAGCCGTCCCTCCTGGTCATTTCCCTGTTGGGAAAATACCTTTCCTGACTCCCCCTCCCGGAGTATTTTCTGTCCCCGTCATGGCCACCCTCTCTCTCCCTAACTTGACCCTGGGCATACTCGTCTGGTACATTCACCCCCCAGCCGCTACCCCCCCAGGCCACCCCAAACCTTACCTTTCTTTGACACCGGTTCAACCGGTCACCCTCACTTCCTCCGGGCCCACCACACCTCCCTAGGACCCTACCCCTGTGGTGCCAGCCCCGGGAAAGAAAGGAAAAGCTCGTAAGGGGGCAACCCATCAGGACCAGGCCGCCCTGACAACCCCTACCCCCCCGCGACCACCAAAGCCCACTATCCAATGCGCTTTGTGTGATATCGTCGGTCACGCCACCCATATGTGTCCTGAATTACCACACCTCAAGATCCTGGTCAACGAGATGTTTCTCGACTCTGACATCCCCAAAGTCTACGTCACGATCCCAGACTCTATCCCGAAACTCAAAACCTTGCGCACAAACCACCCTTGTGCTTTGTGCGATTTCCACGGTCATTACACCCACCTATGTCCCCGCCTTGATATGTATCGTTACTCCTTGGACATGTACCACCGATTCAAGGCTACTTCGATAGGACCAGAGGATCTTCCTACTCCCATTCAAATTCCTCCTCCCACCATCGAACCAACAGAGCCGTCAACCACCATTTTGTACCTGTCATCATCCTTGCGAGATAGTCCACCTACCCTTCAACCTGTAGATACTCTTGGCTCCTCCTCAGCCGACCTTGGATCTGTTGATATTGCACACCAGAGCCCTTCTCCTCTTGATGACCCGTCACACATCACTACCTCCTCGAGTGACCTTTCTTCCTCCAGTCTTCCTATCTTCCAGTCTGATGAAGACATTATGGAAGCCATGACCAACCCTGAATTTCCATGGGACAATATGCACCATCGCGCATACTTCCTCCCACATCAGTCCCATGACCAATTTGCTATGGAAACCAAATACTTCATTCCCAATGCAGTCGATTGGTTCAAAAATCCCATCCCTACACCTGATGCTTTCGAAGAAGGAAACATGGCCAATATCTCTCCTACCATCAAAATTGACATTTCAGTCAAACTAGGAATCGAAGAATATATCACCTTGGGCGCCCAATGCACCCCGGAAGAAATCAAAGCTTACACCAAGCTTTTCAAAGAATTCTGTGATATTTTCTCCTGGTCCTATTCTGAAATGCCCGAACTCGATCCTACCATTGTCGAACACCATATCAACACATGGCCTGATGCCAAACCGGTCCGTCAAAAGTTGAGACCCATTCATCCTTCCAGACGTGACGCTATCAAATCCGAAATCGATAAGCTCAAGCAGGATGGTTTCATTTACCCCATTGAATACACCACTTGGGTATCCAACCCAGTTCCTGTTCTTAAGAAACAAGGCACCATCCATGTCTGCACGGACTTTCACGACTTGAACCAAGCTTGTCCCAAAGACAACTTCCCCACACCGTTCATCGACCAAATCATTGACCAGTGTGCGGGGCATGAGGTTCTATCCTTTATGGATGGTTTCTTTGGATACAACCAAATTGCTATTCATCCTGCTGATCAACTCAAAACTGCGTTCATTAGTCCGTGGGGAACTTTTGCTTACCGGGTCATGCCTTTCGGCCTCAAAAACGCTGGCGCCACTTTTCAACGGGCCATGTCTTATTGTTTCCATGACCTAGCTCATATTATCCTTGCTTATTTAGATGACCTCACTGCACGTTCTAAGCATTGGGCGCAGCACCTACACGATCTGCGTACCATTTTTCTCCGATGTCGCAAGTATAATATCTGCCTTTACCCGTTGAAATGCATCTTTTGCATGCCTGCCGGCCGTCTCTTAGGCTTCATCTTGTCTAAGGATGGAATCACTCTTGACCCTTTGAAAGTTCAAGCCATTCTTGAACTTCCCATTCCACGTACCCTACGCCAGCTCCAAAGTCTTCAAGGCAAAGCTAATTTTCTTCGTCGGTTCGTCCCTGACTATGCCACCACCGCACATGGGTTCCTTAGACTCCTCCGATCTACTATCCCATTCATTTTGGATTCCTATGCTCATGAGTCTTTCAACGCCCTCAAGCAGGCTCTCACATCCACTCCCTTGATCCGCCCACCTGACTTTGATCGGGACTTCATCCTGTATATCTCCGCTTCCACCTATTCGGTCGTTGGAGTCCTTATCTAGGAAGATGAAAATGGTATCGAGCATGTGATTTACTACGTCAGTAAGAACCTTGTAGGACCCCTTGTTTCCTAATCATATGAAGAAAAATTAGCGCTGGCTGCCGTGTTCTCAGTCCAAAAAATTCGTCATTATATCCTCATGCACTCCACCAAGGTTGTGACTAATTCCAACCCCTTGGCTTTCCTATTGAGTCGTCAAATCCTCACTGGGAAGTACGCCCATTGGGTCATTATTCTTCAGGAATTTGACCTCGAATTTGTCACACCAAAGAGTAAGAAAGGCTTAGCCCTCGCTGAGCTCATTTCTGAAATACCTACCGGATCGCAAGATCCTCCGGTTAATGATGACTTTCTTGATGAACACTTATTTTCCATTACTTCCGACGACCCATGGTATGGCGATATCCTTACTTATTTTCGAACGCAAAATTTCGCCCTCCACCTTGATCATGAAGCTCGCCGACGTATCCGACACCAAGCTCCCCGATACCTCCTTATCGGCGACGACCTCTATCGTCGCGGGGTTGATACTATCCTTCGTCGTTATCTCATACACGTTGAAGCTGAAAAGGTCCTTAATGCCTGCCATAGCGGCGCTTGCGGTGGCCACCTCTCCGGTCTTGCTACTACCCAAAAAGTCATGCGTGCTAGGTACTTTTGGCCTTCCCTCTTCAGTGATTACATTAAGGCAGTCAAACATTGTCCCAATTGCCAACATTTTTCCCCTAAGGCGCGAGCTCCCCCAGCTCCCCTCCATCTGTTCG
This sequence comes from Pinus albicaulis, assembly GCA_034641835.2. Taxonomy (NCBI): domain Eukaryota; kingdom Viridiplantae; phylum Streptophyta; class Pinopsida; order Pinales; family Pinaceae; genus Pinus; species Pinus albicaulis. The sequence continues at coordinate 237,726,580 of CM076572.1, forward strand.
TCTCCACTGGTCCCTTCTGTAAATGGGCCATCGACTTTATGGAGTGTCGCCCGCCATCCGCTGGTAACCACAAATATATCATCGTAGCAGTCGACTATTTCACAAAATGGACCGAGGCCATGCCTACATTTAACAACACGGCAGCTACCGCGGCCCTCTTTTTCTTTAACCACATTATCGCTCGATTCAGAGTTCCGAAACAACTGGTCTCTGACCATGGCAGACATTTTGAAGATGAGATCTGGCGCGAGCTATCCTCACTGTTGGGTTTTGAGCACCAATATTCCTCCTCCTATTACTCCCAAGGTAATGGCCAAGTTGAAGCAGTCAACAAAATTCTCAAGACTATGCTTCAACAGACGGTGAATAAGCACAAAACCAACTGGCACCTCGTGCTCTTCCCTGCTTTATGGGCCTATCGGACTTCTGTTAAAACCGCCACCGGGTTCACTCCTTTCCACCTTGTTTTTGGAGAGGAGGCAGTCTTACTAATAGAGTGTGAAATCCCTTCCCTGCATCTGGCCGTCGAACTTCTCCCTGACAGCTAACCTCTATAACAATGACTTATCATGCTCCATCATGCTTCTGAAGACTGCCGTGTTGCCTTGAAAACCATGGAAGCGGCCAAGAAATGCACCAAAGCCCAGTATGACCGAAAAGTCTAGCCTCGCACTTTTCACGAAGGCGACCTTGTTCTAGTCTATGACCAGGCCCATGATGTCCTTGGTCATGGAAAGTTCGACTCATTATGGCTAGGACCTTACATCATCAGTAAGGATCTCGGTAAGGGGGCATACCTCTTAGAGGATTTCGAAGGCAACCCCCTTCCTAATCCTTGCAATGCGCTCTATCTTAAGAAATATTACCCATAGCATTTCCCTTTTGATATGCATGTTTTATTTTCTTTTATATAGCCAGCATATTTTTTCGTTTTTTGTTTGACACTTCACCAGGACACATTTTTTCCAAGAAGGGTCACTCCACCTCTCCTTAAAATCGAATTTCCTCAATTACGACACTTGTACTTGGGGCACCATTTTGCCTCCTTACTTGTTTTTGTTCGTGTCGATTTTCGTCATGAGTTCCCATCTTGTACTCATGTTTTCATGGCCCCCCATTGGGCCTTCCCTATGTGGCAGCACCATCAAGTCACCCTTGTTTAGAGCATCCAAGTTGAGTCATCATCGCCTTCATGGAGTCTATCCCGAGTCCCTTTGTACCCCGCTATAGACCTCCATCCTTCATTGCTTGGTCTCTCTCTTGTGTCGCACATTATGTCCTTCAGTCCCACTATCCCTTATCCCTTATGATATTGTGTTAGTGACTACCATGTCATTCATGCCCTTTATGCTCTAACAAGGGAATTCATCCATTCGCCACTCAATCCTTTCCATTTCACTATCATCATTAGTGTCAGTCTGTCTGTCGCTCTACTATTTTCTCTCGTGCCTTAGTTGAGGGTCTCTCATTGCCTCACCTATGGCGGACCTCCTTCTGTCAACATCAGCTTATTCATTCCAGAAGCTAGGTCTAGAGGGTGGTGTACCTTAGTTCCAGCTTCCACTCTTGTTCAGTGCCTCAGATCAGGCAAAGGGATCTCTCATTTCCCTTTGACTTGATTGTTTCTCCACTCCAGCTCCTTTCAACATGACCGAGATCCGTATACTTGATGGTTCAGTGATACAGCAGCGGCTCTTGATGATTCTCGGGTGTGTGTGAGATGTATCAACCCTCATGAGGGGGTGGCCCTCCAGGTAGCCCCCCACATTCCCGGATGACCTCCTCCTTGCAGCCTTCGATGCAGCTCCAGATATTTGATGATTTTGGCCTTAGCCACTTGCAGTGCCTCTTTGATTTTCATGTATCAGTCAGATTTTGTGAGCCCTTCCCCATTTACACGGGGCATTTGGGTTGTATTTGTATCTCATGTACTCAGATATTATTGTACAATTCCTGGCTGTTATCCCAAGAACAACATGTATATGGGATTCCTCATTGTATTTCTATCTGGCTCTTGATTATGCCGGATGTACTTTATGGTTCGGTCCCTTGTTTACTGGACACACTATTCTTTTGTACTTTATCTCGGCAGGCATAGGTATGCCTCCCCCGATGCCTTCAGCACAGGTACCCTCTCATAAAAAGAGACTTGTTGCACCTGTGAGTCTCATCTCCTCAGGGTCTAGTTCTTCAGCACACTATCTACCTTGCATATCTCTCTCTGACTTCCCTTTTTTTGTCTAGTGATTGAGTTCTTACAACGTACTTCGGTCATACGATTTTCTCTTGACACTCACACGCTGGGGGGCAATCAGTTACACCATTTTTTGGTCATCTAACCTATTATCATTAGATGGACCCAAGTACACCATGTAAGACCAATTTTACCCTAAGTAAAATTTCTCTCACTATGTAAAATAACTTAATAAACTACATTTATTAGGTTGTTTATGGTCAAAATAGGAAACCCCAAAAGGAAATATTAAACAAACCCATTTTGTTTAATTTTCCTCATGGAATAATTAACTAAACCATAATTTAATTATTATTCCTAGTCATGTTTAACCCAAAAACAAAGAAATTAATTATATAAACCTTTATTTATCTTATTATTTTCTAGGAATAATTATTTAAATCTTATTTAGATAATATTCCTTGTTAAATATGACCAAATCACCCACAAATAATTAAATAAATCATTATTTATTTAATTATCTTTCAACCACTTCCTTAAATAATTAAATAAATCATTCTTTATTTGATTATCTTCTAACCGCTTCCTTAAAAAGGTAAATAAATCATTTATTTATTTATTTTTGACAAATTAAGGGATTTGACCCAAGTCAAATACCTTTTCCCTCCAACAAATATAATAAAATATTCCATAAAAAGTGGATCTAGATCTGGTTAACCCATGCACAAAGATCTAGAATGACCCAATATTTTGTTATAAATAGGAGGGTTTTTCCTACCATTCTTCACCTTTTGTTGCCTATTAGATCACTCTGGATCTATACACTTGGTCACATATCTCCATCATTTTCTCCCATTGAGCTCTATTCTTTGCATTGGGTTTTCTACACCAACTAGAGAGAGAAATCTTAGATCTGAAGTGCTGAGGACTTCCAAGAACCCATCCCACTGAGGGCAATTGGATACTCCTTCTTTTTTTCCTCCCAGGTGCCCCATTAATACAAAAATTCTTTCAAAAATTGTTCTTGTCTTTTCTATTGGTATATGGAGCAAACCCTTGCTTTTACTGCTTAATGTATTTTCATGCATAGATCTAGTTGTTTGCAGCTCTTTTCTTGTTCTACTAACCACAGATTTGAAGATATTGGCAGCCACTTTTGTTGTTAGGGCTATTAGTTATGCGTAGCTAAAGTGGTCCTTTTTTGTACACTTCGACAAAGGATTCATACTAACAGCTTAGCTTATTGAGGAAGCTTATCACATGTTGGTGTCACCAAGGGAGGAGGAGAAGAGTTGCAACACTCACCTTATCAGTTGCTTGAGGACAAGCAACATTTGGGAGGGGAGGAATGTAATATTCCCAATTAGTCATGAGCTAATTGGAATATTGATTTTCGTTTTATTACTTTTTTTAAAGAATAAAAGAGAAAAAGAGGTCCATTAGCCTCCTTAATAATGAATAAATGAATGCCAAATATGAAAAGGCTAAATATTGGTTGTTAAATCAAGCACCCTTAGGTGTGAAAGGGGCTGGACATTTTTACTAGGTCAACCTTGACCAAATCTACAACGTTTTCATGGAGGAGTGGCCATCAATGAGGGACATCGCAGTTTTAGATGGAGGTGCCTTGTGTGAAAGAAGCATTCTCATTGGAAGTGGTTTAGAGTTTTGCAAGCTCTTGTCTTATAAATGGAAGGGGATGGCAGCATTAGAAGCTTGTTTATGGTTATCATATTTTCTGTTTAGACATATATATTTCTCTTGCTATTTAGCTGAGATTGAATATTGTTTAGCATTGGGTGTTCTTAGTCGGGAATCCCACCTCTCCACATTGAGTATCTCTCGGGAGAGTTTGTATTGCATTGTCCACTATCTAGCTTAGGGCCAAGGTTCTTCTTTCAACTACAGTGCGGATCCTATTGAGGTTTTGGTTGTTTTTGCAAGCTGCAACAAGTGGACATTAGATCTTTCAGATATAATCCATTTCATTGCTTCTTTTCAGTGGAGGAGATTTCTACTTCATTGGGAGGACTGTATTGAAGACACTAAGCATCATTTTTAGATTTTGGCATGAGGACAACCTCATTTTGATCCCTACAACATAGTATAGATCCAGGTATACATTATTTCTATAGGTGCAGTTGCATGGGGATTCAACACACCAGTTTGAGAGTGATTTTTTGAGTGTTGGGGATCTGCCCTTCACTTTGGAGATCTATTGGAGAAGATCATTCTATTTCTTCTATCAAATCAGATCCACTTTCTAGATCTGAATATTTCAGTAGATCTACAATCTTAGATCTCATATCTACAACTTGTACATTGTGTTTTGCTGAAAACCCCAAGGGGGTTCATTAGAAGAGCTTGTATAGTGCATGGATATGGTATATATCTAATGTTTTATCCACTTACTTGCTCTAGATATGATGTATGATCTACAACTATTGCAAAGCCTCTAAAATAATGCTGTAAGGATTTTCCAGTCTTTATATATGGTTGCAGCACCTCATTTTGAAGGATTTCTTCATTGGAGACTTATATTTCTTGTTATGCATCTTATGGGCCACTTTTTACATACTTTTTGTTATTTTTATAACAAATTAAAGGTATCCATAATGGCCTCCTGCTTTATAAAAGATGATCTACATTATTTTCCTATCTTTTTGCATTGTATTGCTTCATTCCCCATTTGGGAATATTACATATTGGTATAACGTGTTGGCTTATTCATGTGTCATAATGTTTTATCTCATCATATGTCCACGCGAGTATTTATTGGTACTACTTGAATTGGCAGATGAAGGATTGTCGCTCTTGTGGTGTACAAAAAATACCAAGATTAACATATTTTGGATCCTTCAAATTAATATGCTCATGTGACAGCATGGAACTATGAGTTCTGGTGTTTTCGGGTCCTCGAAAGTGATTCTGCAGGTCATATAACATTTCCAAGGATACCACACCCATGGGAATGGGGTTTCCTTTATTCTTACTAGTTGAATCCTGTAATGCTTCTTCTTGCTCGTCCTCGTCGAATGTTGCATCTTTGAATACATAAATTCTTTCCATGAAATGCAGTATCTGTTGGTCATCATAAAAAATGCGTAAATTAGTGACATTGTGATGGATGGTTTATAAATCATTTCAATAGAAAAACAAACCATCCCTTAGCAGTGAAAAATTGGTAGCAACATTGAATAATGCATCAACATCTACATTTCATATTCTAGGAACAAAAAGAATATTGAAATATTGGAACTGAGAAATTAAATGCCATACCTCTTATTGATAACTCTTTAGATGTGGTGAAACAAAATTAATGGTATTGTGTACCTATCATATCACTATCTCTAAATCACTTAATTCTCTCAAGGACGTAACATTGAGGTCAATTGATCTTTGTAAGCCCAAAATGAGTGCCTCATACTCATCTATGTTGTTTATGCACTCGAACTCCAAGTGGCTTGAGATCAGGTATTTTCTCTATATCAAGTCTAATAGAACGCAATAGGCTCCTGATTTGTCCTATGTTTTTGAACTATCAAAATAAATACTCCACAAATCATATGTACAAGGGTTATGAAGCACAATAGTACTAGTACTACTATTTCTACTACTGACTGTACATAATTAATTTGCACCAGTTAGATGAGGAAGGAGCTCTAATTGTGTTTTTAGTGGGACTCAGGATGATTGTGCAAGATAACACCCCATTTGTGTCTCCGAGGAGGAAATTTCCGAAAACAAGTTCTACGAAGTCTATTGGTTTAGTTTGTCCATTTAAGGGAGTCACGTTGTGTTCATGTACTTTTTGGAGTCAACTCAGATATAGTTGTTTCTGCCCTTATAGAAAATCCATAGGTGGGACCAGCCTATAACGAAGGATCCTTGTAGCTTTCTTTACCAGTATCTACTTAAAAAAAATTTGTATGCTTTCGACATTTCCAACACCACTATGTTTATGCATTGGTGAAATCGTGGGTCAGATGATAAGCGAATGATCACATATCTAAGTTCATCAACTACATGGACAAGATTCCTATCCAGTTGAATTATCTGTGCATCTGTTTTGGTCCACGTTGTTTTTATTTTATTTTCTATGGATAATGGAATTACATTTACTGATGCACAAAAATCAACCAAGCAATTGTATGTATTGAAATTGAAAATTTCGAAAGTTAAGAGAAAGGGAAGGCATAGAGTGTTTTCCTCCAATGATAAAACATGGAGTACTGATTCGAGAGAGTCAAAAGACATACCTAAATTCTTTTTTTAAGGGGTAATATTACCTATGGATGAGGTTCCAAGTTCTCTTAAAATAATATCCCATTGTCTCATGATATTTTTTAACTCAAACAGTGAAATGTTTGCATGAGCCTTCTTCATGTCTTCAACTATGTTATAGTCTACAGTGGGAGGGACAAGCAGAGTGTTTGTGGAGGTAGTTTGACTTGTTACTTCTAGAGTGATTATATTATCTTTATTTCTTGCATAAGTAGTCCTTGTTGAGACCTCTTTCCTTGAATTACTCTAAGTTTTTTGTGCTGAGTTGATTGGTGGAATAATTTCCCTTAGAAACGCTTCTTTGAGTTTTTGTTTCGTCAACATTGTTGTAGTAGTTGGCCCTTGGATTCTCAAGTTGTAATGGTTGGTCTGCTTTTGGGCCAACGGGTCACTCAGAGGTTATTTCTTTATTGTGTTCTTTTGGGCTCCAAATATGCAATTGAACATGTTAACTATGTGCCTGACACTTGGAGTCTCATCAAGTGTAGCATCTCGTTCCTTCTCTTCTTCCAGATCGATCTTCTCATTAGCAAGTACTGTGTCACATAAATTTGTAGCAATATAACTCATGGCGTAATTCTATTATGGGAATGTTTCCTCATAATGGTAATCTTGATGATACAAACAATATTTAGAGATGCCTAAATCGTCAAGGTTCAATGCTATGTTTGAACTCTGCGCATATTTTTCCGGTTCATTAGTGTTGCTATTTGATAGTTTCTTCACCATGCGGGTAAATTTTTCAATATTGTACGATTCCTTTTCTTTAGCCTTGTTTACTGAGGCTTGAGACCTTTTACTTGTATTTTTGGAGTCATTTTTTGGTTCATTTCCTATGATGAATCCAATTGCGCACACGTCTTTCTCAACCATGATTGATTCTTCAATTTTTTTTAAACTGATGGCTTCACTATCCGCTTCATGAAATGTAGTAGTCCTTTGTAATGGAGTCATGCGGATTTTTGTATTCCTGAAATATTTTCAAGACATGATTGAACCTATTATTGAAATCTTTAACCTATTCTTTTTCCTCTATTTTTAGGCTACCTAGTTCTTTCAACAACATGGCAGGGGTCTTATCATCAACGAATTTCTCGAGAAACATTTTCTTAAAGCCCATCCAATTCTGGATGGATTTTGAGGGAAGATTGTGGTACCATACATCTTCTCTACCATCCAATGTACATGGAAAAAAATTTCATGCAACATCATCATAACGTACCTCAAGTGTTTGTAGATGTAGGTAGAAGTTGTCAAAGTGATCTTCTTCTTTAACTGTTCTATCATGGTCATAATTCGCTAAAATATTTTCTGAGTGCCTTGTTATTTTATTCAGCACACCTAGAAGTATGAGTGGGCCCTAAGACATATAATCCAGATCTTGGTATGCCATGTATTCATATTTTTCCTCCTCCTCTTATTTGTCAGAATATGATAACTCTTTTTCCTCTTCATCACCACCTAACTCGTGGAAGGTTACGCCTAAGAGTAGTGGGTTGTCTCCTTCACCACCACTGTGTTAGTCTCTTGTATTTCTACAGTATCACGAGATGATTGTGGATTCCTTACAGTCCGCTGAAAATAATATTCTCTAATTATCATTTATTTTCGTAAATATCACTACCTTCATTATTTTCCATTTAACTTATTCAATATCTCTCATTTTACCTTTTCCAATACCCTCATGCTCTGAAAACCCACTTTTGATCTTAAATCCCCTCATTTAGCCTTGCCCCTTTCTTAAAACCTCTTTCCCTATGCCAAAAACCCCATTTTCCTCAGTAAAATCCCTTCCCCTTCACTCATTCCCCTCTGTCCATTTAAAACAATGTAAAAACCCATTTTTACATTTTTTTTAAATAAATATTAACTCGGGTCCCACTTTTAATAAACTCTGTTTGTTTTAAAAACCCTCGACCCCTGTGTTCATTTGAAACCCAACTTACACTATTATTAAACATACCTTCCCCCACTAAATTTTTTCCCCAGGCACCACTTCACATCACTGCCCATTATTTTTTATACCTTCTGATTCATTTAACCCTGACCCCACATGTCAAATCAACCCAAAATCAACCCATCACCCAATTATTGTTCGATATCCACCCTTTTGATTTGGTGGCCTGCACACCTTTTTTGCAAAACCAAATGCCCGAGGTTTAAAACCTTGGAGGGCTAGCAAAATAGGAAGTTTTTGAACCCCTCTTTCCCTCCACGTGTCTCCTCTCTATTTTATCGCTTCCCTCCATCCAAAAAACACAAACCACCCATGCACCATGTGATAGAACAGAAATCGCTTTCACGCCTTAAGGCAAAACCGCTAACCATTTGAAATTCTATGAGCTCTGTGCCATTGTGATAAGCCCCTCAAATCACCATGATAGCCCCTGCAACATTCCTAAAAGACCCAGAGGGCTACAAAAAAACATAGAAACTGAAAAAAACTCCAATATCCGGACTTTGTCCACAAATTTCCCTACTACCTGCAAGCCACCATTGCTCCCCAACCTGCGGAATCCCGTTTTTTAATTAATAATTGTTTTAATTTTGCAGGTGATCGATGTACTATAAAACTCAATAATTGAAATACGTTTCTAAATTCCAAGAATATTTTAAACTAGGCTCTCTGAATGATGATTTAGAAGCCTTTTTCATCAAAGGATTAGGAGCGCAAGAACAATCATAAGCAGCAATGGGTCATGATCAGCAAGGATCATAGAATTACTCCAAAATAGTGAGGTTTCTTCAAATAACAGTGAAAGGTAAAATAAATAAAAATATCAATCAATGGTTAAATATGGAAGACAAAGTTAAGACAAATGACAGATAAGAGAGGTTAAGAAGGATATTACAGTGACAACAATGACAGAAGAAGGAAAACCGATAAAAGATACAGTAAATGACAGTTTGAAGGTTTAAAGACAAATAAGAGGGTAAATCAATGAAGAAGACAAAGCCAAATAACAAGGCCACTCAACATTTACTTCTTCACAGTCACATTGGCCACCTACAACCTATTTTATTTTAAAATAAAGGCAACTACAGTTAATATTATAGTCAGAGATATTTTAGAAGCAGGTAGAAGTTATTATGAAAGTTAATGTTTGAAATAAAATTAGTCAAAGATATTTTAAAGTTAGCTCAGCAGTAAATTAGAAATTTATTAGTATATTAGGTCAGTCAGCGATATTTTTCAATTGGGCCTTGCATGGTCTCAATTTTCAAACATCATCTACTCTGTAGTAAATACAATTCTGTCACCCTAGATTAGGGCAACCTATTCATCTGTAGTTAAATACTACATGTATTGTTCATTATTATTGTTGGTTGCTAGGTTGGATTTTGATCAGACTCTGGGTTACAAAGATTATTTCACTAGAGAATTGTAGTTTTTTTTTAGCTGGACACCAGTAATACAAGCACATTCACAAGATCGTTGAGTTAAATTAATGGTGATGTTGTCTCTTTTATGTAAATGTTTTTCCTTTGTTTCCATGTTGTACACCAATTTCTCTGATAATAGAACATAAATCTTAGACTGAGATATGCTATTTGGGTACCTTAAATCTATCTGTTATTATTATCTTTATGTTTTCATCTGAAGGTATAACTAAAGAATTCTTAATTTCTCTTTAGTATTACTGTATTGTTGTCTTAAGGTTTCTTACAACTAAAGAATTATTAATTGCTCTTTAGTTTTACCAATTTTTTATCTTAAAGGCTTTCTTTGAAGTTTATTTAAATAATTCTTAACTTCTCTTTAATTTCATTGAATTTTTATCTTGAAAGTTTTCTTTATCTAAAAGTATAACTAAGGTATTACTAGATTTGTTGTCTTGACGTTTTCTTGGTGAAGTATAGCTAAAGAATTCTTAATTTCTCTTTATTTTTATCAAAATGATATATTAAAGGAATTTATTATGAAGTATAGTTAAAGTATTCTTAATTTCCCTTTAATTTTTACTAAATTCTCAACTTTCTGTCATCTCATATTCATCATATTCATCTTACCAAAAAAATATCCATTTGATATAATTAGCTTTCCCAGTGAAAACTCTTGAAAAATTGATGTACAATTTAACACTTTTATGACTCCATAGCCCAATGGATTAAGCTTCCCACACTCTATCTATCCAACCAAACAATAAATAAAAACAAACAACCCTAAAACTTCATAACTAGCCTAAAATCAGAAAACATAATCATAAAGCTAAAATCATTTACTCATAAACACAAAGAGATCCCTCTCTGAGCCAAAGAAGGCTAGGTCCTTGGACTCCAAAGTGGTTTGATGTGGTTCCCTACTACTTTTTCTTGCCAATATTTCAAATTACAAGGAGCCAAAATAATGGAGACCATATTGGGGACCCTAAGTTATTAAAAAAAAAATTAATATTTTCTCAAGAACTTAGAAACCCCACTCAAATTTAGATGACTCAAATATTAGCCAAGATTCGTATCTGGTTGTTGATGGTGGAAAATAGCCAGCCTCAAGAAAGTTAAAATTATCCACTTGGCGACTCCACTGGTTTTTAGTAGGCCTACAGACTCCATTGGGAAATTATTGAGAAAAACCTAGGAATATCAAAACTCAAAGAAACCCAGTCAAAATATTGTGTGAATAAAGTATTTTTGTTTTACATATTGGTTTGTTTTCAAGATATTATAAAAATTTCAATCTCTCTATGCCTTGTGTCTAATTTTTGGCTTCTAGAAGAATTTTTACCAGATCCCATCTTGACCCAAACCCTCCTGCAATAGTTGACAATCCTGAGCACATCCGAAGGAAAACTCCTAGGTCTAAAAATTCAACTGTTAACAGACCTATTCATAAGACAAGTTCCTTACTTGAAAACCTTAAAGAATTGTAGGATAGCCTATCTGACTCACACCTGGAACAAATATTGGCTAGGACTAAATCCCATAGTTGGATAACCCATATAGTTTTAGAACCATCAATCTTACAACAGAACCCTGTTGTGCAAACCCATACCCCCACTCATACACCCACTGCCCACCTTCCCCCATTCAACCCTCCACCTCCTTTTGTCAACCCTCCACTTGTTAACCCCCCTTTGTTTCCCCAACCACCAACCATGGCAACCTGGCATGCCCCATTCGTTCTACCATTACCTTTAATGTCTCTACCACAAGACTATTAGTCCAAAATCCCCCTATTTGATGCGAGTGGTTCTACAACTGCTCAAAAACATGTGGATAGAATGGATGACTCTTTTGATAGAAAAGAGATATATGATGAAACTATTAAGATTAGAATGTTTTCCCAAAGCTTACGGGGAGAAGTAAGAAAATGGTTTAAAGGCCTAATCCCTAATCATATACGTGACCTCCCTGCTTTTCATCAGCTATTCCTAAATAAATGGTAAGTCAAGAAAAACCCTCTCAAAATCTTATTAGAATATGAAAACATTAATATAAACGTTGGAGAGTTTTTTTATGACATCCCTCACTGAGTTGGGATGTCTAATGATAAGTAGCCTTATACCGCAAAGAAAATACAGCAAGGACCGCATGGACTGTCTAAGCCCCTTTTTCACCTATCGAAACCCTTGAAAGGGCTAAAAATCCACCATTTTGCTTGAAAAATGCTCATTTTAACATATCAGTCCTTAAATCCCTTTCTCTTAAGCCTGAGCCCCTTTTCCACCATGAGACCAGGCCCCGTGACTAAGCGTTAAGCCCATTAGCGATCGCACATCGCCCTTTCCAAGTTTGTTGTTTCGCCGATGGCCGATCCTCCGATAAGATCCTGACCGTCGATCCTCCAGATCCGATGGCCATAACTCATCGCATAACCATCGCACATCGCACTTCGCTTCATCCAAGTTCTCATTCCCAAACTCTTTTTCCGCTAATGTGCGAAACCCCGATGCAATCTCCACTGTTGATCTCCTCCCGGATCCAATGGTTATCGCTCCATTGCACTACGCCCATCCATCGCTCATCACACATCTCTCTTCCCCATTTCCATCCGCCCGTTATATTTTTTGGCTAATGTGAAAAACACCGATATAATCCCAACCATTGATCTCCGCAGATCCAACGACCGTCGCTTCATCACTCCATTGCATATTGCTCCTTCCTATTTCACTCTATATTTTGACCGCCAATGTTCATTCCCCGCCGATACAATATAGACCGTTGATCCTCCTGATCCAACGGTCAAAACTATCTCGCTGTATCACTGTCCTATGGCTCATTGATGCCTTTATGTGATTTCGTGATGCATTCCCCACCATTCGATTAACCTGAGTCTACGGTGAAGGATCACTGCGGTGGCACCCGACCAAAGTGACTCGTACTCCTCAGTGCCCCGCAGTTGACTCCTTTGACTATGGAAGATATTCATCCAATGGTCCATATTCACTATGGGGGCACCCAGCCCACAAACCCGTTTGTACCCCCAAGCACCCCCGCAGTTGATCCCCACCGTTGATCTCCCTCATGATCCAACGGTCCTCGCTCCATCGCTCCTTTGCAAATTTCTCGATCACCCATCCATTATTGCATTCCCCACTCTGATCTGGACCATCGATCTTCCTCATCCAATGGCCCACATCGCTCTTTCTTCTATATCCCCACAACTGATCATCTCGCTACATGACAAAATCGCTGAGTTCATTTCCATCCCACCTGATTGCGCAAGTACATCCATCACATTCATCTGTAGTCGTTGATCTGGTTTGCCCAGATCAGACGGCTCCCATTCATTTTTATGTTCATTTCATAGCATCTCCCCAACTCATAGCTCCAACGTGAAATGGGTGGTTTTTATGAGGACACACGTCGCTCCCTAACACGTATCGCATGCCTCCAGCCCGATACTGCTTACCATTCACCCCCTACATGAAAACCACTCACATTTTTCCATGAAACCACCCATCATGTTTCCGCGCCATACTTTGATTTAAACCCTGGTTTTGCTTTCGACATGGTTTTACCTTCCATCGCTGCATCTGCACTTCCTACGCATCGCTCCATAACCCCTTGCTGAGCCATCTGAAGTAGTCAAACCATAAATGCATGATTTATTTAATTAGTTTGTTGTTTGTGCAGGTTTTTTATGACCTTTTAAGTACACAGGTCGTCTCATAGCCAATCACAGTGGCTCGAGGCTGAGGATGACAATCCTCCACACCCAGGAAGCAAATAAAAAGATGCAGAGAGGAAATTCCACATCCAAGACAATGGATCATGACCATTGGCCGTTCTATGGGATCCTCCAGCGTAGAAGGCTAAATCTTCCACTATTAGCAGTACCGCACCCTCCAGCGTAGAAGGCTAACTCTTCCACTATTAGCAGTACCACATTCTCCAGCGCAGAAGGCCAGTCCTTCCCATGACTAACAGTATCTCTTTCGCTAGCAACAATAGTGGTTCCACCTATCAAACATTAATGATAAATCATGATGGGGCTTGTGTGGCCTTTTTACCTTATATTCTCTTCACTTTTTCATTTCGGGTGAAATCTTCAGATTCACTCCTGCAGTTTTTACTTTCAGTTCAGTCAATTGTTACATTTCAGTTAGAAATGGCTTTAGGCCTGTTTGTATGATGATGAGAGGCAATTTTACCTCATCAACATTTATGTTTTTTATTTTGACCCGAAATAGCATACAAGCACGCAGGGAAGATATTTTACCCAAAATATCTTCTCTCGCATAGGAATCAGAGGTTATAAAAACATGAAGACGACACTAAAAAAAGGTTCCATATTTTCCAAAGGACTCACTAGTTCGAGTGTTCTATATGTATTTGGTATGAATTTTGATAGTTGATGTTGAAGATCCCGTAGGGACTCAATAATAAGAAGCTTTGTTGGAATTTGGGATTCCGCTCTGGGTGATTCACAGTTTGTAACCCTTCTCTATGTTTTTAATACAAATGTTCATTTTGCATCTCTCCACATTTCTTATATCTAATGCTCTGGAATGCGAGTGCTCCCATGTTTAAATGTGAATTTATCATTATAGATAATCATATTTACTCATACATAGCGCTTTAAATAGGCTCAGACATGATACTTTGTTTCATTTTCTATATCTTTCACCGTTCTTCCGATATTAACTATAATGGATTCTTGTCTTTGAACTTGTCTTGATATATGGATTCTTATCTCTAAATAGGCCCAGTATATATGTATTCCTATCCTTGAATAAGCCTGGTTATAGTATATATATTACTACATCTTCTGCCACAGTCATCGCCCACATATTACTTGATATCTGTGTGTTCATTTTAGAAGTGGGTCCCCTTTATTGCATTCTGTTTTAAAGTTGTCTGATACATTTACTTGTAGATTCTACTCATTTTCTGCAGTTTTCCTGGTTTTTTTTTTTAACTTTGGGTTTTTGGTTCCACTCTTATTAAAACCAATCATCCGAGTGATATTATCATGAGAGCCTAACATTATCAACTGCAATTAGTTGAGTCATATGCTCCCTGTATTTAAGATGTCTTAGGAACTAGCCTTTATACAAGTCAAGGTTGTCTCTAGGAGTTACAACATATTTATGGCACCGTTGCTAGTTAAAGAATTTGAAGAGCTAAATCCCTGGGCCTCGACAAATATTCATCCACCCTTCAGAATAGGTGAGAAAGACGGGTTGTTAGTTGTAGATCCCTCACCTTGGCGACTCCATTTTCATTCGAAGGATAAATCTATTTGTAGTCCTGGCTTCCTGAAAGCCACACCTGAGGTCAGATACATCCCAATTGAGAACACCTTCAGTGTCTGACCCAAAGAAGATTTTACACAAGAGAGGTTGGAGAGAAAGACAATCAACTTATACAGATATTCCTAGATCCTCCTTGGAAGACTCTCCATCCTCCTCTCAATTAGCTCAAGATCAAGGTCCTGATTCTACCACAAGAACCCTTGATTATATTTCTGATAACCCCTCCCTTGAAAATATTGAAGTAAAATATGAGGGTGAATCTGTAGGTACCACAAGCTTCTTTCTGCATCTTACTCCTGAAGCCAAAGAATTTAAAGAAGTTACAGAGGTTTCCACTTCTCATATTCTCGCAGTTCAATCAACCCCTCAAGCCTCTGTTCAATATATACCCCATTGTCATAAATACTTCTCTTCCACCACCTCCTATTACACATCAGAATCTCCCGCCACCCCCACAACCTCTGATGGTTGTTCCTGGCTTCCTATTGAACAAATATGCCCCTCTGGCATTGCCTTAGATCCTGAATGACATGCCTTAGGATTACTTAAAGATCCTACCTCGTTTCAATGGAGAAAATGGTACTAAAGGTAAGAAAAACCTGGAATTTTTCTGTGCCTTTGCAGAAAATTTCAATTTTTAACATTTGGATGTGGTGTTGAGATTGTTTGTCTAGTCTCTAGATGGAGAGGCAAGAAAATGGTTCAAGAGCTTGGGGGACCACTCCATTAATAACTAGGAGGAGATGGAAAATGCCTTCATCAAGAAGTGGGGAGAGAAGAAGGACCACAGATACTGTCTTACAGAATTCAATGCACTTAGAAAGAGACATAATGAATATGTGTCTGAATTCATCAAGAGGTTTAATAGGTTATATACTAGTCTCCCAGCCAAAATGAAGCCTCACCAGATTGCTGCTAAAGTGGTGTTTGTAGCAGCCTTTGAGTCAGAATTCAGATTCTCTTTAAGAGAAAGGAAGCCTGCTACTCTGGATGAAGTCTAGAATGACACATTGGAAGTGGAAGCTAACTTCACTTCTACAGGTAAATCAAAAGGGAGGTCAGACCATGATGCTAGGTGCAGAGGGAAGGAAGAAGAATCTACCTATAATCAAGATAGAGAGGTATTAGATTACAAAATAGAGGAGATGAGAAAAATGATCAAGAACCTTTTGAGCAAGTTGGTAAAGCTTGAGCTTGAAGAAAATAATTCCTCCTCCATACCACCTCAATCTAATTTGAACAGGGGTTATAACCCCCAATACAGAAAGCCTCCTTTGCAAATGCTTCAAAGAGATCAGAGGGAGCAGCAAGACCACATACAACCCCTGCTATATCTGGAAGGGTAGATGGATGGCCCCGTAGAAGAAATCCTCGATGGGAAAGATGATCAATATCTTGCTTACTCAAACAGTGATGAAGTTGAGTCTTATTTGTAGGAAAGTGAAGGAGTGGAGCTTTCCTTGCAAGAAGAAGAAGAAGAAAAAACAAGTGCTATTGAAGATCCAGAGATTGATGATTACTGTAAGCAATTTGTACACTTCATGCAAGCACAGTTTCATAGAAAATATGATCTCAAGTCCTCTAGGAAGAGGACACGCATGAAAGAACAAGAAGAGGAGATGCCTCAGAAGGAGACAGTTGTTCAGAAAGTTGGAGATAAAGGTAAGAGACCTATAACTGAGCCTTTGCATTCTAATGACTCCATTCCTTCCTCTTCTAAGTTGGCCTCTAATCCAAATATAAACGTTAAACCTATTCTGAGGAAACAAAAACCTTTAGCCATGATAAATGAACCAAAGGAAAATATCATAGAGAAGTATCCCTCTACTTTTAATCTTCAAAAAGAACTGGAAAAAGTTAAAATCCCAGTCCCCCTGACTGAACTACTAAAACAACCAATCTACCAGTCTCAGGTGTCTTCTTTCATGCTTCCTCAAGGAGCAGCCCCAATCCCAGATAGTTTAAACCTCTGGGAAGAAAGGCCTATGGTCATGTTCAGTCCTCATGTTGAAGAGTTAGATGCTTCAACTCCTCCTTTCTATGTCTCGTTAGTAATTCACAACCTGTTATTGCATAACTGTATGCTGGATTTTGGAGCATTCCATAACCTCCTGCCCCTGTTAGTGATGGAACAATTGGGGCTGTAGATTAGTCGCCCATATAAATATCTCTACTCTTTTGAATCCAAGAGAGTTAAATGTTTGGTGATGATCAAGGATTTGGTGGTAAATCTAGCCCAAATCCCAGCTAAGAGCGTGGTAATGGACATAGTAGTGGCTGACATCCTAGCTCGATTTGGGATGCTATTATCAAGATCATGGGGTACAAAAATCAGAGGATCTATAAAACTAGAGCTAACCTATGTGACCATCCCTGTGTTTGGAGGCCAAGAAAGGATATTATATTGGGAAACAAGGTTTGTGAAGATGGTCACTAAAGCTGATAATTCAGTAAATTCATCGGTGTATAGCAAAGAGGGTAAGTTTACTTGTATAATGCTTGAGGAAGACCAAGATTATTTGCAGGATCCATCTTTCTGTCAAGTAAAGAATGAGAAGTCTTCTAGTAATGAAGAAGGTGGGATTTGGACCTTACACTTTGATGGAGCCAACTCAAAGGAAGGAAATGGAGCTAGGATTCTTCTAATCTCCCCTACAGGAAAACTGGTCCCATTATCCTTCAAATTGGAGTATGAAGCCATGAACAATGTGGCTAAATACGAAGCCTTGCTTTTAGTTCTACAAACAGAAAAGAACGTGAATATTCAGAGCTTGAAGGTTTTGGGAGATTTAAAACTGGTGGTGATACAGGTAAGTAATCAATGTCAAGCTAAGCACCCTCAGTTGAGGGCTTACAGAAATGAGGTATGGGACTTGGTATAGAATTTCTTATTAGCATTCAATATACAATTTATGCGAAGAGACCAAAACAGAAGGGCAGACTCTCTTGCAGTAGCTGTAAGCACTTTTCTACCACCTCAGAACCCCCTCTAGAGGTATGAAATAGAGGTTCGCTACCGCCTTTCCATCCCTAACAATTTCAAACAATGGAAAGTGTTTGAAGACGAAGAGCAAGTGAAAATATTCATGGAGACTGTTGGGGAATTCTCAAATATGGACATAGATGTTGGCGAAGAGGAGACTAAGGATTTTCCTCAGAATAAATGGCAAGATACCATGGCTGGGCACAAGATGCTACAGCTCAAAGGGAATGTGATACCCAGAGGACTGATCCCCCTGGAGAGGTTGTTCGATAAGAACGATGTCCCCATCAGGACAAACAAGATCATTGAAGAGAATCAGGTAGATGACCTGAACCTCAGCACTGAGGCTGATCCCAAGCTTGTGAAATTGTCTAATATGGTACTCGAAGAATACAAAGAGAAATATCGGAAGCTATTTCAGACATAAAAAGATGTTTTTTCTTGGTCCTATCAAGATTTGAAGACCTTTGATATTAGTATTATCTAACACAAGATTCCATTAAAGGGAGATGCTAAGCCACACAAACAAAAATTAAGGAAGATTAATCCTTTACTCCTTCCTTCCATAGAGAAGGAAATCAAGAAAATGCTAAAGGCTAAGATTATTGTGCCATTAAGATATTCTGAATGGGTGGCCAACTTGGTCCCAGTCCGAAAGAAGAATGGAGAGATAACATTGTGTGTTGACTTTCAGAATTTGAATAGAGCATCTCTGAAGGACAATTATCCGCTGCCAAAGATAATATTGCAGAAGGTGGTAGGAGCTTCATGAATGTCTATGATGGATGGCTTTTCTGGGTATAATCAAGTAGCAGTGATTCTAGAGGACCAAAATAAAGCTGCATTCACCACTCCTTGGGGAAATTTTATGTATGCTCGAATGTTGTTTGTATTGATCAATGTGGGGGTTACATTTCAAAGGGCCTATTAGCCACCTATAATAATTTGGCATAGAAAACAGGCGGCTAAATATTTTTCTAAGCCTTCAAGAGAAATATTTCCTTTGGAAATCTATCATTCTTGAAGCTTTCATGTGTCTTCTATCCTTTAGTAAATCTTCACTGTTGTTTCCATTAACAAACCCTGTTGTCTATGAAAGAAATTGCTTTCAAAAGGCCTCTGAAACTCCCCCTTTAACTCATTTTTATCCACTTTCATAAAGCTCTATTTTCATCCTTTAACGCCCCATTTCCCTTTAAAGGCCTCCAAAATCCCTTTAAACCTCTAAAAATCCCTTTCATAGGTTTAAAACATCCCTTTTCCCCCTTCAACCGAAAGCCAAAAAAGCCTTGAAAAACCTTCATTTTGGCCTAAAAACCCATTTTTCAGCTATTAAGACCTTAAGCCCCTTTGGCCTTAGCCCTAGCCCCATTTCCCTGCATGTGACATGGAGCCATAACCAAGAGCTAACCCCATCGCGCAATCGAAATCGGTTTTCCTGTTTCTTTACTTCAAATACCCGATGCAATGAGCCCCTCTCCTCCAATCTTTCGATCTAATCTCGACCGTCGAATCCACAAGAACCGACGACTGAGATTCAATCATGCTCCGCTCATAAGCCCTTCACCATCGCGCTCGCTGATTAATCCCAATCGTTGATCTCCCTTCCTATCCAACAGCCAACATTAAATCACATCACCAATCTTCT
Organism: Pinus albicaulis; assembly: GCA_034641835.2. NCBI lineage: Eukaryota > Viridiplantae > Streptophyta > Pinopsida > Pinales > Pinaceae > Pinus > Pinus albicaulis. The sequence continues at coordinate 237,746,388 of CM076572.1, forward strand.
TTCCATCCACCAGGTCCCGAATCATTTCGCGGATTGAGATCCAACCATTCATTTCCCCTAATCTAACGGTTAACACTCAACCCACCTTTCACCCCACGATAAAGAAAATCACGTCACCTACTGGGCCCACCATTTTTTCCGCCTGCACACATTGCCACTGTCGCATGCAACCCGCACCATCCAATCAATACCAAGCGATCTGATGGCTTAAACTCTGTTTCGCAAAATTTTTGTGCCCAAGAGTTAACGTTCCAAAATTTTGTGAAATGGGTGGTATTGGGAGGGACACACTTTAGATGCTATATAAAATCACATTCCATCCGCATAAAACTGCCTCCCCTCATTTTATTTTGCGAAAACCACCCCCGGTTTTCCACCATACCGCTGCCCTCTGCAACGTCACTTTCGTTTTTAATCCCAGCCATCGATCTCTGAGATTGTATGGTCCTGATTTAATCTCATGCCCATTCATGTTCCACCTAACTTGCTCCTAAAATATTTCACCGAGTAATATTGAGCATTGATTGTCCTAATCTAATGACTCATGTTCGCCATCGTGCCCAAACCTCCATTTGCACCTGGTTAGCCGCTTTGCTAGGGTTTTCCTCCCATTTTTCCGCTACATCAACATTTTTCCTCACTGATCCTCCACCCTCATGAGCCTCTGTCATAGTTATACCCCACGTGCAAGTTTTATTTAATTGGTTTATCTTGTGTTTGTAGGTTTAATGGCGTTAGATCTATAATGCCTTCCCACAGTCATGAAGGTGACACTTCGGTTCAGAGTGACGACTCTGTAACCTATCAATACAAATGGGAAGCCATGCAGGGTGAATTCTAAGATGGATTGATGCATCATGAACATCAATCGTACCTGTAAACCCTCCAGCTCAGTAGAAACCCCAGATACCTGTACAGAAGAAGTAGAAAAGTGTATCAAAAAGAGATTAAAGGATTAATGCATAATATTGAAGAATTAATGCTTATATCCAATGTTTAGAAGGATAAAAGACATGGATAAAGACCTGAATATGATCGAGGAGGCTTAATGAAGCCTGAAGAACAATCAGATCCAGATCAGTGAAGCATAAAGGATATATCAACAAAGAAGCCTCGACACACCAAATTAGAGAGGCTAGTTACTTTCCATCAACCCATACTACCACCTGTAGTCCTATTTTCATCAACACAAGGCACAGTTAAGGCAACCAGAAATATTTGGGATATCTACAACTTAGAAGTAAATTCCCTATCTTCCAGAGCTTCCAAAGTCAACAAAAAATAGCCAGAGTACTTCAAAAAACATACCTGAAGTTATTTCCAATTTGACAAAGACTTCTATACTAGCCTAAAGGATACCAAACAGTTAATGCAGAGCCATTAAGTAGAGTGGGCATTCGAATACTTCCTCCCCTCTGTCTTAATGAATCAATTAAGTTCATTGCTACCACAACTCTCCATTATCACCTATAAGAACTCATTGAAAATACATGGTTGGAGGGTTGGGATTTTATTGATTGTTTTAACTATTATTGAGGGGAAGTAGCTAAGTATTTTGTAATATAGTAGGCCAGGAAGAGAATTTTGGATTGGAAAAAGCCACTGGACTCAAAGTATGTGACTAGTTTTGCACATCAATTAAACAAGCAGATTCACAGGATCTTGGTCTATATTATTGATGTTTTCCTTATTGTAATTGTCTCCTTTCATTTTTTTCTTACTGTCCATTATTCTCTGATAAATAACAGTAGGTATAGATTAGGACATACTGTTATAAGTACCTTAAATCTCACTGATAAGATTTATCTGTATGTTTTCCTCTGATTGTGTATTTTAAGGATAATTCTATAGAGTATATCCAGTCAAGAAATGTTGGTAAGCCCATGTCTTGCTGAGTACAACTTGAAACATTTTTCTTGAAGGATATTTTCATTGCATGCTAAGTAAATATTGAACTAGGGAAGTCTATGGTTAGCCCTGTCATCTAGTTTTTCTCCAATAGTTTGTCTTGAAAGTTTCCCTGTGAGTTGGTGTCAAAAGCAGAGAAGGTTAAAAGTATTTCTATAATCTTAGGCCTTGCTCTTTGTTAATATTAAATTTTTTCTACTGTCTAAAAGTGGTTATGAGGACTTCTAGATTGATTCCCTTAAGAGTATGCTGAAAGCAGGTTAGGTTAGAAGTCCTTACTTGATCTTAGGTTGCACTTTGTGTATTTATTGAGTTTCCTTTGTGAGTATGTCAAAATCAAGATAGGTTAAAATTCCTTACCTGTTCTTAGGCTGCACTTTGGTTTCTTTCTTTCACCCCACTTCTTAATGTTTCATCTCACCATCTATCTAAAAATATCCTTTGATATAGATGACTTGCCCTATGGAAACCCTTGGATTGTTGTTATGCGAGTAAAACATTTTATGACTCCATAGCCCAATGGATTGGCACTTATCTTGACCTATATTCCCATGCTGAAACATCTTGCTACTTTGTTCCTTCTTCACTTCACATAACCTTCTCAGTTAATTATCTCCAACCAAACAAACAAACCAAACCCATGTGCTTCATACCAAGCCTAATACCATAAAATGACCTTAAATATATATCATTATTTACATTTATAGAGAGATCCCTCTCTGGATCCAGGAGGGCTAGATCCTAGGATCCCAAAGTGGTTTGATGTTGTATTTTCTTTTGGTTTTTCCAATCTGACAAAAACACAGGAACCCCAACATAATGGCGACTCCACTAGGGATTTCTGAGTGAATTACATCTTAGACACCTTTAAGAACTCAGAAGACCCATAATCTCCTTAGATTGGTATTTAATTACTGATGGTGGAAAACAACCTGCTTCAAAACATTCAAATTCATCCACCTGGCGACTCCACAACTCCCAAAAGACCAAATGACTCCATTGGTAGAAGACTCTGAACTGGTTGAATAGATACAATGACCTCTTTTCTTATTTACAAAAATAGATCCAATTATGGACAGAGAAGCAAAAATAAATTCATTAGTGGATAGAGTGGAAAGAATGATGCACATACTTAGTGAAAGATTAGATAGGCATGAGTTTGATACACATATTGACTATCCAGAACAACCCATGCTTTCTTCTAATCAACCACAAACTCAACCACTACAAGACCTAGACAATGAGGAAGGTTTTCAAGAAATTCCTGATTGCCTACCTATATTGTACTATGTTGTTAAGAGAACTTCATGACTGAATTGCCAATACTTATAGTGAGAAGTGCTTTGAGGAAACAAGTAGCCACTTAGAAAACACAAAATATGATGTGGATGGAGAACCACCACATATAAGAACTCCTCCTCTAGATTATAACCCATTTTAGATTACACAAGAAGAGTGGCATCCTGATAATGTAGAAAAAACAACTCATGAGCCTTGTATCCAAACTAAGTGTCATAGTAATCATGAGGAATTGTTTGAGACAAAAGAAGATCAGGAAACATTAGAAAATCCTCAAGGTCTCCCTGCAAGCACAAATGAAGATCCCCTAGAAGAGGCTCAAGAAGACATCCAGCCTCAAATTCAGTCATCACAAGAAATAGAGAGCTGCTGCACTTTTGGTCAAAGAAACAAAAGAACATCTTCCCCTTTGACAGAAGAATAAATAGATCAGATCATCAATAGACAGCCAACCTCTGAATTTTTTTGCAGAGCAAACACTCTTGCCCATTCATCTACTGAGCTTTTTTGTATAGATTTAGAAAGCTTCCCTATAAATCAGAATGAAGAAGGATCCGCTGATAATCCAGTATGTTTTATTGGTAGCATTACTTAATTTAATGATTTTCCTGATTTTTATATATCTGATGATGATGTTATCCAAACAAAACTTGATCTTGCAGGGCCATCATTAGTAGATTTGTGGGAGGATGATCAGTTGCACCGACTTCAAGAAAGTAATGAGCCAAGTCAAGCTATTTACGATACTGATGAAGTGCAGAAGAGGGTGAAGGATCTCTGGATATTTGCCCCACTTCATCACAACTCATCAGTAACTGTTTCCATGTGATTGCAAATTAGCAGCCTTTTATCTCAAAGGTTGAGGATGAAAATGATGAAGAAATTTTTGAGAAAGTTGAAACCAAGGAGCCTTCTCTTGAAAAAGAGGAAGAAATGGAACCCATCCCTACTCAATAATGCAACGACCTTTTCACAGAGCTCAGACCACCCAATCAAAATATCTCAGAGCTACAAGAGGACAACACTGTAGTATATGATGAGTCCTCCAGTTCAGAAAATAATAAAGATGAGGAAGAGTTTCTTTCTGAAATTTCCTTGATCCAGTGGAAGAGGAAGTAATCCTGGTTGAAACCTACCTATCAAATACTCAAAACCAGGTATTATTTCAAGATCCTTATGCTCATTTCCTGCAGAAATTTAGAGAAGGATCAAAAGCCATCAAGAGCAACTTATTGTAGACAACAAGAAGCATTTTAGAAGCCGTTGTTAAAAAACAAAGAGAATGGTAGTGGCCATGCCTGTCAAGCATGCTCAAAGAGATGAGCAAAGAAAAATCATGGGATCATATGATTGACTAGATGTATTGGAAAAGAGGGTTTGTCAGCTAGACATGTAAATATTCTAAGTTAGATTAGGGTAGGTAGGAATCTCAAAAAATCTCAGCCTATGAGCATTTAGTTAGTTGTTGATTTTACTTTGAAAGAAAAATTAAAAAAAAATATAAAAAATTAGAAAGGAAAGGTTCCGACAAGCTCAAATATTGAACCTATGAAGTTCTAAAAATAATGGCTCAAATTAGATCAAAACCTGAGCCAGAGAAAAGGGAAGGGCTACTTCTAACATGCTCAAAACTTGAACCAGAAAAGAAGAAAAAGGATAGCTATAACAAGACCAAAACCATAACTGAAAAGGAAGAAATAGGATGACTCTAGTAAGCTCAAAATCTGAGTCACAAGAAGAAGGAAGGATGCTCTTAATTTTCAAAATTTTAAGCCTTTACAATTTTGTTTCAAATTCCTCCAAAGTTCAGTCCATGTGCATCTTATCTTTATGCCATGGACCCACAGCAAATCAGACAGTCTAATCCTGGTTTGTCTGTATTTAAATTTTTGTTTTAGAATGTAGAGAATGAAATCTGTCAGACAGTTTAATCCTAACATATAGTAGTTTAGGTAGAGAAGCTGATGGGTCCAACTGTTTAATCTGGACTCATGGAGAAATAAGGTTAGATTTAGAATAGTTTTTTTCTTTCAATGAAAAATGATGATGTGAAAGTTTTGCAAGTCTAAGTGCACCTTGAAGAAAAAATGTTAGGACAGCAGGATGGGTAGGTTGTTGTTTGGAAAAAAAATTCTGCTGATATAATGCCCATCATGTTTGTAGCAGCTGATCAAAGAAGAAAAAGATGGTCAAGGACCAGGCTCTGGCCTACTTCCAAAGATTATATCTAAGACTCTTGACACCTTCAAGAAGATTCCATCCCCATGTGGAGCCACTGTTAGCCACCTTTAATAATTTGGCATAGCAAAAAAGTGGCTAAATATGTTTCTGAGCCTTCAAGAGAAATATTTCCTTTGGAAATCTATCATTCTTGAAGCCTTCATGTGTCTTCTATCCTTTAATGAATCTTCACTGCTGTTTCCATTAATGAACCATGCTGTTTATGAAAGAAATTGTTTTCAAAAGGCCTCTGAAACTCCCCCTTTCACTCATTTTTATCCACTTTCATAAAGCTCTCTTTTCATCCTTTAACTCCCCATTTCCCTTTAAAGGCCTCCAAAATCCCTTTAAACCTCTAAAAATCCCTTTTATAGGTTTAAAACACCCCTTTTTACCCTTCTACCGAAAGCCAAAAAAGCCTTGAAAAACCTTCATTTTGGCCTAAAACCCCATTTTTCAGCTATTAAGGCATTAAGATCCTTTGGCCTTAGCCCTAGCCCCATTTCCTTGCATGTGACCTAGAGCCATAACCAGGAGCTAACCCCATCGCGTAATCGTAATCGGGTTTCCTGTTTCTTTACTTCAAATCTCTGATGCGATGAGCCCTTCTCCTCCGATCTTCTGATCTAACCTCGTCCTTCGAATCCACAGGAACTGATGGCTAAGATTAAATTGTGCTCCGGTCATAAGCCCTTCACCATCGCTCCCGCCAATTAATCCTGACCATTGATCTCCCTTCCGATCCAATGGCCAACATCCAATCGCATCGCGAATCTTCTTTCCGTCCACCAGGTCCCGAATCATTTCGCCAATCGAGATCCAACCGTTCATTTCCCTTAATCCGATGGTTCACACTCAACCCACCTTTCACCCCGCGACAAAGAAAATAACGTCACCTACCGGGCCCACCAGTTTTTCCTCCCGCGCACATTGTCGCTGTCACATGCAAGCTGCACCGTCTGATCAATACCAAGCGAACCGACGACTTAAACTCGGTTTCGCAAAATTTTTGTGCCCAAAATTTAACGTTCCAAAATTTTGCGAAATGGGCGGTATTGGGAGGGACACGTGTCAGATGCTGTATCGAATTACGTTCCATCTGAAAAAAACCGCCTCCCCTCATTTCGTTTTTCGAAAAATACCCCCAGTTTTCCACCATACCGCTACCCTCCGCAATGTCACTTTCGTTTTTAATCCCAGACATTGATCTCTAAGATCGGACGGTCCTGATTTAGTCTCGCCCCCATTCATGTTCCACCTAACTTTCCCCCAAAATATTTCACCGAGTAATCTCGAGATTTGATTGTCCTAATCCAACAACTCCTGTTCACCGTCGCGCCCAAACCTCCATTTGCACTTGGTTAGCTGCTCTCCAGGGTTTTCCTCCCATTTTTCCATTGCATCCACATTTTTCCTCACTGCTCCTCCACCCTCGCGAGCCTTTGTTGCAGTTATACCCTGCACGCAGGTTTTATTTAATTGGTTTATGTTGTGTTTGCAGGTTTAATGGCGTTAGATCTATAATGCCTTCCCATAGTCACAAAGGTGACACTTCGGTTCTGAGTGACGATTCCGTAACCTATCAATACAAATGGGAAGCCATGGAGGGTGAATTCTAAGATGGATTGATGCGTCATGAACATCAATCATACCTGTAAACCCTCTAACTCAGCAGAAACCCCAGATACCTATACAGAAGAAGCAACAAAGTGTATCAGAAAGAGATTAAAGGATTAATGCATAATATTGAAGACTTAATGCTTATATCCAATGTTTAGAAGGATAAAAGACATAGATAAAGACCTGAAGATGATCAAGGAGGCTTAATGAAGCCTGAAGCACAATCAGAGCTAGATCAGTGAAGCATAAAGGACAGATCAGCAGAGAAGCCTCAACACGTCAAATCAGAGAGGCTAGTTACTTTTCATCGACCCATACTACCACCTGTAGTCCTATTTTCATCAACACAAGGCTAAGTTAAGGCAGTCAGAAATATTTGGGATATCTACAACTTAGAAGTAAATGCCCTTTCTGCCAGAGCTTCCAAAGTCAACAAAAAACAGCTAGAGTACTTCAAAGAACATACCTGAAGTTATTGCCAATATTACAAAGACTTGTAGACCAGCCTAAAGGATACCAAACAGTTAATGCAGAGCCATTAAGCAGAGTGGGCATTCGAATACTTCCTCCCCTCTACCTTAGTGAATGATTTAAGTTCATCGCTACCACAACTCTCCATTCTCACCTATAATAACTCATTGAAAATACATGGTTGGGGAGTTGGGATTTTATTGATTGTTTGAAATGTTATTGAGGGGAAGTAGCTGATTAGTTTGTAATATAGTAGGCTGGGAAGAGAAGTTTGGACTGTAAAAACCCACTGGACTCAAAGTATGTGACTGATTTTTCACATCAATTAAACAAGCAGATTCAGAGGATCTTGGTCTATATTATTGGTGATGTTTTCCTTACTATAATTATCTCATTTGATGTTTTCATACTGTCCATTATTCTCTAATAAAGAACAACAGGTATACATTAAGACATACTGTTAGAAGTACCCTAAACCTCACTGATAAGCTTTATCTTTATGTTTTCCTCTAATTGTGTATTTTAAGGATAATTCTATAGAGTATAACCAGCCAAGAAATGTTGTTAAGCCCATGTCTTGCTGAGTACAACTTAAAACATTGTTCTTGAAAGATATTTTCATTGCATGCTAAGTAAATATTGAACTAGGGAAGTCTATGGTTAGCCCTGTCATCTAGTTTTTCTCCAACAATATGTCTTGAAAGTTTCCCTGTGAGTTGGTGTCAAAAGCAGAGAAGGTTAAATGTCTTTCTCTGATCTTAGGCCTTGCTCTTTTTTAATCTTAAATGTTTTCTACTGTCTGAAAGTGGTTGTGAAGACTTCTGGATTGTTTCCCTTAAGAGTATGTTGAAATCAGGTTAGGTTAAAAGTCCTTACTTGATCTTAGGATGCACTTTGTGTCTCTATTGAGAGTTTCCTTTGTGAGTATGTCAAAAGAAGGATAGGTTAAAATTCCTTACTTGATCTTAGGCTACACTTTGGTTTCTTTCTTTCACCCCACTTCTTAATGTTCCATCTCACCATCTATCTAAAAAGATCCTTTGGTATAGATGAATTTCCCTATGGAAACCCTTGGATTGTTGTTATGCGAGTAAACCCTTTTATGACTCCATAGCCCAATGGATTGGCACTTCTCTTGACCTATATTCCCATGCTGAAACATCCTGCTACTTTGTTCCTTCTTCACTTCACATAACCTTCTTAGTTAATGATCTCCAACCAAACAAACAAACCAAACCCCTGTGCTTCATACCTAGCCTAATACCATAAACTGACCTTAAAGATATATCATTCTTTACATTTATAGAGAGATCCCTCTTTGGATCCAGGAGGGCTAGATCCTAGGATCTCAAAGTGGTTTGATGTTGTCTTGTCTTTTGGTTTTTCCAATCTGACCAAAAGACAGGAACCCCAACAGGGCCATGGATATTTCTTTTGTGGGGAACAAGACAAATTCGTGGTGGTCTACCTAGATGACATCATAGTCTTCTCAAAGGACAATGCTAAACATATAGAGCATTTGCGCAGAACCTTTGACAAGTGTCGCAGTTATGGATTGTCCTTAAACCGTCAAAAATATCTGTTTGCTTTAGAAGAGGGTAAATTTTTGGGGCATATTGTAACAAAGGCAGGGGTGAAAATTGACCCAAAGAGGGTAGAAGTTATTAAAGGTATATCCTTTCCCAAAAACAAGAAATATGTACAAGTATTTCTTGGACGTATCAACTTCTTGAGAAGATTCATACCGAACTATGCAAAGATAGTCCGACACATAACTGAGATGCTAAAGAAGGATAATGAAGTGAAATGGACTCCTGAGTCACAAGAAGCTTTTAACAGAATAAAAAATTATTTCGCAGAAACCTCAGTATTGGCAGAATCCTCGAACAAAACCTTGGTGAGGGCGCTGAAAAAGGCCATAAATGAAAATCAGAAGAGCTGGGATTCATAGCTAAAGTTCGTGCTATGGGAAAACAAAATCACCAGTAAGATGTCAACAGGCAAATCCCCATATGAATTGGTCTATGGTAGAGCAACAGTTTTCCCGATACAGTTGGCCTTACCTGTGGCTAGGTTCATGCAATATTTTCAAGAGGAACCAAACGATCTCACCAGAAGTATGAATCAGTTAGTAGAGCTGGAGGGGACTCGAAGTCAAGTAAATCAGAGGTTGATTGAGTATCAAGAGAAAATTAAGGACCTATTCGATCAACATGCTAAAGGTAAAGAGATGCAGGTCGGAGATCTGGTGCTAAGATGGGACATAAGAAGGGTTGAGAAAGGAAATTATGGAAAGTTCAATCCTTTATGGTTTGGACCTTTCAAAATTGCAGAAATCAAAGGAAACAATACTTTCAGACTGGAAAATTTGCAAGGTGATCTTCTAGAATCCCCTATGAATGGGCAATTCTTAAAACCCTTTTTCCAATATTGATTCAGGCCGAAAGGTTTGCTGTATGATATTGTACATTATTCAGTTGATTGTATTATGATGTTTTCTGTTTCGATTTGTCATGATGAAAGAAGAGAAGGCATCAAGGGACTGTGTTCATAGGAAGAAGGTTAACAGATGGTCTGCATAGTTCTTGATCCGTTCGAGGACAAATGGGTTGCCGCTAGGTGGAGCCAATGTTGTTATGACATCCCTCATCAAGCTATGATTTCTAATGATAAGTAGCCTTATACCACAAAGAAAATATAGAAAGGACCGCATGGACTGTCTAAGCCCCTTTTTCACCTATCGAAACCCTTGAAAGGGCTAAAAATCCACCTTTTTGCTTGAAAAACGCTCATTTTTAACATATCAGGCCTTAAGTACCTTTCGCTTAAGCCCAAGCCCCTTTTCTGCCATGAGACCAAGCCCCGTGACTAAACGCTAAGCCCATCGGTGATCGCATGTCACTCTTTCCAAGTTCTCGCTTCCAAGTTTGATGTTTCGTCGATGGCCGATCCTCCAATAAGATCCTGACCATCGATCCTCCAGATCAAACGGCCATCGCACATCGCATAACCATCACACATTGCACTTCGCTTCATGCAAGTTCTCATTCCCAAACTCCTTTTCTGCAGATGTGTGAAACCCCGACGCAATCTCCACCATTGATCTCCTCCCGGATCCAATGGTTATCTCTCCATCGTGCTGCGCCCATCCATCGCTCATTGCACATCGCTCTTCCCCGTTTCCATCTGCCTGTTATATTTTTCGGCCGATGTGAAAAACACCGATATAATCCAGACCGTTGATCTCTCCAGATCCAATGGTCGTTGCTTCATCGCTCCATCGCATATCACTCCTTCCCGTTTCACTCTATATTTTGACCACCGATGTTCATTCCCTGCCAATACGATCTGGAAAGTTGATCCTCTTGATCCAACAGTCAGCGCTATCTCACTTTATCACTGTTCTTTGCCTCATTCACGCCTTTATGTGATTCTGTTATGTGTTCCCCACCATTCGATTAACCTGAATCTATGGTGCAGGATCACTGTGGTGGCACCCGACCAAAGTGACCTGTACTCCTAAGTGCCCTCGTAGTTGACTCCTTTGACTGCGGAAGATCTTCATCCTATGGTCCATATTCACTGTGGGGGCACCCGGCCCACAAACCCGTTTGTACCCCCAAGCACCCCCACAATTGATCTCCACTGTTGATCTCCCTCATGATCCAACGGTCCTCGCTCCATCGCTCCTTCACAAATTTCCCTATCACCCATCAATTATTGCATTGCCTGCTCTGATCTGGACTCTCAATCTTCCTCATCCAACGGCCCACATTGTTCTTGCTTCTATATCCCCGCAACTGATCATCCCGCTACATGAAAAAATTGCTGACGTCATTGCCAGCCCCACCCGACTACCCAAGTGTAATGTCCATCGCGTTCATCTGTAGTTGTTTATCTGGATTTTCCAGATCAGACGACTCCCATTCATTTTCGTGTTCATTTCACAGCATCTCCCCAACTCGCAGCTCCAACACGAAATGGGCGGTTTTTGTGAGGACACGTGTCGCTCCCTAACATGTATCGCGTGCCTCTAGCCCGATACTGCTTACCATTCACCGCCTACGCGAAAACCACTCGCGATTTTCTGTGAAACTGCCCATCATGTTTCTACGCCATACTTTAATTTAAACCCTGGTTTTGCTTCCGCTATGGTTTTACCTTCCATCATTGCATCCACACTTCCTCCGCATCGCTCCATAACCCCTTGTTGATCCATCTGAAGTAGTCAAACCATAAACACAGGATTTATTTAATTAGTTTTATATTTGTGAAGGGTTTTTATGGCCTTTTAAGTACACAGGCCGTCTCATAGCTAATCACAGTGGCTCGAGGCCGAGAATGATGATCCTCCATGACCAAGAAGCAGAGAGGAAATTCCACATCCAAGACAATGGATCATGACCATTGGCCATTCTATGGGACCCTCCAGCGCAGAAGGCTAATTCTTCCACTATTAGCAGTGCCGCACCCTCAAATGCAGAAGGCTAACTCTTCCACTAGTAGAAGTACCGCATTCTACAGCAGAAAAATCCAGTCCTTCCCACGACTAACCGTATCTCTTTCGCCAGCAGCAGCAGTGGTTCCGCCTCATCAAACAACAATGATAAATAATGGCAGGGCCTGTGTGGCCTTTTTACCTTATATTCTCTTCACTTTGTCATTTCAGGTGAAATCTTCAGATTCACTCCTGCATTTTTTACTTTTAGTTCAGTCAATTGTTACATTTCAGTTAGAAATGGCTTTAGGTTTGTCTGTAAGATGATGAGAGGTAGTTTTACCTCATCATCATTTTTGTTTTTTATTTTGACCTGAAACAGCATATAAGCACGCGGGGAAGATATTTTCCCCAAAATATCTTCTCTCGCATAGGAATCAGAGGCTATAAAATTAGGAAGACAACACTAACAAAAGGTTCCAGATTTTCCAAAGCACTCACTAGTTCGAGTGTTTTGTATGTATTTGGTATGAATTTTGATATTTGATGCTGAAGATCCCGTAGGGACTCAGTAATAAGAAGCTTTGTTTGAATTGGGGATTCTGGTCTATTTTATTTACAGTTTGTAACCCTTCTCTATTCTTTTAATAAAAATGTTCATTTTGCATCTCTCCACATTTCTTATATATAATGATTTGGAATGCGAGTTCCCCCATGTTTAAATGTGAGTTTATCATTACAGATACTCATATTTACTCATACATAGTGCTTTAAATAGGCTCAGACAGGATACTTTGTTTCATTTTCTATATCTTTCACCATTCTTCCGATATTAACTATAATGGATTCTTGTCTTTGAAATTGTCCTGATATATGGATTCTTATCTCTGAATAGGCCCATTATATATGGATTCTTATCCTTGAATAAGCCCGGTTATAGTTAATATCTTACTACATCTTCTGCCATAGTCATCGCCCACATATTACTTGATATCTGTATGTTCATTTTAGAAGTCGGCCCCCTTTACATCATTCTATTTTAAAGCAGTCTGATACATTTAATTATTGTAGTTTATACTCATTTTCTGGAGTTTTCTTGGTTGTTGTGCTCAAATTTTGGGTTTTGGTTCCACCCTTATTAAAACCATTCATCTGAGTGATATTAGCATGAGAGCCTAACATTATCAACTACAATCAGTTGAGTCATATGCTCCTTGTATTTAAGATGTCCTAGGCACTGGTCTTTATACAACTCAAGGCTATCTCTAGGAGTTACAATAGAGAGAGTGTCCAAGATTACTGCGCTAGGTTCAATAATGTATATAATGCCCTCCATCCTCACATAAAACCCCCACAAGGTCTATCTGTAACAAAAATTCCAGACGGTTTTGACTCAGAGATGGCTTATCAACTAAGAGAAAGTGACCCTCCTACATTAGAAGACATGTAGAGGGGTGCAGTAAGTGTAGAAGAAACTATGATTGCCAAGACGGCTAGAATGAAAAAGGAAACAAGAGTCACATATAGGGAAGACACTGTAGCCTCCACATCTAATACTAAGACTAATAAACTCGTTAGAACCATGTAGAGGATGATGGAGGGAATCAACATAAATGAGAGGGCTTTCCCAAGAGAAAACCAAGTAGCTCCTCAGAATATAAACTAGAACCAAAACCAAAACTTTAGGATAAACCCCCCTTAAATAAGACAAAGATAACAGAGGGAACCTAACCAGCGAATCAGGCCTCCTTTCCAAGAAAACTATGTTTATGAGGATTAGGGGGTGATTGAAGAACCAGAGTAGAGTCAAATTAATCTAATGGAGTTAATAATGAGCATATTGTTTTTATCACTGAGGAAGAATAAGGCATGTTTTATCCAACTCAAATGGAAGAAGAATGCATAGAATCTGAGGATTATAAACAAGGAATCAAAAATTCTATCATGGAAGTGCATAGATAGTATGACCTCAGAAGCAAGAAAACCAAAGATACTCCCGAGAGAAAGAAACTTGAAATTTCTGTTATGAAGACTCCTGAAAATGATCCTAAAAAGACAACAAAAATTTCAACTCAAATGGTTAAAATATTTGAAAAAAATAAAAACAAAAATAGTCTAGAAAGCAGCACTAGTAAATCATTAGTAGCCCTAACAAAACTGATTTAACTGATATCTCTAATGCAAATCAGCAATCTGAAATTGCTGCAAAAATAATGTCTGATCAAACTGATTTAAATCTGCCAAAAATGCAGACACCATTTAGTATTGAGAATGATTTCTCCAAGATAAATATTTTCATACCTCTCACTAAATTAGTTGGCTAAGATGTATATAGATACCACGTTTTGAAAGCTTTAAACATAGGAGAAAATACTGATACCTTGAATTTAAATGAAGACAAACCTGAACTTCTGTTTGGTCTTGAAGTAGAAGGAAAATTTCAAGAGGGAGGTGTGCCCCCATTTTATGTCAGTTTGAATATTCATGATAAGATCATCCACAATGCCATGTTAGATTCAGGAGCATCTCATAACCTCATGCCAAGGGTAGTTATGGAAAGGCTTGGCCTTGAAAAAACTAGACCATACAAAGACCTGTACTCTTTTGACTCCAGTAGAGTTAAATTTCTAGGTCTGATCAAAGATCTCTATGTTAATATAGCACAAATACTAGCCAAAAGCCTAGTAATGGATATTGTAGTGGCTGGCATTCCCCATAAGTATGGCATGCTCCTATCACGCTCATGGGGAGCCAAAATTCAAGGCACCCTCCAAATGGATATGACCTATGCTACCATACCAATCTTTAGGCAACCAAGAATATTATATTGGGAGACTCATATGAAATACATGGTCAGTAGTCAAGAAAATCCTGATAAATCCCCTCTCTATTATGTCCATACAGACCTTGACTCATTTATCCTTTACAATGATGAAAACACTAATGAAAAAATAGCTGAAAAAGAGGAAGAACAGTCAGACCAAATAGGAAATGAACAACATAAGTCTAAACCCAAACCTCTATGGAGCATGAACTTTGATGGGTCTTGTCGAAAAACTGGTTCAAGGGCAGGTGTTTTGGTACACAACACTAGGAAAAATCACACAGAGGGTCACTCCTACAAAATGAACTTTCAATGTATAAATAATATAGCAGAGTATGAAGCCCTCCTTCTACGATTACAACTTCTGAAAAAATTGGAGGCCTAAAGTATCTCTATCCATGTGGATTCTGAGCTAGTCATTAGTCAAGTTAAGGGAGAATATTGTAATATTCCCAATTATCCCAAGCTAATGGGAATCTTCAGTTTTGTTTTAATTTTTTGTTTCATGAATAAATGTGTTAATGAGGATTATAAAAACTCCTAAAACAATAAATAAAGCAATGTCACATGTGAACAAGGCTAAATCTGGGCTATTTGTATGAGCACCCTTAGGTTTGAAAGGGGCTAAATCTTTTGAATGGGTCAACCACGACCAAATCAACAGCGCTGCCTTGGAGGAGTGGCCATCAATGATGCACAACATAATTTTAGATGGAGATGGTTCATGTGAAAGGAGCCATTTTAATGAAGGTGGTTTAGGGTTTAAAAGCTCTCAAATTATAAAAGGAAGAGGATGGAAGCATGAGAAGGTTGTTGATGTGATTACATTTTTTAGAGTATATTGTCTGTTTATAGATATCTCATTCTCCTTACTGTTTAGCAAAGAATAGCGTTGTTTAGCATAAGGATCTCCTGTTTAGGAATCCCATCTCTTTCCTTGAGAGGCCTCTTGGAAGAGTCTTGCTTTTCTTGTCCACTATCAGGCTAAACGCCAAGCTTCTTCTTCCAACTACAACACAGATCCTATTGAGGGTTTGGTTGTCTTCATAAGATGCAACAATTGGAGGCTAGATCTACTCATATCTAGGCCAATCTAGTGCATCTTTTCAGTGGGAAATTCTTCTATCCCATTGGCAAGAGAGTATTGGATCATTGGAGCATCAGATCCAAATCTTGGCATCAGGCCAAGCTTATCTTAAACCCTACGGTGCAGTTTTTCTTCCAGATCTGTGTTTTCCTATAGGTGTTGTTGCAGGGACTTCTGGCATAACATTTTGGAGGAGTGTTTTTCATGTGTTGGGGATCTGCCCTTCACCTTTGAGATCCACTGAAGAGGATCATATTATTGTACACATTAGATAAAATCTGAATATTCCTGTAAATCTGAACATTTCTACAGATTTTCAGCTTTTAGATCTCAGATCTACTCCATGTGCTTCATGTATTGCTGAAAACCCCAAGGGGTATTTGAAGAAGAGACTTTATAGTGTATGGATCTATCATATATCTGAATTTTCATTCATTATTTTTCTCTATATCTAAGTTGTAATCAAAATTTATTGCAACATAATAAAAATAACGATGTCAAGGCAATTTATGCTCATATGTATGGTTGTTGCATCTCTTCTTGAGGATTTTTCTTTATCGGAGACTTCTATTTCCTCTTGTACATATTATGGGCTTCATTGTACATCTGATTTGTTGTTATAAATGTTAAAGAAGGGTCTCCATATTGACATATTTCTCTTACTTGGCTGAATTTCATTGTTTTCTGTAGTATTCTTTAATATTGTTACATGTTCCCATTTAGGGACATTACAGTGGTATCAGAGCATCATCTTGGCACAACCTGTGCATTCTAAGAAGCAAATATGTCTTTTCAAATGAAGGAAAGACATAAGAAGAAGATCGATTACACTGAAGACAAAGAAGATAACGGTCAAACCCATTTATTTGGAAGAATGAAAGGGAAAGAGTTCTCAAAAACTTCGTTCCAAACTATGCATGAGCCAAAGAGTGAAATCAGGGGAATCAGGAATGAAAGACATGTAGATCCTTTGGAGAGATTTTCACATGAAGAAAGCCCCAATTCTTCATATTATGTGTGTGAGCATTCAGCCACACAATTAGATCTACAACATTGTAGCATTCCTACATTCCTAGCGAGAGAAGAAGCAAAAGGAGAGACACCAAAAGAGGAGACTCTTGGTGACTATATCCAAGAATATGAATCTCAGCCTAAAAGATTCAAAGAGCATCTAAGCTTCCCATAGTTTTTTCAACTAAAATAAGAGATAAGATCTAGCATATACCAAAGAAGAAAAGGGTGCATGAAGCACACTTTGGGTAGGACTTTCCTACCTACATTTGATGGATCACCTGAGAGCTCAGCCAAGTCTTGGGTAAAGAAGCTAGACACATATTTCCAGCTGCATCAAGTTTCGGAAGAATAAGCCATAAGAGTAGCAGTGCTACACCTCCAAGGTAAGGCTTATGCCTGGTGTTTTTTTGAATCTTATTCATTGAGAAATGTAAATATCTCTACTTATGCAAAGTTCACTAGGAGATTAGGGAAAAGGTTTTATTTTAAGCCATTTGAAATTTCTTTGGGTGAGAAAAATAAGCACAAGAGTTCAGAAAATTTGCATGATATGGAAGGATCCATGAAGTTAACTCCATTCCAAAACATTGTTGAGGGGGTTTAGATATCTGCTACATGATTTTCGAAGGGCAAAGGCCCCACTTCAGCAAGGACATTCTTCTCAAGAAGAAGACATGGGTGTTCCTTTTTCAAGAAGAGATCAAGAGAAAGGATCTCTTATTGATGATGCATGCTCCATTGATGAGAGGAAGAAGGAAGAGGAGATGGAAATATCCTCCAGCATTGTGACAACAGGAGGAGATCATTTTTTATTGGAATATGGAGGTAAATCAATTGCTTCCACTAGGAGGACTGTAATGATCCTTTTTTGAGATTCTCAAGATTCTATTTTAGAGATGGAATAGAGAGGAATTTATTGGATATTTCATCCTTAAAATAAATAGTGTGATCTATAGGCTACCTAGCCAACTATAGACTCTGTCTATAGAACTTGGAATAACCCCTTTTTAGGAATCTCAAGAAGGTCTTCAAGCAAAACGTTATATAAGGAAATCTGAGCAAAAATAACGCAGATCAGGGATGGGATACTCTCATTTATGTTTTATGTGACTTATATATGGAATTTCATGAGAAAAAAATAATTTTAAGCACATTAAACAAATCTCCCACAGTCAAGACTAGATAGAAATCAGCCAAAGAGGAGGGTTGTTGCAACATGAAAACCCAGCAACCAGAATTGTGTAGTTTTGGCTAAAAATCAGAGGAGGAAATCCAACGATATGATATTTTAGATTTATGAAAGTAAATAAGATTTAAATTTGAGCTTATTTCCTCTACAGCAGATTACAAAAGAAACTAGGGAAAAATCCCTTCAGAAATTAGAGCTGCAACTAGAAATAAACTATAGAAATACATAGACAGCGTTATTTTTCAGATGTTTCAGCTGCTGTACATTAAATTTTAGATATTTGACATCTTTATGGATAAAAAATCATATCTAATACATATCTGGAAACTATATGACTTTAAGAACAAGATCTAATTGGAATTACATCAAAATATTGCATAATAAGCTGTAGATCTGAATTACAAATTGCAGTGCTGCAGAAAATTCAGAAATTTCTGAAGATCAATTTATTACTGAAAGAAGTCAAATCTATGGATACATGGATTAGCAACCCAATCCATGAATCACCAAGGGAAGGCAAGCCTAACACCAATATATCCTCCTCCAAACTTATAGCAAACTGAAACAAGAAAACCCTCTCACAAAATAACGCAGTATGGAGCAGAAACTATGCTGAGGGTGAAGGAGACTGAATAAGCTACATGAAATTGTAGATAATATACAAAATAGGAATAGACTCTCTCTTTGGAGGCTGAAGAACACAATCTAACAGAAAAATCCTCTCAAAAGAAGCTAGATCTAAGAAGATCTAGAACACCACTTGCTGCAAATGACAGCAGCTGCAAAACCCTCAATGGGACAGCACTGCTCATGAAAATGAAGCTTGGTCTCTAGCTAGATACTGGCTCACTTCAGCAAATAAATCCTTCGATGATCCTCAAGCGATGAGATGAAACCCCTAAATAGGAATTCCAATCACAATCCTCCACTAAACAACAGATAATTATATTTGTCTAAGCAGACAAATACTTCAGAAATATGATTTATCAGCAACCTCTTCATGTTCCTCCTTCTCCTTTTTATAACATGAGAAAGCTCTTGAAAACCCTAAACCACTTTGATGAGTTAGCCCTCTTCACATTAGAGGCTCCCTTCTAGAACTTCGTAGTCCCTTTTGAAGATGCAATGAACCTAGACAACGTAGTTGATTTGGTCAAGGTGGACCCAATCTTTGGCTCAAACCTCTTTCACACCTACAAGTGATTATTTACATAGCCCTGATTTGACTTTGTTCACATGGGCATTGATTTATTCATAATTTTTATGAGTTTTACATGTCCTCCTTTATTCATTTATTCATAAAACATAAATTAAATCAAAATTGAATGTTTCCTCTTAGCTAAGGCTAAGTAGGAACATTACAGTCCTTCCCTCCAAAATGTTTCTTGTCCTCAAGCAAATGACAGGGTAAGAGTTGTAGTTCTTCTCCTTCTCCATTGATGGCACCATCAAGATTCAAGCTTTCATCATGGATTAAGTGCTCACCAAGCCAATACATCAGAAACTTCTCCTCCAATGCTAACATGATAGGGGCATAGTCTACCCCTTCAGGAGTGTAAAACTCAACAGAAATATACATGGGTGAAGCAATGTCACATCTAAAACATGTATCATGAAGTACAGGATAAAGTTCCATCCCATGTGGTACATACACACTACCTACTTTTCTTCCATAGAAACCCATAAAAAATACCAATATGTCATCTATGTATGGAAGAAAAATCACATATAGGCAAACTAAAATTTTCACTTGAGGAGGTGGGTCACAATCCCACATAAGGTACCAGTGGAGTGCACTCCTTGTTTTGAGTAGATCTGAGTGTGATAGGTGGTACCCCCACCACATATTTGCTACATGGGTCACTTTGACATGGCTGAAAGTGAAGCCCTCATTAGGTGCCTTTGGGAAGCACCCATCATGATAGATAATCTCCCTTTGCATCTCAAGGGAGTGGCCATCTTTGGAATTTTTATTGGCCTCATCAATGCCACGAGATCTACATGTGATATCACTCCTTGTAGGAGCCATGGCCTGAATACATATGGTAAAATCAGAAAAATAAACATACTCCATAATATTAGATTCTTTACCATTCAAGTCTCCCACACACATAGAGTTACGCATGGGATTTTCTCCTCTTTTAAGAGAAGAAAGAGATGGCTGAAATTTCTCCTACATAGGATCCCTTGGCTGCCCCGTCTCCTCATAAATATTGCACTCTTGTAAGTGCTAATATAGTTCATCCCAATCATAGTGCTGATGTATTTCTTCCCCCATACCCTCCCAATCAAAAATCTTCAAGATTAGGGAGTAGATTTTTGCTGACTGCATATATCTGGAAAGGAACTATTTGTGTGCTCTTTGTAGTATCTCATGCTTAATCTTGGAGGCTTGAGACAAGATTACTTTACCAAGATGATAGATGACCCATTCATGGACCAAATAGCCTCCTCCTTGCTTCATGCCATCTAATATCATCCCGGTGTGCAGATCTTTGGCGTACTCTACAAGGAGTTGAGACCTCCAATATGGATCTACACTTCTCAACAAAGACAACGCTGTTGATGCATCTATGGTGGTGCTTGCCCTGTTGCTGCTTGTTTCTTCAGAATTATGCATGCCAAATTTTTTTTTGGGAAGGCTGATCCTCCCCCTTGCTTCCTCCCACAGCATTGTGACTCTCTCTTCCATTGTTTCAGCACTTGGTGAGGCTTTCCCCACAGAATCTAATGGCACCCCAAGTGGCTTGACATGATGTAAGAATGTTCCTTATAGCATTCTCATAAAAATTAGAGAAGGAACTGTGAGGTCCCTGTCCCCACTGTGCAATTCAATCTTTGTTGTGTGGGTGGAAACATCAAGTGAAGGGTAGGTGTGCATGCCTTGAATGATTTGTTGTTTTCCACTCTTCAAATCCACCCATTCCATCTGCAAGGCCTTCCAATCAGTGGTGAATTTTCCCAAAGAAATCAACCACTGGACACCCAAGATGATGTTGGTGTCTAGTATGTCCACTACAAAGAAATGGTCCTCCAAAGTGTAGGTTCCCATAGTCACAGACAGTGATGAAACATACTGCATGCACTGCATAGCTCTATCTCCCAGAACCAAACCAGAGAACCCATCAAAAGTATCAGTATGGATCCCTCTCCTCTGCACAAAGTGAGCATCAATAAAGTTGTGGGTTGCCCCATTGTAAATTAGAATAAACACTCTTTGGTTCATAACTAAACCTTGCACTCTAATAGTCAAATACTTGGGAACTCCTCTCAAAGAAGCAAGAGTCCCACCGGTTGGAGAAAATGCTCCTTCTTCTTCTCTGGATGATGATGGATCCTCCTCATCATCATCACCAGTGCTATGACCTCTCCTAGGTCCATCATTTCCCTCTTCCTCCTCATAATCAGAGAAGACTTCAATATAGTGTGCTCTTCCAACAGCACATCTATGTCCCGGTACCCATGGCTCTTGACAAGTGAAACATAATTTATTTTTCCTCAACTCCCTCCGGAGATCAGTGTCAAGAGGCTTCTTCAGTGAGCCCTCCTTGGGTGGAGCAACTTTCCCCTCCTTCCCCTTAGAAGAGTGAGTGGCTTTTCTTGGGAAGGTTGCCTTTGCCCTTGGCAAGGCATCTTGGAGATCTCTAGTTCTCTCAATGGAATCATGCAGATTGATGGGCTTGGTATACTTAACCAACCCATGCAAAGGTTCTTCTAGGCCATCAATGAACATGTAGACTGTCATTTCTACTGATAGATCAAAGACCATTACAGAAAACCTCGGGAATTCAAAGATATACGTCTCAGCATCTCCTGTCTGCTTAAGCTTTGCCAAGATTATGAAAGGGGCCTCCGGATCCTTCCGATCAAATCTCTCTACTAGTCTCCTAGTGAACTCAACATAAGTGGACACATTTTTGTGCCCCAATGTAGAAAGTCCATGAAACCACCAGTTGTTGGCTTCTCCCTCAAAATGCAACGCAACAATCTTGATGGCTTCTACTTCAGGCACTTTATTCAGCTAGAAATAGATGTCCAAATTCTCCACCCATGCTTTGGCAGAACAAGAGGGTGATCCATCAAACTTAGGCAAGAAGAACCTGCCCATAGTGTGGTGTCTCCCATGAAGGAAACCTCCATATCTGTAATGCTGCCATGGCCTCTTCTGGTCCTTGAGATGGCAGAAGTCTTGAAAGCTCAAGTTATCCTTGAACCTTTGACTTTGTGAGTCATTTTCTATAAAGTAGCCTTCCAAAGAGGTTGGCTCTTGCAGCCCTTCATTCTCTACAGCCAATAAGGTAGGCATTGTAGAGCGTTGTGAGGTCTGTGGAACTTGAGGCAAGCTCATAGGTTGACTAGTCCCAAACTGAGACATATCAGAACTTTCTCCTTGATGGAATCTCCTAAGGGACTCCCTCATTCTTTCTATCCTCATATTCTTTATCTCCTTGGATAGATCTTGCATGGCTTCCAAGAGAGTTTTTGCAAACTCCTCTACCTCCTTATCTTTATCATTCACCAATTCAGGGGCTTTCCCCTTGTCTTGACCCTTGTCAAGGTCAATAGTAGTGTAGTCATAATTTCTATGACTTATATTATGGTATTTCCTCTCCCTCTCAGAAAGAGGATCTTCATCTTTGGAATGCAGCATGACTGTGGCTCCAATACTAGCATAGGTTGTGCCAAGGGTGGAGCTCTGATACCAATGTAATGATCCTTTTTCGGGAATCTCAAGATTCTATTTAAGAGATGGAATACAGAGGCATTTAATGGATATGTCACCCTTCAAATAAAGGGTGAGATCTAGAGGCTACCTAGCCAACTGTAGACTCTGTCTATAGAACTTGGAATAACCCCTTTTTAGAAATATCAACAAGGTCTTCAAGAAAAACGCTGTATAAAGAAGTATGAGCAAGAATAATTTAGATCAAGGCTGGGATCCCCTCATTTATGCTGTATGTGACTTATATATGTAATTTCATCAGAAAAAAATAATTTTAAGAACATTAAACAGATCTCCCACAATCAAGACTAGCTATAAATCAGCCAAAGAGGAGGGTTGTTGCAGCATGAAAACCCGGCAACCAGAATTGTGCAGTTTTGGCTGAAACTCAAAGGAGGACAGCCAAGGATATGATATTTCATATTTATTACAGTAAATCAGATTTAAATTTGAGCTTATTTCCTCTACAATAGATTACAAAAGAAACTAGGGAAAAACCCATTCAGAAATTAGAGCTGCAACTAGAAATAAACTGCAGAAATACATAAACATCATTATTTTTCAGATGGTTCAGCTGTTGTACATTAAATTTAAGATATATGACATATGTATGGATAAAACATCAGAAATAATACAGATCTGGAAACTATATTACTTTAAGAACAACATCCAATTGGAATTACATCAAAATATTGCATTATAAGCTGTAGATATGAATTACAAATTGCAGTGCTGCAGAAAACCCAAAAATTTCTGAAGATAACTTTATTAATGAAAGAGATAAGATCTATGGAGACATGGATCAGAAACATAATACATGGATCACCAAGGGAAGGCAAACCCAACACTAAGAGATCTTCCTCCAAACTAATAGAAAACTGAAACAAGAAAACCCTTTCACAAAATAACGCAGTATGGAGCAGAAACTGCACTGAGGGTGAAGGAGACTGAATAAACTACATGAAATTGTAGATTAGATACAAAATAGGAATAGAATCTCTCTTTGGAGGATGAAGAACACACAACAATAGAAAAATCCTCTCAAAACAAGCTAGATCTAAGCAAATCTAGAACACCACTCGCTACAGCAGATAGCAACTGCAAAACCCTCAATGGGACAGCACTGCTCATGAAAATGAAGCTTGGTCTCTAACTAGATAGTGGCTCACTTCAGCAAATAAATCCTTCGATGATCCTCAAGCGATGAGATGAAACCCCTAAATAGGAATTCCAATCACAATCCTCCACTAAACAACAGATAATGGTATTTGTCTAAGCAGACAAATACTTAAGAAATATGATTTAACAACAACCTCTTCATGTTCCTCCTTCTCCTTTTTATAACATGAGAAAGCTCTTGCAAACCCTAAACCACTTTGATGAGTTAGCCCTCTTCACATTAGAGGCTCCCTTCTAGAACTTCGTAGTCCCTTTTGGAGATGCAATGAACTTAGACAACGTAGTTGATTTGGTCAAGGTGGACCCAATCTTTGGCTCAAACCTCTTTCACACCTACAAGTGATTATTTACATAGCCCTGATTTGAATTTTTTCACATGGGCATTGATTTATTCAGAATTTTTAGGAGTTTTACATGTCCTCCTTTATTCATTTATTCATAAAACATAAATTAAATCAAAGTTGAATGTTTCCTCTTAGCTAAGGCTAAGTAGGAACATTACAAGGACTCTTGTATCTTTGCAAGAAGGCCCCAAGGATCTTACACATGAAGAGAATGAGTAGCATGTGTCTATGATGATAGACAATGAAACAAAACATTTGAGGAAATGTGTTCCAACATTTCATACAATTTTGGGAACACACATTATGATAAATCAGTCCTTTGTGGTCAATACTCTTGACACCAAGGAGGTGTTGAGTGTTCATGAGTTAACTACATCTAAAGGGAGCACCTTAGACTGTGAGATATTGTAGAAGGTATGAGAAGGAGAACAAAGGAAGGGTCATAGTGCTATCATAACAAAAGGTGATCCACTATTGCATGGAGGAAAATATGGGGAAATTTCTCCAATCAAAAGCACTCTTGCATCCATAAGAGTGAAGCTCCACTATTATGAGAATTCCACACAAAAATGAGAGGTGGATTTGCCATTAGGGTAATTTTGAGGTCTAAAATGGGCCTCCTAAGGAAATTATAAAATAATAGTGGAAAAAATCAAATAAGATTTGATGACATCATCAAATTTTAGAGGGAAAATGGAAAAACTATTTTTTCAACTCATATTTTCAACTTATCTCCCAAATTTTTTACTCAAATTTCAAGTGGGAGTACTCGTTGGATGCAAAATCTAATTCCTCATCCAAGGAGTATGCATGTTGCATACTTTCGATGGACCCTGCTACACGAAAAATGAGAAATACATAAAAAAACGTGATTACAATCACGTTTTTCATGTATTTATCATTTTTTGTGTAGTAGGACGCATCAAAAGTATGCAACATGAGTACTCCTTGGACAAGGAATTAAATTTCGCATCCAACGAGTACTCCCACTCGAAATTTGAGTAAAAATTTTGGGAGATAAGTTGAAAATAGCAGTTGAAAAAGTAGTTTTATTATTTTATTATTTTTTAATATTTTTACCCTTTTATTTAAAAAAATGGTGAATCATCCCCCATGGTTGACCTCATCATCTTGAATCCTATTGGTTGTTATAAAGTTTATTTTTGTTGTACATTTTTCTTAGGAGGCCCATTTTAGACCTCAAAATTCCCCTAATGACAGTGGAAGCAATGTTATGGTGTTCCCATCTGATATACACATGGGAATGAGCCATGAGATATCATTATCTTATGGTAAACCACTTGGGAGACCACCTGATTCAAATTTGGAGAAAATTGTTTCATGCACAGATGCTCCATTCATAGATCCAAGGAGGAAGGGAGCACTAGAAGACCATACTACAATGCTGAGAGTATGGGGAAAACTCAAGGAGAGGGAAAGTATTTTTCCCTTATCACCATTATCCATTCTCTCATCTCATACTGTGTCGAGAAAATATGTTGCAAGGATGAAGAATGACACCATCATGGAGCAAGGAAGGCAATCCTTGATTATGAAGAATCATAAGACAATCTCATTTGGAGAGAAATCTTCCATGCATGATAGGAGATGGTGGTCATACATGCATACTTTGGCAAGACCAAGGAGGTTTTGGATATATGATATCCTTCTATGGGAGGCTAACTTCCAAGAACTTCCATTTTCTGTTGAGCATGTGCATATGCAACAAGAGAAACAAGGAATGAATGGCAACCTTCCACCTTATACCTTTGGAATGAGAGATGTCAAGGAGAGAAAAATGGGAGGCATGACTTTCCAACATACACCTTTGACATGGGAAGTGTCAAAGAGGAGAGCAACAACATGGCATACATGTCAAATGACACATTGTCAATACTGTCATTGTTGGGCAAATTAGATCCATATTGGAAATCCCAACTGCTAGTGGAACATTCCAAGGATATTCACACTTGCATGGTTCTTGATGACTTGCTACATGATGAAATCTATTCAATCCTAGATGGAGTCATCTATAATCATGGTAGGATATTATTTTCTAGAGCCTCCAAGCTCAAGGAGAAGTTACTACAAAGGGATTATGAAGAGTTCTATTTCAGCCACACATATTCCATGAAGCTCAAAAACATCATTTTGAGGAGCTACTATTGGGAGGGCTTTGAGAAAGAACTATATCATCATTTTAAAAGATGCATGTACCATGTGGAGATGGAGCAACAACATGACTCTAAGGGAGAGTTAAATCAGCTCTCCTTTTCTCATCTTGATGAAGGGGATAAATTCATGCACAACTCCATTGGTATGAGGAGGATTGTTGGTGAAGAGAATGATCTTGTTACACATGTTTTATATTCTGATTTTATGCATTATTTCACCATGTTTATGTAGGCCATAAATCCAAGAAGGAGTATTATATCTTGTAAGCTTCATGGCCAATATTGGGCCACAAAAAAATTCTTAATTTGGCCACTCCCTTGGAGGAAAAAGGGAGATTTTGCAACATGATGGGTGCTTCCCTAAGGCACCAAATATATCTCACACTTTCAGCTATGGTGAGATGGTATGGGTAGCAAGTAAGTGGTGGGAAAACCACTTACCATATCTAGATCAGATGCAAGCAAGAGATGCATTATGTTGGTTCCACATGTGGGACTATGACCCACCTCCATATGCACAAATTTCTGTTTGTATGTACATTGTTTTGATCCCCTACATTGATGATGTACTTGTACTTTTTATGGGGATGTATGGAGGGAGGAGGGAAGGTATGCATATGCCATATGGGATGAATACTCTCCATGTACCTTATGTTTCATATTTCAGGGAGAGAATTGGGTAAACCATGTTTGTTTTATGTGATCTATTGTCTCCTTATGGGATGAGCTATTTGCATCTCATGAGAACTTTGGAGGAGCAAGTCATGGATGGATGGTTTGGTGGATACCTGGCTTATGGAGGAAGCTTAACTCATGTTTGTGTCACTAGAGGAGGAAGAAATGAGTTGCAGCACTCACCTTACCAGTTGCTTGAGTACAAGCAACATTTTGGAGGGGAGGACTGTAATATTCCCAATTAACCCAAGCTAATGGGAATATTCATTTTTGTTTTACTTTTCTATTTCATGAATAAATGTGTTAAGGAGGATTATAAAAACTCCTAAAACAGTAAATAAATCAATGCCACATGTGAACAAGGCTAAATATGGGCTATTTGGATGAGCACCCTTAGGTGTGAAAGGGGCTAAATATTTTGACTGGGTCAACCATGACCAAATCAACAATGTTGTCTTGGAGGAGTGGCCATCAATGATGCACAATTCAGATTTAGATGGATATGGTTCATGTGAAAGGAGCCATTTCAATGAAGGTGGTTTAGGGTTTGAAAGCTCTCAAATTATAAAAGGAAGAGGATGGTAGCATGAGAAGGTTGTTGATGTGATTACATTTTTCAGAGTATATTGTCTATTTAGAAATATCTCATTCTCCTTGTTGTTTAGCAGAGAATAGTGTTGTTTAACAAAAGGATCTCCTATTTAGGAATCCCATCTCTTTCCTTGAGAGGCCTCTTGGAAGAGTCTTGATTTTCTTGTCCACTACCAGGTTGAAGGCCAAGCTTCTTCTTCCAACTACAATGTAGATCCTATTGAGGGTTTGGTTGTCTTTGTAAGCTATAGCAAGTGGAGGCTAGATCTACTCAGATCTAAGCCAATATAGTGCCTCATTTCAGTGGGAAAAGTCTTCTATCCCATTCGCAAGAGAGTATCGGATCATTGGAGCATCAAATCCAGATCTTGGCATCAGGCCAAACTTATCTTAAACCCTACAATGCATTTTTTCTTCCAGATGTGCATTTTCCTATAGGTGCTATTGCAGGGACTTTTGGCATAACGTTTTGGAGTGTTTTTCATGTGTTGGGGATCTACCCTTCAACTTTGAGATCCACTAAAGAGGATCATATTATTGTACACATCATATTAGATCTAAATATTCATGTAAATCTGAAGATTTTTGCAGATCTGCAGCTTTTAGATCTCATATCTACTCCATGTGCTTCATGTATTACTGAAAACCCTAAGGGGTATTTGAAGGAGAGCCTTTATAGTGTATGGATTTGTCATAAATCTAACTTTTCATGCATTATTTTTCTCTAGATCTAAGTTCTAATCAACATTTGTTGCAACATAATAAAAATAACGCTATCAAGGCAGTTTTTGCTCATATGTATGGTTGTTGCACCTATTTTTGAGGATTTTTCTTCATTGGAGACTTCTATTTCCTCCTTTACATCTTATGGGCTTCATTGTACAAATTATTTTCTGTTATAAATGTTGAAGAAGGGTATCCATATTGACTTCCTTCTCTTACTTGGTTGAATTGCGTTATTTTCTGCACTATTGTTTAATATTGCTGCATGTTCCCATTTGGGGATATTACAAATATTCTGCTAAAAATTCTAGATTAAGAGCATATAGGAATGCTTCCCTTGACCTCCTCAAAAAATTCAAAGAATATGACCTTGCCTCTATCCCAAGAAATCAAAATATTCTTGCCAATGGACTAGCATTTGTAGCCAGTACTTATCAACAACATCATCCTAACAAACAATATACAGTACAGGTTAAATATAGACCAGCAGTCCCTGATAATATAAGATATTGGCAAGTTTTTGAAGGTGACAAATAGATTGAAGACTTCCTGCAGTCCAATGTTGAGTTTGAAATGCCAAATTCAGACTTAGATCATGAAGGGGATTTTTCTACTAAGGAACAAACATGCAATGAGGATTCCCCTCATGATGCTGATATAAATCTATTAGCAAAAGAAGACCCACATGAGATAGAAATGTGTGAAGATCCAGAAAAAGAAAAGGTTGAAGTATTGCAGTTCAGAGATAATACCTTGCCAAGAGGACTTGTCCCTTTAGAAGAAATTTTTGATTTCAATGATGTTGCTAGAAATCCAAAAATGGAATCCACTAAAGAAAATGTAGAAGAGTGCAATATGGGCAGTGAGCAAGAACCCAAAATGATAAAATTGTCAACTGACACTGCCAACACCTATAAAACAAAAATATATTGAGCTATTCAAAGAATTCAGTGATGTGCTTGCCTTGAGCTATGGATACTTGAAGTCTTATGATACTTATATCATTCAACACAAGATTCCACTCAAAGAAAGATGGAAGCCCTTTAAAAATAAACTGCGTAGAATAAATCCTGTCCAAATGCCACTGGTTGAGAAAGAGATAAAGAAAATGTATGATGTTGGAATAATAGTCCCACTCAGGTACTCAGAATGGATTTCAAATCTAGTATTGGTGAGGAATAAGACAGGGGATATTAGGCTCTACATTGACTTAAGAAACCTAAACAAAGCATCCCTAAAGGACAACTACCCTTTACCAAAAATTGATCACATATTGCAAAGGGTAGTAGGCTCCAAAAGGATATCTCTACTTGATGGATTTTCAGGGTACAATCAAGTGCCGGTACATCCAGATGATCAAGAAAAAAGAAATTTCACCACACCTTGGGGCACCTTCATGTATGTAAAAATTCCTTTTGGGTTAATAAATGCTAGAGCTAATTTCCAAAGAGAAATGGATATTGATTTCTCAGAAGAAATAGGTTACTTCATTGTAATATATCTTAATGACATCACAGTCTACTAAAAAAATGATGAAGAGAATTTGGCCCATTTGAGAAAGGTCTTTGAGAAATGTAGATGGCCTGTCTTTGAATCCCAAGAAATCCTTATTTGGCCTTCAAGAAGGAAATATTCTAGGCCACATCATATCTAAAGAAGGGATCAAGATTGACCCAAATAGGATGGAGGGAATATTGCAAATGAGTCACCCAAGAAACATCAAAGAGTTGCAATCTATCATTGGAAAGATAAATTTCTTAAGAAGGTTTATATCAAACCTTGCAGAACTCCTAAGAAACATCACTAAAAAATCTCAAGAGAGAATCAGGAGTCAAATGGATGAAGGAAGAAAAACAGTCTTTTTATTTAGTGAATCAAACACTTACACAAGCACAGACTTTAATCAGCCCTGACTTCACTAAATATTTCTTCATTTTTTCTTTTGCATCAGAACACACAGTTGTTGTTGTATTACTACAGAAAAATACAAAAGGACAGGAGCAACCCATAGGATTCTTCAGCCAAGCTTTAAGAGATACACCTCTAAAATATAATATCATGTAAAATTAGGCTTTTGCCTTAGTCAAAGCACTAAAGGGTTTCAGAGTCTACATTCTACATTCGCACATCATTGCATTTGTGCCTCACATAGTGGTTAAAGACATCCTAACACAAGATCTTGATGGAAAAAGAGGCGAATGGATTGTTGTCATATTGGAATATGATATGGAAATAAAGCCCACCAAATTAATCAAAGGACAAGGACTGGCTAAACTAATGGCTGAAAAAAAAAATTCAAGCACTAGACATTAATATGATTCACTCATTATATGAACAAGAGGAGCTGGTGACCTCACCTATTGAGGAAGCATTCCTAAATTCTCCCTGGTATGCAGATATATTGTATGTGCTTTTTAATCTAAGTTTTCCTCTTGGTTTGTCCAAAACAAATGCCAGATTCTTGAAATTAAAAGATGTAAATTTCTACATTCTAGAAAAAGCTTTATATTGGAAAAGTTTTGGTGGTGTATTGCTTAAATGTTTTCCTAAAGAAGATGCAGATAGGATTATGCACGAATTTCATGAAGGGGAGTGTGGAGGCCACCTATATTGGAAAAATATTGTTAATAAGATCCTTAGGGTTGCTTTCTATTGGCCTACCCTCTTCCAATACATCCACAAAATTGTAGTTTCTTGTCATAAGTGCCAAATCTTTGAGGGAAAAAGAAAGCTTCTACCTTTTCCATTACAACCAATCTCTGTTGAAGCTACTTTTCAACAATGGAGTCTAGATTTCATTGGAGAAATCCACCCTTCCTCCTCTGCCCAGCATAAATGGATCCTTACTGCAACTAACTATTTTACTAAGTAGATAGAATCCATTCCTTCCAGGACTATCATGGTCTCAGTAATTATCATATTTCTTGAAACCAACATTCTATCTAGATTCAGATGTCCTAGGAAAATCATTACTGATAATGCTACTACCTTTAAATCTAAGAAAATGGTGTTTTTTGGCCACAAATATCATATTACTTTGGGGAACTCTACAACTTATTATGCTCAAGGTAATGGGTTGGTTGAATCCTCAAATAAGAGTTTGGTGAAAATCATTAAAATGTTGATGGAGAAAAATAAAAATCATGGCACAACAAATTGATTCATGCACTATGGGCAGATAGGCTAACAAATAAGAAGTCAATTGATATGTCACCCTATCAACTATTCTATGGAATGTATGAAGTCTTCTCAATAGCCTTGGGAGTGCCAGTAATGAAGCTCATTCAAGAGGTGTAGTATGGAGAGAATGATATACAAAGAATAATAAACCAACATATTCAGCTGCAGAAAACCAGAGGAGTGTACAACAAAACAAAGTTGTTACAAGAAAATATCAAGAAGATATTTGAAAAAAGAACCAAGGAAAATTATTTTAACATTGGAGACAAAGTGTTGAAGTGGGATTCAAGAAGAGAGTACAAAGGAAAGCATGTAAATTTTTATACCTGTGGAAAGGTCCATACACCATTCATTATGCAAGAGGTAATAATGCATTTTTCTTACAAGTAATGGATGGAACCAACTTTTTTGGAGGTCTTTTCAATGGCAGGATGCTGAAGCATTATTTCATTTAAGAATCTCAGTTTAAGTTTTTGTAATATTCCTAAATTAGCCTACAACTAATGGGAATATTAAAATTTTGTTTTGTCACTTAGATAAGTGAATAAGTGGGTAAGGAGACCCATAAAACACTTTATTATGAATAAATCAATGCCAAATGTGAAAAGGATAAATATTGGTTGTTAAATCAATCACCCTTAGGTGTGAAAGGGGCTGGACATTTTGACTGGGTCAACCTTGAACAAATCTACATCGCTGTCATGGAAGAGTGGCCATCAATGAGGCACAACGAAGTTTTAGATGGAGGTGCCCTGTGTGAAAGGAGTATTCTCATTAGATGTGTTTTAGGGTTTACAAGCTCTTGTCTTATAACAAGAATAGGATGGAATTATTAGAGGTTGTTGATGTTTATCATATTTTCTAAATATCTTTTCTATTTAGACATGTACCTTTCTCTTGATGTTTAGATGAGAATGAATGTTGTTTAGCATTGGGTGTTCCTAGTCGGGAATCCCACCTCTTCCCATTAAGTAGCTCTTGGGAGAGTTTGTATTTCATTGTTCACTATAGAGCTTGAGGCGAAGATAATTATTTCAAATACATCGCAGATCCTATTAAGGGTTTGAATTTTTTTTCAAGCTGAACTAAGTGGATATTAGATCTTTCAGATCTAGTCCATTTCAATGCTTATTTTTAGTGGAGTAGGTTTCTACTTCATTGGGAGGTCAGTATTGGAAGTACTGAGAATCATCTATATATCTTGGCATGAGGCCAACCTCATTTTAATCCCTACAGTGCAATCTAGATCCAGATCTGTGTTATTTCTGCAGGTGCAGTTGCAGGGTGGTTCAGAACACTAGTTGGAGAGTGATTTTCATAGTGTTGGGAATCCACCCTTCACTTTGGAGATCTATTGGAGGAGATCAACTTATTGTTTATATCAGATCAGATCCAATTCCCATATCTGAATATTTCTATAGATCTGCAGCCTTAGATCTCAGATCTACAACTTGTACGTGGTGTTTTGTTGAAAACCCCAAGGGGGTTCAATAGAGGAGCTTGTATAGTGAATAGATCTTGTATAGATCTAAATATTTGTACACATACTTGCTCTAGATATTAAGTATAATATACAGCTATTGTAGAGTCCATTAAATAATGTTGTAAGGCTTTTTCAGGCTTAATACATGGTTGCAACACCTCATTTGAGGGATTTCTTCACTGGAGACTTGTCTTTTCTTGTTATGCATATTATGGGCCACTTTTTACATACATTTTTCTGCTATAATAATAAATTAAAGATATCCATATTGTTCTCCTACTATGTCTATGATGAACTACATTATATTTCTGCTATTCTGCATGATATTGTTGCATTCCCCATTTGGGAATATCACAGTGGTATCGGAGCATCATCTTGGCATAGCCTGTGCTTTCTAAAGAGCCAATATGTCTTCTAGAGGAGGATATCCTCTTACTGACAAAGAAAGGAGGTATAAAAAGAGAAGACACAGAAGAATTGATTATATTGAAGAGAAAGAATACAAGGGTAAAACCCCTTTATCTAGAGGAATGAAAGGGAAGGAGTTTTCAATACTTCTTCTTCAAAATATGCATGAGCTTAGAAGTGAAATCAATGGAATGAGGAGGGAAAGACATAAATGTCCCTCAAGATTGTTTTTTCATGAATAAATCCCTATTTCTTCATATTATGTGTGTGAGCATTCAGCCACATAATCAAATCAACATCGTTATACTATGCCCAAATTTACTACAAGAAAGATGGAGGAAAAATATGCACCAAAGGAGGAGACTTTGAGTGACTATCTTCAGGAGTATGAATCTCAATATTGGGAATTCAAGGAGCACTTGAACTTCCAAGAGCTTTTCCAATTCAAGGAGGAAAGAAGACCCAGCAAGCACAACAGAAGCAAAAGAGATAGATTATTTCTGCCAAATTTTGATGGTTCCTCCACATGCATAGCCAAGGATTCGATAGATCAGCTAGACTCATATTTGCATCTACATCAAGTTTCATAGAAATAATCTCTTAGAGTACCAGCACTGCATATTAAAGGTAAAGCTTATGCTTGGTGGTTATTTGAATCCTTTTCATTAAAGAATGCAAATATATCTACTTATGAAAGATTCACTAAGAGATTAGTGAAGAGATTTGATGTAAAACAAACTGAAAAATCTTTGATTGAGCTAACAAATCATGAACATTCAAAACCCTTGCATGATTTGGAAAGATCTATTATACCAACTCCACTTCAGACATCCAATGAAGGTGATAAAAACTTGTGTGATACCTTGCCAAGGGCAAGATCCCCATTGCATGAAGAGATTTCTTCTCAAAAGGAAGACATGGAGACTCCTCTTTCAAGGTAAGACCAAGATCTAAGGTCTTTCACTGTTTATGAGGTATTCTCAAATATTGATGAAGATAAAGAGCAAGAAGGTATTAATAGCGATGTCACTTCAGAAGAAGGACCATCACCACAAGGGGATGGACATGAGATTATTGCTTCAAGAGGAGGAGCTTTTGCATCTTTGCAAAGGGTTCCCAAGGAGCATCATGTGACAGTATAAATGGGAAGCAACACTTTGATCCAAGGAGGAGGAGGAAGGGTGGATCAGCATCCAAGGATGAGGAGCATGTACCATTTTTTATTTCAAGGGGTTTATATTCCAAAGAAGGAGACTGATTTATGCAGCAAATGGAGGGACACATCAGTCCACTCATTTATACAGTCTACTTCAGATTTTGATGTCTCTTTACATGGAGGCATTCCACTAGGGAGACCACTTGATTAGAAGATGAATAAAGTTTTCTCTCAACCTAGTGCAGCACTGACATATTTGGCTAAGGAAGGAGCCTTTCAAACTGAGTTTGACTTCCATGTACTTCAATCTTGTCTGGGGAAAGATCAACTGTAAGAGAGGTAGCAAATATGGAGTAGCAACATTCCAACATGTGACTTTGGCATTAAATATGTCAAAGAGGAGAACCATGATATGAAAGGAGATTCATTTCAGATTTCTACAGCGTTTTCATTTTTGGGAAGCCTAGATCCATATTGGGAGTCCCAAATCTTGGTGGAATATTCCAAGAACCTCTTCACATGTAAGGTTCTTGATGGGCAAGTGATGGATAGGAGGTATAAAGTGGTTGAGGGAGTCATTTATTTCCATGATCATATCTATTTGGATAGAGACTCAAAGCTCAAAGATAAACTACTATATGCATCCTATGATACCTTGCTTGGTAATCCCACTAGTTTCATTAGAAAATACCATAGTATTCTGGAGGGATTCATGTGGGAAGACTTCAAAGAGGATATGAACTATAATATGAGGAAGTGAATGGATTGTTCGGAGGGTGAGGAGAAACACAAATATTGGGAAGAGTTATCATCACCACCTCCTTACTCATGGGGTGTGAGAGGGATATCATCCATGAGCCACCTCACTAATTTAAACCAAGTATATGGTAAGGATTCTATTTCTGAACATCATGATCTATGTACTATATACTTGCATTCTCTTAATACATGTATGCAGGCCATAGCTCCAAAAAGGAGTATTATTCCATACAAAATTCATGGCCAAATTTGGGCCACAATCATTCCTGAACATGGCAACTCCCTGGGAGGACAAATGAAGGTGTTGTATCATTGTGAGTGCATTCCAAAGGAACCAAATAGATCTCACATTTTCATCCATGGTGAGAAGACTTGGGCAGCAAGTAAGTGGTGGGGAAACCACTTACCATACCACTATCTGAGTAGTCAGGAGATCTACTGCGCTGATTCCACATGTGGGACTATGATCCACCTCCACCATTGCATTTCATTGTTTATGTATCACTGATTTTGATCCCACGTGATGATGTTGATCTGAATTTTGTTGGGGACATGATTGGAGGGATGACACATTGGTTGGATGTGTCCATTGGGAATAAAAATTCCCACATTTATACATGCTTCAAGAGGAGAATGGGACATTATATAGCTACTACATTACATCACTTGTTTCCTTATGAAAGATGCCATATGATTGACTTATGTCTTTGGGGGAAGCCTCTCACATGGGAGGATTTTTGGCAAGAAATGTGTTTCTTGGATCATATTCAGCCAACACATAATATCCTCTACTATTTTCAACCTTTTGAGAAGCTTATGGCAGTGAGAAGGTGGTTGGATGGCCACTTATCGTATCATGATTAGAGACAAGAAGAAGAAGAAGAACACTAGTCTCACTTGAAGGAATATTGTCACCATCCAATATGTCATATGACACTTATTCCATGTTTCTTTTGAAGCCCATATGGTGATGATACTCTGCTCAATATGTGCATGGAGGATTGGGAAAGGAAGCTCCCTAGAACCAATGAGTAGAATCATGAAATTCCAAGTATCTTTTGGCTTCATGAAAACTATATTATTACAACCCAAGATCAGCAGCTCCAAATTTATCATAAATGGAGGCAGAGACAACGTAAGTTAAACAATATTACCTCTCATTTCCAGCCATGCATCCCTTACACATTGCATAAGCAGGGGATTGGTGACTGTTTCTATGAGCTACCAAGGATGGCTCACTTTGTTTGGATGATAGTATGGATATTGAAGTTTCTCATTGGGGTTGAAGCACCCAACACTTATCATCTCTCATGACTTAAGGAGGCCAATGGAAAGCATATGATCCTTTCCATGTATCTCCCACTTCTTCATGATAAAAGCTATTTGGTTTATTCACCAAAAGGAAAACTTGTATTCTTGGGAGGGGAAATATCCATTGGATATTTTGCAATGTCCTTGTAGTTGCTTGAGGACAAGCAACATTTTAGAGGGGAGGACTGTAATATTCCTAAATTAGCCTACAACTAATGGGAATATTAAAATTTGTTTTTCCACTTATATAGGTTAATAAGAGGGTAAGGAGACCCATAAAACACTTTATTGTGAATAAATCAATGCCAAATGTGAAAAGGATAAATCTTGGCTGTTAAATCAAGAACCCTTAGGTGTGAAAGGGACTGGACATTTTGACTAGGTCAACCTTTACCAAATCTACAACATTGTCATAGAGGAGTGGCCATCAATGAGGCACATCATAGTTTTAGATGGAGGTGCCTTGTGTGAAAGGAGTATTCTCATTGGATTTGGTTTAAGGTTTGCAAGCTCTTGTCTTATAAAAGGAAGGGGATGGAAGCATTAGAGTTTGTTGATGTTTATCATATTTTTTGAATATATTTTATGTTTAGACATATATCTTTCTCTTGTTGTTTAGCTGAGAATGAATGTCATTTAGCATTGGGTGTTCTTGGTCGGGAATCCCACCTCTTCCCATTAAGTAGCTCTTGGGAGAGTTTATATTGCACTGTCCACTATTTGGCTTGAGGCCAAGCTACTTATTTCAACTAAAGTGCAGATCCTCTTGAGGGTTTAATTGTTTTTGCAAGTTGCAGCATGTGGAGATTAGATCTTTCATATCTAGTCCATTTCAGTGATTATTTTTAGTGGAGGAGGTTTCTACTTCATTGGGAGGTTAGTATTGGAAGTACTGAGCATCATTTCCAGATCTTGGCATGAGGCCAACCTTATTTTGATCCCTACAGCATAGTCCAAATCCAGATCTACGTTATTTCTGTAGGTATAGTTGCAGGGTGGTTCAACACACCAGTTGGAGAGTGATAGTACAAGGAAAAGACCCTCTAGCGGAGGTTATAAAGGAGGTTTTTAGTGTTATAAAATGGGCCAAAATTGTCAAAAAAAACATATGCTACCACATCTGTTTCTGGTAACGGAGATTTTGGTGGAGCTTTTAACGGAAATTCAAAACACCTAAAAAAAAAGGGTGGCCAAAGGTTATTACGGATGTTTTTTCATCGGTGCTCTTATCAGGTTTTAATGCACCGGTGCATATTGGTAAACAATGCATTGGGGTGGTCGAAGGAGAATGCACCAGGCCGTTAAGAAAAATAACAGCACTGGGCCTAGTGTTGGTGATACAACGCACGAGGCTGTTCTAATTGGTCTTGGGATTTGAGCGGTGCCCATAAGTCGTATCAACACGCCAGTGCGTATGCTTATATAAATGCCTCGGTGCATCATATCACACAAATGCACCGATATTTACAATTGGTATCAGTATTTGTGCGGTAAAAATATTTCATACAAATGCATTGGCACTTATTGACACATAAACGCCCTAGTGCATACTATCACACAAATGCACCAAGATTTGTAATTGGTATTGATATTCGTGTGGTTCCTATTGGTCATCCAAATGTACCAGTGCGTATAGTCATAAAAAACGCCCCGGTGCATAGTATCACACAAGCGCACCAAAATTTATAATTGGTATCGGTATTTGTGTGGTGCTCATAGGTGGTAAAACGACACCGGTGCGTATAGATACATAAGCACACCGGAGCGTCGTACCGCACAAACGCCTCGCTATTTTTAATTGGTTTTGGTATTTGTGCAGTCCCGATAGGTAGTAAAAACACACTGGTGCACTTAATAATACAAGCGCACTGGTTTTCATTTTGTATTTTTTAGAAACATCGACCTGTGGCAGTGCAATTATTGTGATTGTTTTAAATTCATTATTCATCAAAAGTTGACACATATTATAATAATATTCATATTAATTAAATTTTTATTAATGGATTTGAATGTGATGTTTAGATTAATTTCTTATATCATATCATAATTATTGTGGTTTTTTAAAATTAATTATTCATCAAAAGTCGACACATATATATGTTATAACAATATTCATATGAATTAAATTTTTATTACTGCATTTGAGAACGAAAATGGAGAGCGCAATAGCGACAATAGAGAATGCAATAGAATAAATTAAAAGATTTTTTATTATATATATGAATAAGACATTATTTGTCATACAAAATGGGACAGTTATTTGTATCCATTTATCTTTCAATTGGGACACTATGTCCATTACATTAAAGAAAATGTTTGAATTCACAGAAATTTTCCAAAAATAGTACATCGCCTTGCTTTTATATCCAAACATAGTGATAATCATTCTTCGCTTGAACTTCTATCACTGCTAGAGCTACTTCCATGACTTGGGTTATTTTCAAAAATGTTTTGTTCACGATGTTGATTGTTTTCTTCTTCTTCACCTTCTTCCAACTACAAACATAAAAATAAATTGTAATGAGTGTATATACATTGGTGAGAATAAAGAAAATTGCAATATTAAATAATATACATCAATGTAAATCGAAAAAAATGACGTATCAATGCAACAATTGACTCATAAACTATACACATTCTTTCAAAACCATGTATGTAATGTTCCCAATTTTTAGCCTCAAGCTAAAATGGAACATTATAGTTGCACATTTTAGATGAAGAAATAACACTCCTTGGCCCTTTTTAGATGAAGAAATAACACTCCTTATGTAAAAATGAGGCAAATAAGATGCTGAAATAAACACCTAAGGGTGTGAATGGAACCCAGCTCACTTGGTTTAGTCATCTTTGACAAAAGTCAATAGTGCTGCCCAAGGAGAAGAGGCTTCCTAGAGAAGCTGCGCAGTTTTGGAGGGAAGACACTCACATGAGGGTGGAAACCCTAATTGGTGGGACGTTGGTGGAGAAGATTTCTATTCCTTTATAAGGAGGAGATGGCAGCCCATTTGCATCATGTTTGGAGTTTAGAATTGGGTCTGCAAAGGCTTGCATCCTGGGGTTGTTTAGCAGGGTGGTGGTGCCCTTGAGCACTAGGGTGTTCCCAGTCGGGAATCCCTACCTCTTCCTCAAGGAAGGATGAGGATTGAGCTAAATTTTCCTCAATCCGGCATTGGCCACAACTACATTCATCTTCTATAGTGTTAGCTCTGCAGCAGATACGACATTGTGTGGCTAGGTGCTACAAGAGAGGAACTCATGGAATCTCTATTGACTTGTTTTATTTAGTGGAGGAGTGATATATTCATTGGAGGAGCTTCAAGGAGGATTGTCGGGCTTTATTTTAGATCCTTGGCATGAGGCCAACATACCATCATCTCCCACTCGACATTCCATTGAGGAAACTACGTTATTTTATGGAGGCAGTGTGAGGAGGGTTCATGGAGCTCATCAGGAGTGTGTTTTTGAGACAAAGGGATCAGCCCTTTGTGCTTAGAGACATTATCAGAGGAGGGAAATAAAATTTCAAATCTTCCATGGCCTCATTCATATTCCAGTTCAGTTGCAGTGACAACTCAGTTGTCACAGTTTTGTATTCTCTGGCATTTCTAGCAATCTCTTCTAGATTGGCTAGAAATCTTGTATTTCAGCCCATCTCTATGTTATTGGGCTCTTCTTTGTATCCTACAGCCACATTTTTATTTCATGTATATTTAGCAGCTGCTACCTTCATATACACAACACAGTCACTGCTCTCTGACATTTTGTGGAGTTGTAGCAACTCATGTACTTTGTTGTTTATTCATTGGAGGTTGGTTCTTGAAGCTTGAGTGGCTTGTCCCTCAACTATTTCTTGTATATTTTTGCTGATATAATCATATATTGTTGGCTGCATACATTTCCCTCTTCTGATTTATTTCATATTTTCAGAGTTTCGGAATGTGTTCTTCATATTGTTGTAAGCTCTCTCTTTGAGCATTGTTTTATAGATCTAGTTTGGGGAGATCTGTATAACCCATCTAGAATAATTTCTTTCAGCTAATTTTCTGCAAGGGAGTTTTATTAGAGTTTTTATAGGGCATCCCAGTGGTTTTTTTCCTTATTTTTGCAAATTCTTCCTTATACAATGTCCTCAAGGACCCTGTAGCAGAAATTCCCGAGGTGGAATATTGCATATCCATAGACAGAGTCTGTGAAGGCACAGCTAGCCTCAGGATCTCTCCCTTCTTTGGAAGGAGACATATCCTATAAATTTCCCAACATTAAATCTCTAAAATGGACTTGCGATAGCTCACTGAAGAAGGAATTGGAATATCTTAAGATATTCCCAATGGAGCAGCAATTTCCAGATTTGGAACATTACAGTGGTATCTGAGCATCAATCTTGGCTCAGCCTGTGCACGATATTTAATGTCATCAGTAAGAAGATATTCTCTCCAAGGAGTGGAGATTTACAGAGGAAACAAGGGAAAAGGAATTACGGAAGAGGAGGTCTCCCTTCTTCTTTTCTAGACCATTGAAGGAATCATTGAAGATCTGATGAAAGGGAAAATTGGAGGAATTTTCTGAAAGGGTTTGTGGATGAAGAAAGCCCTAGATATTCTCATGAAGGGTGTGATCATTTAGCCACACATGCATATCCACAATGTAGTACATTTCCCATAGCTACTACAAGAAGGATGGAGGGAAAAAGTTGAGGCCTTTGGAGGAGCAGCGCTGCAACTCAAAGGTATGATTCATGATAATTGATTTCAGAGTTCTATTTCATGTTCTCATGCAAATGAGAGATCATATGTTGAATTCAAAAATATTTTTTCAAAGGGGATTGATGAAAACCAATGTGAAACATGGTGTGACAAAACTTCAAACACTTTTCATGCATGGAGGGGGACCATGAAACAAATAGCATTCCATCTTTCTAGAGGGGGAGAAAACAGGAGAATGACTTGCTAAAGGCAAGACTCCCATTATATGAAGAGAAATTTTCCATTTGTGAGGGTGTGGAGATATTTCTCTCAAAGGAAGGCCAAGATACAAGGCCTCTCATTGAGGGGGAGATACACTCACATGTTGGTAGAGAGGAAGTGCATAGAAGAATCTACAACGCTGCACCATTAGAAGAAGAAGAAGAGAAGAAGGATCAGCATGAAGGGATGATGGGCATTCACCCTTATCTAATTCAGAGATTTTATTCACATAGGAGAGGGACTGCACTGCGCAGAGAGAGAGAGAGGGACCTTTCATTCCCCTCATATATATAGTCCACTTCCTATCTTGATGTCTCACTTTTGGAGGCTTTCCACCTGGGAGGCCACTTGATCTAGAGATGATGAGAGGCATCATGTAATTTGGTTCACCACTCTTGGATTCCGAAGAGGTGGAGACATTAGATAATCCAACATAGTGCAGGGAGTTTGGGACAAGCTCAAGGAGGAGAGATACACTCTCTCATTTTTAGTCTCACCCACTCTCATAAACTATACTGTGCCGATATAGTTTGCTGCATGGATGGAGGATAGAATCTTCATGATGCAGGATGGATGCT
The DNA here is from genome assembly GCA_034641835.2 of Pinus albicaulis. Lineage (NCBI taxonomy): Eukaryota > Viridiplantae > Streptophyta > Pinopsida > Pinales > Pinaceae > Pinus > Pinus albicaulis. Next base: position 237,788,706 of record CM076572.1, read on the forward strand.
CCATAGATTTGGTGAGAGAGAGGATACTTCCTTTGGGGGAGAACTCTTTCATACTTTGGAGTAGATGGAGGCCACTCATGCTTACATTGGCCAGGATCAGGAGATTCTTTGGAGGTGATAGTCTCTCGTGGGAGGCTCATTTTCAGAGATCGTCATTTCTATTTGAGAATTAGTAGCTGCATGATGGGCATGGTACAAACTTGGAGGATGAATTTGGCATGGGGGATGTCAAATTAGCAGGCAGCAGTGTGAGGGAGCACTATATTGCAGAACACCAGCGCTGTCTATGTGGAGGATTGATCCAGGTTGGAGGACTCAGCTTTTGGTTGAGTGTTCCCAGGATCTTGGTGCATGCATTATTCTTGATGACCAGGAGGGAGATGACAGATACATGGTTGATTATATGGTCATCTATTGTTATGGCAGGATATTCTTGACTAGATTTTCTAGTCTCAAGGAGAAACTATTGCATGCAGCACATGAGGACTTCTTAGCTATGCACTTGGATGCATACTTTGCTTTGCTAGAGGAGTTCACCTAGGAGGGCATTCAGTATGATCTACATCAGCATATGGATAGATTCAGAGCCCGGATGTTTTTGGAGAGGTTGGCACAACCATTCCCTTACTCATTGGAGGAAAGGGAGAGCATTCTAATGAGCCATTTCAAATCAAGGTCTCAAGTAAATGGTGGAGAAGGTGTAATTTCCCATTATATTTTGTACCTCTTTACTTCATATGAGCAGCATATTATCTCAAGAAGGGCCATCCATTCTTGCACTTGGTATAATGTACTTGCAACTACTTGTAGCCTTGATTTTGGCTATTCTTATGATGGTTTGTGGGGGAAGCCACATGCTTCTTGGTGTGCACCATTGGCACCAATTTGTAATTTTATGATTCCATCTTATGAGGAGTTTGTGGCAGAAAAAAAGTGGCTAGTAAAGCACTTTTTATTTTTGATTTTGAGGTAGGCCAAGAGGCACTTCACAGGTTCCATGAGTGGAGCTTTGTACCACTCTCTGGTTGTCATTTGACAACTTGTTTCTATTGTATATTTATCCTTGCATTTCTGATGTTGGTACACTCATCAGGAGCATTATTTGGAGAGTATTGGATTTAAAGCCCATTGGGAGCATGATTCTCCCCATTATACATGCTTCATTTTGGAGGACACACCATGGGCAAACCATGATTGCCACATTGCTACTTGTCTCTTCTTGTGGGAGGAACCACTTGGAGAATTTGAGGAGGCATTTCATGGCTGATTTTTCTTGATGGGTAGCTTGGGCCATTCTTGGAGGCCATACCATTTCAGTCCAAGGATAGAGGCAGCCCCATGTACACTTCAAATGGAGAGAGGGCCATCTTGAGAAGCATAAGCACAACTCTCCATTCAACCCCAACTCATTGCAGAAATCAGGGGTGAGATTTTCATTTGGATGATAGCATGGATGAGAGGATCATCATTGGGAGTAGAATTTTCCCATGCATATCATCACTCCTAACTTAGGGAGGCCATAACATAGCAAGAAAGATTCCACTACACCTTCTATCTTTCCATGAGGAGCATCATTTTCAGCTTGCATACTTGGGAGAGAGCATTGGAGGATAGATTTGCTGCAGCATATTTTGAGCAGTGGTAGAGCTTGTTGATGAGGCCACAGGAGATGGAGGAGGAATTTTGTTCTCTCTATGAAATTTCTTGAGGGCAAGAAACATGTGGGAGGGGAGGACTGTAATGTTCCCAATTTTTAGCCTTAAGCTAAAATGGAACATTATAGTTGCAAATTTTATTTTTGCTTAATAAAATGGGGAAGAAGACACCTTAGCCCCTTTTAGATGAAGAAATAACACTCATGTGAAAAGGAGTCAAATAAGAAGCTAAAATAAACACTTAAGGGTGTGAATGGAAACCAGCTCACTTGGTTTAGTCATATTTGACTAAAGTCAACAGTGCTGCCCAAGGAGGAGAGGTTTCCTAGAGAAGCTGCACAGTTTTGGAGGGAAGACACTCATATGAGGGTGGAAACCCTAATTGGTGGGACCTTGGTGGAGAAGAGTTTTGTTTATTTATAAGGAGGAGATGGCAGCCCATTTTCATCATGTTTGGAGTTTAGAATTGGGTCTGCAAAGGCTTGCATCCCCAGGCTGTTTAATAGGGTGGTGGTGCCCTCGGGCACTAGGGTGTTCCCGATCGGGAATCCCTACCTCTTCGTCAAGGAAGGATGAGGATTGAGCTTCATTTTACTCAATATAACATTGGACACATCTACATTCATCTTCTACAGCGTTCACTCTATAGCAGAGAGGACGTTGTGTTGCTAGGTGCTGCAAGAGAGGAACTCATGGAATCTCTCTTGACTTGTTTTCTTCAGTGGAGGAGTGATCTATTCATTGGAGCTGCAAGGAGGATTCACAGGCTTTATTTCAGATCCTTGGCATGAGGCCAACATACCATCATCTCCCACTACGCATTCCATGGAGGAAACTGCATTATTTTATGGAGGTAGTGTGAGGAGGGTTCATGGAGCTCATCAGGAGTGTGTTTTTGAGACAAAGGGATCAGCCAATTATGCTTAGAGACATTATCAGAGGAGGGAAATCACATTTAAGATCTGCCATGGCCTCATTCATATTCCAGTTCAGTTACAGTGACAACTCAGTTGTCACAGTTTTGTATTCTCCAGCATTTCTAGCAATCTCTTCTAGATTGGCTAGAAATCTTATATTTCAGCCCATCTCTGTGTTATTTGGCTCTTCTTTGTATCCTACAGCCACATTTTTATTTCATGTATATTTAGTAGCTACTACCTTCATATACACAGTGCATTCGCTGCTCTTCGGCATTTTGTGGAGTTGCAGCAACTCATGTACTTTGTTGTTTATTCATTGGAGGTTGGTTCTTAAAGCTTGAGTGGCTTGTCCCTCAACTATTTCTTGTATATTTTTGCTGATATAATCATATAATGTTGGCTGCATACATTTCCCTCTTCTGATGTATGTCATATTTGCAGAGTTTCATAATGTGTTCTTCATATCGCTGTAGGCTCTCTCTTTGAGCATTTTTTTAGAGATCTAGTTTGGGGAGATCTGTATAACCCATATAGAATCATTTCTTTGAGCTCATTTTCTGAAAGGGAGTTTTATTAGAGTTTTTCTAGGGCATCCAAGTGGTGGTTTGCCTTATTTTTGTAGAGGCTTCCTTATACAGCGTCCTCAAGTACCCTGTAGCAGAAATTCCCGAGGTGGAATATTGCATATCCATAGGCAGAGTCTGTGAAGGGCCAGCTAGCCTCAAGATCTCTCCCTTCTTTGGAAGGAGAAATATCCTATAAATTCCCCAACAGTCAATATTTAAAATTGAATTTTGATAGCTCACTGAAGAAGGAATTGGAATATCTTAAGATATTCCCGATGGAGCAGCAGGTTCCAGATTTGGAACATTACAATGTAACATGCCATATTTCAAGATTTGATCTGTTGGCATAGTGCCATACTTTTTTTCCTGCAAGTTTTATACCCCATAAGAAATCATATATTTAATATAAAAGATTTATTTTTTCTATTAATTATAGACGGAGCTAAGTAAAACAAGATCGATAGATGCTTACAAATTCCACAATTAAGTTTTTATATGCCAACATATACGCACAGCCCATATTTAAACCAATTTCAATCAATTCCTTTGATGGTTCTTCTTTGTATGTTAGCACCTCTTTGGAGACATTCAATGATGATTTTTGTAAAACAACTTAAAAATACAAAAATGAAATCTAGTTAAGTTGTTATAAGGAAGTAACAATTACTCACAAACTTAGATATCAATCCTTTTCTTCCTTGTCATCCTGTTTTATGTGCTGAATGGGTTCCATTTTATTTTCTTTTCTACAAGAAAATACTTGAAAATTAATGTTTAATGCTAAATTGTTTTTTTATTTTACCTAATGATCAAAAAATTCAATGATTACATATTACATTTGAAGCACGTTGCTATTGAGATGGCTCCTCCCGCGATGCAATTTTGTCCATTTCCTTGGCCATCTCCTTGTACACCTTTTTGGACATTCCTACTGGCATATTTCTGATATCAGCTCGTTCATCTTTTGAGATTTTCATAATCTTCCTGAAAATGTAACATGACAATAAACTATTTAATTTTTATATTTATATATGAAAAGTAAGTATAAAAAAAGTGATATTTATAAATAATTATAGACAATCATCTAAAGGAATATTACTTTTTCATTCCTTCTTTTTTGTTGTTGTACATTTTTGCTATTAAAAGTCTGACATGTCTCATTGACCAATTCTCTGGAAACTCTTCTTGTAGTTTACATAAAATCTGGTTCTTGGAATCATTGGATTCGTTTTTGTATTGTAAGTGCAAATAATGTCTATACATTCATTCCACTAGATCCCTCAAACATTTGTAAAAGTTTTTACCCCTTTCGTTAGCCTCCAACGCCACTCTAGATGAGCTAAGGAGAAATTCATTTTCATTTGCATGTTCTTTTGTTTTTCTTTTCTTAGAAAAAAATTCCTTTTCTGAGTTGTTGGTCCCTATAGAACATTAAACAGAGATGAATTAATAGAATTTTTCACACATGTTATCTAATAATTTTAATTATATTATTAATGAAAACTAAAAAAAGAAACTCATATTGGATCGATAGTATTTTTTCATTCACCTGATTCATCCTTTTGCAATTTTTCCATCGAGCTTATACATTCTTCTGGTCCTAGATCAGAAATAATCTTATCGAGCTTCACCATTTTGTGGCTCTTGTTGGCGAGAGAACAGGTCTCGCAGAGAAGACCCAGGTTCAGGTCTAAGGCCCAACAAGGTTTTCCACCATAGTCTAGATTCATGCTGGCATTTACACTCTGCTCCAAAGGGTAGAGAGTCTCACTCGAGGTGTGCCGCCACCTTACTGTGATAGGGAGAAGATTAGTATCATCCCCACAACATCCATACAAGTGAATCAAAGCCAAACCAAAGTCTTAGAAAGTCATAACATAACATCCCATAACATGAACCCTTCAGGAAAATAGTTAAACTAACGATAAATAAAATATTAAACGGAGCTTATAACATCACTCATTCACACTCATAATCATGTATCCAGAACAGAACTCCTGAATATATTAATCATCAGGCATCAGAGGCAAACTATTACAAGGCTCAGCTACATATGAGCATAGAACAGAGCAAAATACAACAAGTCCCTAGGGACAGAGAGAAATCACGGTAACCTAGAAGAGAGGAGAACAGTGCAACCCAGACGGAGCTCTCCTGTGGCTCTCTATTGCCTATTCCCGTCTGCGCCAACCTCTCTATCCGTTGGTTGGCTGCCTATTTTCTCTACTGCCCGCGTGACTGATAGTTCCTCCTTTCTTCTTGCTCGGCTATCTTTCATTTCTTTCTGTTCATCAGGATTTCACTGCTTTTTTCCTTTCGCACCGCTCCACTGTCTATGCTTCCTCCCACAACAACCACGACACCTGTCCTCTGCTCCTTCACAACCTTGACACCTTTCTACCTACTAAGGTTGCGTTTTTCCACGTACTCACCACAACTAAAAATTTGTTGATTTTGAAAACAAGGGCCCCAACAGGCCCTGACCACATCCTTTTGACTCACCCTGAGTCAATTGTCGTGTGTTGTCTCCACTTCCATGGGTCCGCCCAACCCTGTGCCCTGTTCTAGCTGCGCGCCTCCTCTTGGTTGTCCAAACAAGGGCCCCAACTCTGGGACCTTGTTTAGAGATGAAGCTTTGAGCTCTTGGAAGGTTGCCATGGCATGCTGCCACCCTTGAATCAACTCGTCGGTCTCAGCCGTCATTTTTGTTACAACTTCCTCCCCAGCATTTGGCGGCATGGCACCGAACACTGTGTTGATCTGTGTGTCAGCCTCAAAGGCCAATTGCTGCATCATTTGTGCGCTGATATTTACAGGTTGTCGAAGCTCTCGGATGGCCTATTTGGCTGCCATTGAAGTCTCCTCTATTTGTTGAATTTGGACCTCTAACACATCCGCCTGGGCATAAAGTTGGTCTAGTCTAGTTGGATCTGTTGCTTCCTATATTTCCTTGGAGATCTGTTGCAGTTGTGCTGATATCGATTGTGCCTTCACCATGAGGACCATTGAGTATTCTTGTAGACCCTTCAATAGGTCGTATGCATCTCTGGCTGCAGTACTTAGAACTTCCTGCATCTTTGTTACTTGGCCCTGTCTCTCTAATATTTGTGCTGAGTACGAAACTGTTGGGTCAGGCAATGCGGGTCAGGCTGCCAATGCTACTTTGAATTCCACATTTTCATGGTGGAGGTTTGAATATGCCACCCTGAGGTGGATTGCCTGCCCTACTACATCCATTTCCTGCATGTCGTTCGATATTTGACTGTCGTGGGCCGTCACTGCAGGTCATACTTCCCTGAGAACCCTAGTCACTGTTTCTAGTTGTCCCTGTAGTTGATCTTTCTCCATTGTCAGCTTATCACGCTATTCAGTAAGCATGCTTATCTGCTACTGCTACTATTCATATTTCTGTTGTAGTTTCGAGTGGAGCTTCTTAGCCTGCTGTGCTGCCCTTTGGATCAAATGGTACAGCTGAGCTATCCCCCATGTCTCCATGCTTTCGACATCGGAGGTACCTTGATCTGGCCTTCACTCTTGGAGTGGTTTCCCACTGGCAACCGATCTTGCTGACTAGTCTTGAGGTGACTGTGGAAGAGTTTTCTAGGGTGCAGAGTCCACCATATTTAGTTCTAGTCGCCCCTCTTGATATTCTTGGTTTGGTGGTTGGAGCGGAGTAGGCTCAGGGAGTGGCCCAACTATGTCTTCAATTATCTGCAGTAACTGAGTGATGAGGTTGGTAAAATTAGTCTGCAGGACCACGTTAGGGTTGACTAGGGGTACCAATTTTGTACCTAATTTAACCTCCATCCCATGGTCCCCATTGAGTATTCTTTTGATAACTGAATTAGACATGGTGGCAGATGAGGTGGATGGTGCAAAGCTGTGGGGTTCTCAAGAGACGGATGAGGTGGTGGGTGGTAGTGGATCTGGACGAGGTGGAAATATGCGGATGTTTATGAAATCAAAGGGGTTTATGGGGGTGTGAGGTGGCAACCCACTTGCTTCTTATGTCTCAACTATCTGCTCTTCTTGGGTCAGTACCCCTGCGCTCAATTATTGGGGTAGATCCTCTCCTGTGAGGTCGACCACCGGACTTGATTCTGCAACCTTGGCCCTCTTGGCCTTCAGTGTCACTACGAGCTTCATAGCTCTACTTTTCCCTGCTAGCGGTGTGGCTGCTAGGGTTGGCGAACTGAACAATACATTGGGAATGGGTGCAAAGATGGAGATTGTGCTTGGAGATGGGTTATATTGGGAGACATGTAATTCTGAAAAAGTTGAAAATGGAGTAGCACTACTTGCTATCACTTGAACTACTTCATTAAAGCTTCATACCTTTGTGTTCAGTTGCTGAATGATCAGGAGGAGCTGCAGATTTGACATCCTATTTGTTGCCTCCTCCGACTTTTCTCCTGGAAACTACTGTGGTAGCATCCTGTCAAAGATGTACGTGTACACTCCATCCCTAATCTCCATCGCAACTCCCGACCATGAACACACCTCTGTGTGAAAATCCGCTTCATCAATTTGGAACTTTAGAGGCCTCATCTAGAACATTGTTTTTGGTACACAAGTGGGTCTGAGGAACGTATGCTTGTGCGTGACTCCAAACTAGACTTGCTCACTATATACATATAGTAGGTTTCTTGGGATCCTCTGTTGACTCATTACGACGTCAACCATTAGGCCGTACCAGCTCCTGAAGGCTTCTGCATTTACTTCCTTGGTGCTAGGGTATCCAGAAACCTTCCATGGTATAAACTTCATCGCCGCCGGCTGATCTTCCGCTATCTCCACTGGTATCTTGATGACGGGGAAAGTCCAATTCCACATGGCTAGTGCTATTATCAAATACCCATAGATAAACCCAGTTGCCCTCTTATAGTTGTCTTCACATGCCTTGAACAGCTCCTTCAGCAGGAAGGAGCTCCACAACCGAAATTGTGTCTAATGTACACTCTCCTTTAGTGTAATGTCTCATTGTCATGCTGGCAATGAGGTAACAAGAGAATATGATCTCTAGCCTATTGATTAACTCAATATTTTCCCCCTTTCCTCCTCTTCGGGTGCCATACTTGGCATAGTAGTCTGTGTTCCTTGATTTCTTCGCCTGTTTCGATATAGTTTGGAACGCTGAAGATACATCCCTTCCTTCCTACGACAGTCCTATAAACCTATGAATGTCTTCAGCGTGAATCGGGATTTCCTTCCCCAACCATAGAGAGCCATTTTGAATTCTGCTCAATAGGAATTTGGTGCACTGCATCGCAGTGCCTGTAATCCCAAATATTAGTAAGTTTCTTAAATTCATTATCGAGGACTATTGGATACCCTTGAACTCGGGAAGGACCCTTACTACCGCCCGTCCTGCTTCTGTTGTATAATTTTCAATGTATACCTGCCTTTTTAGCGCAGGAAAATCAAAGGAATCCATGAGGTCTACATCGATAAAGGTCACACTGTCATATTTTTCGACGAGGGGCTCCATTTTCTGAATTCTGCTGTCCAGCTCCTATTCTACCACCGCTGGGATTTTTCTTGTCATCTTCGCTCGCTGCTGGTATACCTGAAGAATATTTCTCTGTCTCTTCTATTGAATCTCTTCTTCTATATGCCTTCTCTGCTCTATTTCTACTCCAACTTCCCTTGCTCTTTCGGAGGTTTCTAACTCTAACTCGGATTTTTCTGGCATTCTTGCGCTTTTCTGCATGTAGGTTATGTAAGTAATTGGCACGGGTGAGGTTGATGAGACCCCATAACTAATTAATATTTCCCTGGCTTCTCCCGTGGCTACGATCGTGTGATTAGTTAGCTGCAGAGGTGGGTTCTGACACTGCTGATTGTGGTTTTGGGATTTGGGCAGACACGACGACTGGTGGTTATGTCTAATTATGGAAAATTTATTACAGTATGGATAATGCTAATTATGGAAATTATTTCAAAATCTTGGTGATCCTACAGACTAACACTGGTACTACACTAAATGATGATGGGTTGATGTTCAACACGCTTTTCTTCCTGACGTGGACAACACACTAGAAACTACCCCTCCCTGACCACTAATGGTTGTGTTGCGGTCTGCGCAACTGAGCTGATATTTGTTCTATTATTGAAAACCTATCTATGTCATCTTGGGTGCGAGAGAGTTATTGAATCTAATCTACCCTACCTACTCCTCTTGGTTGCGATAGTTATTGAAATTGAAATGAACAACTTACTCTTGGTAGGGCTTTAGGTGTGCGTCGTTGACCCATCCTTGTAGAACCTGGCCATTTAACTGTGCCAATCGAACTGCTCCTGATGGTTTGATCCCTATGACATGAAATGGTCCTAGCCAATGCATCTGCAATTTCCCTGGGAACTTCTAGAACTTACTGTCATAGAGTAGGACCTTCCCTCCAATTTGGAAATTCTAGTGTTTGATATGTCGATCATGCCAAGATTTCTGCCTCTCCTTTTCTACCGTCTGATGAAAATCCGCAAGGAATCGTCCTTCCTTAAGTTCCTGTAGCTCGTGCAATCCATCTTTTAAATATTCCTTTTCAAATAGCTGCAGCGTTGTTGTGATCAGAAGGCTTGGTACCGTGAATTTTGCTGGGACTACTGCTTCTCTTCCATAAACTAGCTGGAATGGCGTTTGGTTGTGTAGACATTTGACTGTTTTGTGGTATGCCCACAGGGTTGCTAGTATCCGTTTGTCCTAATCGTCACGCTCCACATTGCATATCTTTGTTAGGCATTTTTCCAGTATCTTGTTAAATTATTCCACTGTGCCATTTGCTTATGGATGATACGGGCTATTTTTATGGTGTTGTATCAGGAATCGCTGCAGTAGGGACTTAATGGTGTCATTCATGAAATGTGTACCCTGGTCGCTGGTCAAGATTTTTGGACACCCAAATCGGCTGATTATGTTTTCAAATATGAATAAGGCAGCAGTGTCTATCATACAGTTCCTTACTGGTGCAGATTCTGCCCAGCAGGTCAAGTATTCAGTCGCCATTATTATGTACCTTGCTTTTGAATATCTTACAGTCGGCGTAATTGGCCCTACAAAATCGACTGCCCATTTCTCGAATGGATGGAGTAATTTTATGGGATGAAGCGGAAGCTCATCCCTATGGGAGGGTCGTCCGGTCTGCTGACATACATCACATTTCTGAACATACGCTTTACTGTCCTTGTGCACTGTTGGCCACCAGAAGCCTGTTTGTAGTACTTTGCATGCTGTTGGTTTAGCTCCCATGTGCCCTCCCGTGACACCACTGTCGCTTTCACACAGTATAGCTTCCCTTTCATGAGCCATGACACATCTTCGAAGAACTTGGTCTAGCCCCATATTGTAGAGTTTTCCTGCTATCAGCTAATATTCTGCAGCTCGAACTACTAGATGTTTTTTTTGTGTTGTGGTATACTCTTGCGGACACTATCCCGTGTTGAGGTAGGTCGCTATTTCATTCAGGTAATCTGGGATGGCTTCTACTCTAAAAAGATCAACATATGGTAGCTGATCATCTGGATATCCTCCACTTTCTCCATTCTCTAGTCGAGACAAGTGATCAAGCCCTACGTTGAGCCTTCCAGGATTTACAATTACTTCAAATGTGAATTCCTGGAAAAGTAGGAGCCATTAGCAGATTCTCCCTTCTAAGACTGGTTTGTTTACTAAATATTTTAATGTGGAATGATCCTTGAAGAATTTGAAATTACCTCCCAATAGGTAGTGGCAAAATTTCTCGAGAGAGTACACCATTGCTAGTGCCTCCGCCCTTTGTTGTTGACAACTTGCGACTGGAAGAATATACCGGATGATCGACTGAAGTGTCCCTCGGTTGAGCTAGGACCGCACCAAGCGCAATGCCGAATGTGTCAATGTGTACATGGGACTGTTTGTCCCAGTTTGGGTGGACTAGTATTGGCACACTCGCCAATTTTTCTTTCAGCGTGTTTAGTGCCTCTCTGCAGCTTTCCGTCCACTAGAATTTTTCTAATTTTTTCAATAGTATTTCTAAGGGTGTTGTTATTTTGGCGTAGTTGCAGATGAAACGCCGGTAATAACCTGTGTGTCCCAGAAGTGACCTTAGCTATTTTACGGTCTCCGGTGCCTCCATATTGACAATCACTACTACTTTGGCCGAGTCTACGTAGACACCTTGATTACATACCACGTGCCCCAGAAGTGTTCCAAATGGTACGGAAAATATACACTTCTTCAGGTTCAGCGATATCTATAGTTGTTGACACCTATCAAACATTACTCTTAGCAAGCTCACGTGATCTTTCAGTATGCTATACATAGTCCAGTCATCCATATAAATTTCTAAGAACTTTTGGATGTATTCTCGAAACATCGCTATCACAATGCAAGAGAAAACTGCAGGTGTATTCTTCAATCTGAATGGCATCACATTGTATGCAAAGGAGCCCCATTCTGTAGTGAAGGTTGTATTTCTCTTGTCTTCCTCTACTATTCTCACCTGATGGTAACCTGAGAATCCATCGGTGAATGAGTATGCCTCGTGCCCTGCAACATTGTCGAGGACTTCGTCACTAAATGGGGTAGGGAACGAATCATGGATACAAGCATTATTTAAGTTTCTGTAATCCACATAGACTCGTATCTCTGATTTCTCCTTTTTTCTTTGTATAACTATGGGGCTTACCTATTCTGCCTCTTCTACAAGAAATATTAGTCCGGCCTTTAGCATTTTATTGATCTCTTCTTTCACTTTTTCCTTCACTCTTGGGTTTAGACGATACGGTCTATGTTTCATAGGCCTTACATCAGGCTTCAGTATTATCCTCATTTCCCTCATATCTCCTCTTATGCCTTTGAGATCTGCTACGGATGAAGGAAACAAGTCCTCATACTCCTCAAGTAGACTGAATATTTCCTTTGTTGTTTGCTTGTTCCAGTAGTCTCCAATGGTCGTCAGCTTGGGTCTGTCTTCTGTTCCAATATTTACCTTTTTGGTTCTAAGGGGCAAGAGGTGGATACCTTATGTAGTTGGTTCTTCTTTATGTCCCTCTCCCCCTCTATTTCTTCAAAATACAGGTTCCTAAGATCCTCTAGATTGTCATCATCCATCTCACTATTAATATTTTGACATGCCACCTTTTGTTGGATACCTTGGTACAGAAGTGACTGCTCATCCGTCTGTCCACTATTAGGGAAGAAAAATACCTTATTGATAGCTTGCAAATCTTGTGTAACCTACTCTGTTTTTCCTTCAAAGGTGAAACACTGTATAAATTTCTCTGCAACTTCCTGCCAATTGTTGGTCCCTCTTCTCTTTTCTTCCGTCAAGTACCAAGCTTTTGGAATTACGTCGAGGGAGTGGATAAACCTATGAACCCAGAGTTCCTTAGGATATCCATCAGCTCTCCAATGTGCTTCACATTCCTTCAGATGGTTTTGGGGCTTGTGTCCCCTTGGTACTGGTCTTTCCCTCTAGGCTCCTTCTCCTCTTGAAATCTGGCTTTTATTATTGCCGCCACCTCATCCCATCGCGTCAGTGAACTGTGATGGTTACTCCACCATATTGTAGATGTGGATTGTAATTCCATGTCCATAAAGGGTACTCTCTGGCCTTTTGGCACCATTTTTTCTATCTTGGCTATGAAAACACTTACAACATTCATATCTGACAAGATTGGGTATCCCTGAATTTTGGCCCCAATCCAATTGACTCTTGCAACATTGGCACACATCCTTGTATTTGTTTCATAGCCTCCTTGCTGCCAATTGTCCCATGCTATTTCTGATCCTAATTACGAGCTTTGGATACTTCTCCAACTTACCGAGCCTTCTGTTGTCGGGTTGATGTAGTCTTCCCTTCTTCCGGCGGTCATTTGGCAGAGATAGTCCAAGAGCTGAGCATCTTCTCTGTTATCCACAGTCTCTGTATATCTCGGTCCTTGGTAGGGGTCGAGTGGCTGAGTGAATTTGATTTCCCCATCCTCGAAGATCATCATTTCTTTCTTTAGATCGATTACCGCATAATTTTCAAAAGCCCAATCGATTCCCAACAGTGCTAGGTACGGATCCTTATCCCCCATGATGTCGATGACTTCAAAGTCCGTAAATGTTTTTACCCCTGCAATTTCAACCTCAACCTCCTCCAGTCAGCTGATGGGAACAATGAAATACTATTTTGCCATCCGAAGTTGAATTAGAGAGTATGTCAATCTTGGCTTCCCAAGTTTTACTTGGTAAGATGTTGACATCGTATCCCAAATCAAGCATGGTGTCCTTAATCTGGAATCTCGCCACTTGTGTGTTCACTCTGAATTCCTTTCTCATCCTTTGTTTATTTCTCTTTATTCTCTGAAAATATTTTTGGTCTGCTTCTACTGCTTCTTTTGCTCTTGTGTTCTGTTTTAGCACCCCTTCTAGGTTTTGCTTCAGTTGTTCCAGCATTGGTCCATTGTTAACAATCTTCAGGAACAAATGGAACCACTATTGGATTAAGGCTTCTGAAGTATTCCATGTTTCATTGTCTTCCTGAATTTTCTATAACTTGATTCCTTTGTTTCCCCACAAGTGGGAAAACATTTCTACTGCTTCCTAAAAAAATTGTTTTTGTCATTATGGTTTTATCAAGAGCTTTGGGGATGATGGCTTGACCACTTTTATGGAGTCCATAGTGCGTGCATCCTCCCCCATTCTTTTTCCATCTCGTGTCACTATGGCCACATTTTTCATTTTTTGAGTTCCCATTAACGTGGGTTCTGCATTTACTAGATTCGGCCCCCTCTGTCTAGCTCTTTCCTCTGATCTTTTGATGAGCTTCGGGCAATATTCTGTTGCGTGTGAGTTAACCCGGCACTGTGAACACTAGGGTATCCTAGGGAGTGGAAATTCTCTAGCCACATGCCCTTCCTGATCACAGTTATAGCATCTTACCAAACCTCTACCTCCTGCTCAGCTTCCTCTCATGCCTCCTCCTCTTCCTTGGAGAGCTTCATTTACTCTGTATGACAGCTAGTCCAGCCGCTTCACCAGGGCGTCCAGTGCTCGGCATTTCTCTGTGCTGTGAGTGGTCAAGGCACAAAATTAACAGTATATATTATTTGGAATGTTGGAATATTTTTGTAAGATCGAACACATGCGAGGTTGATGACCCATACTTTTTCATACCTCACAATATTCATTGGTGGTTGGAATTTGTTGTGCAGGGAGCCCCATGTATTGTTGTTTTGGTGGGTATATCCCTTGGGTGTTTATTTGTGTGACCCCTCCTAGTGGCGGGGCCCCTTGTGATCCTACATCCGATGTCCCCACAGTTTGGCCCTGCAACCGGAGACATTCCGTTGCTACATGTCCCTCCACGAGACAATGCGTTGACCACATGTTTGGTCTCGGTGGTCGCATGGGTTGCGTTTCCTTGAGTTTTTCTGTCAAAATGGCTATTTGATGCTGCAGACCCATTATTGAGGGGTCCTGTACCGTTGCGCCCCCCTTGAACTCTTTTGGGTAACCCGCCATGGCTTCTATCTTCATTGCATCCTCCAGAGCATCTTGCAATGTGTCGATCCTTTATTGAGTCAGTGGAGTTTGGGTCAAGGGTAATAAAGCCTTAATGAACCAATCCCTATGATGGTTTGGATCAATTAGATAGCTGAGTTTCCCAATGGCATCCCTGAATCTCCGCATCAAATCCCAAGAAGTTTCTCCTTCTCTCTGCTTGATCTCCCACATCTCTAACAGGCCTTGTTGATCTGTTTGAGGTAGTTTGAATTCCTTTATGAAATCCCTCTTTAAATTAGCCATTGCTGGATTCAGGTGAGCCTCCGACCATTTCATAAACCATAGTAGGGCTCTCTCCCTAAGAGTGGTATAAAACTCTATCAACTTCCCAACATCTGGTGTTTGTTGTGCCCTCCAGATGGCCTCGCAGAGATACCAGTGTTGTTCGACATCGTCATTCCCTTTCCCAGAGAATTCTGGGTACTGTTTGAGTGATCCCGCCATGCTTACTTGAATGGGTGTTACTAAAATGAAGCCGTTGGGTCCTGGTTGTGAGATGGGGCCACTAGCAATCCTACTATTGGCTTGTGCTCCAGTTGGAGACTGAATGCTGTGCAATCTACTTAATTCACGTAACTTAACAAAAATTTCACTTATGGGCTTGTAGAGCACTAGGGGAAGGTTAGAACTAGAGCTAATAGAACTGTGGGGACTAGGAATACCTTGAGATATGGACGCCGACCTTTCTTGAAATAGTTTCTCCATTGAAACATGCATCTCCACATCGGACACCTCCTCTAGGTGCGCGTCTGTACCTTCTCTGTCAGAATTTTTTCCTTGCTCTGCCTGGGGTAGACTCCTATACACCTTCTACACTTCTTTCTTGACCCCTTCTATATCCTAGGGACCCACTTGACCTTCCATTCCTTTCATCATTTGAGGCGCCTCCTCTTTTTTCCTTTCGACTACTTTCCTGTCTCTTCAATTCCTTCATCACCATGTCTCACCACCTTTCTGCAATCTGTGCCCTTCGATGTGCTCGCTACTCCCTGAGCCTATTGGCAGTCTCGACATGCATACTCCTACTCCCCCTTCTCACAGTTCTGGTAAAATTTCTCCCTCAGTCCCTTCCCCCGACACTAGGGGTTTTACACCTCCATCCCTGCTTTTTGGAATCCCATCAGTCCTTCGTCTACCATTAATGCATTGATCCACAAGGGAATCTCCTTCAGTAGTTTCCCCCTTAACCCAAATCTAAAAGTACCTTTTGCCCTTGAGAAATATTGGTAGCACTCGGCCACAAACTCCACTACATATCCTTCTAGAGTAAGATTCCACCCAAAAATCTACAGCTCGGGTTAAGTCAGTGTTTAGCCGATGAAGGGCCACCAGATCCTCGTGCGCCCACTTGCGATTGATCTTCCGCAACTTTCTCTTGATGGTCTCAGTCTGAAGCCTCTGCAACCAGTTTTATAGTTCTTCTGGGAACTTTCCCCAAAATATTTCGTAGGTATCACTAGTAGAGTCGGAGAATAGAACCAAGTCTTTAATCGTTTTCTCCTTTTGTCGTCTCAGCTCAATCTGCGGAGCTATGAATTGATCTAGGTGGTTATCCCACCAGTTTTGTATTTCTCTTTCGAAGATCCGAGATACCATGATCTAGCTCCCAAATGTATTCTTGGGTCTAGCCAACAGAACCATTTGTTGGTGAGATAACAGGTCTCGCAGAGAAGACCCGGGTTCAGGTCTGAGGGCCAATAAGGTTTTCCGCCATAGTCTAGATTCACGTCAACATTTACACTCTACTCCGAAGGGAAGAGAGTCTCACTCGAGGTGTGCCGCGACCTTACTATGATAGGGAGCAGATCGGTATCATCCCCATAACATCCATACAAGTGAATCAAATCCAAAACAAAGTCTTAGACAGTCATAACATAACATCCCATAACATACACCCTTCAGGAAAACAGTTAAACTAACAATAAATAAAATATTAAACAGAGCTTATAACATCACTCATTAACACTCATAATCATGTATCCAGAACAACACTCCTAAATATATTAATCATCAGCCGTCAGAGGCGAACTATTACAAGGCTTAACTACATATCAGCATAGAATAGAGAAAAATACAAGAAGTCCCTAGGGACAAAGAGAAACCACGGTAACCCAAAAGAGAGGAGAACAATGCAACCCAGAAATAGCTCTCCTCTGGCTCTTTGTTGCCTATTCCCGTATGCACCAACCTATCTATTCGTTGGCTGGCTACCTATTTGTTCTACTGCCGGCGTGACTGACAGTTCCTCCTTTCTTCTTGCTTGGATGTATTTCATTTCTTTCTGTTCATATGGAGTTCAATGCTTGTTTCCTTCCGTGCCCCTCTGCTGTCTATGCTTGCTCCCGCAACAACCCCGACACTTGTCCTCTATTCCTTCGCAACCTTGACACCTTTCTTCCTACCGAGGTTGTGTTTTTCCACGTACTCATCGCAACTCAAAATCTGTTGATTTTCAAAACAAGGGCCCCAACAGCTCTGCATGATACACATTAAAAAATACATATTATTTAAAATTACATATAGTTCAAAAATATTTTTTTTGTAAAAAATTTACAAAGAACTTTCCTTTTTTTCCTTTCTTGATATGTTATTAGTATTTTTGTTACTTGATCTCTTGTCAGTCATTTCTTTAACAATATCAAACCTGTATCATATCAGTCAATAATATATTTTTAAATAAGCTGTCAACTTCTCAATTAAAAAAAAATCTCAAAAAACCGGTGCGCCATTCATGGTGAACGCACCGACGTCGATGCGTGTATGTCTTTCCCACGCACCGCAAAAATAGTATAATACACTGTACGGTGGTCTATGTCAACAAGAAACCCTGGTGCATTACATGTCAATGATCGCACTGATTAACCATCATAAAAATAATAAAAATCGTCCAGTGTTAGTTTTTTTAGCATAAATTGGTGCTATATTTTACATATGGCACACCATTAAAAAAATCTTATTTTTTCACATTACTTATCTAGTGCTCTTGTAAACAATAGGGCAGCGGTGCACTACCTTACATAGGGCACACCGATAATTTTTTTTTTTTTTTAAATCATTCCAAGGCCCACATGGATTAGGATACGACTATGCTAATTGTCCCATCAGTTGCATGTATTAGGTCTATATTTAGCAATACAAACCCTATAAATCTAAATCGAAAATTCCTAATTTTGAATCACAGAAAAAAAAGAAGAAGAAAGGGGAGAAACGAAAAGAAAGTAAGGTTTGTATTTTTTGAAAGTTTTTTTTTTCAAAACTGAATGTTCGCGGTGTGTCATAATGAAATAGTGCACTGGCTGCATATTTTTCTAATTTTTTTATGACAGTACTTTCGTGGTGTGTTGTGATAATAGAGCTCCCTGGTGCACTCTTTCAGACAGGACGCACCAATTTTTATTTTTATTTTTTACACAAGGGCCGACATGGATTGGGATTCGACTATGCAGGTCAACCTGTTCGTTGGATGTATTAGGTTTATATTTAGCAATATAAACCCTATAAATATAAATTGAAAAGCCCTAATTCTAAAATCACAGCAAGTGGGAGAAGATAGGGTAGAAACACAAATAATGTAGGGTATGTTTGTAAAATGGGTTTTTTTCAAAACAGCACATTGTGCGGTGTGCCATAATGTAATAGTGCACCGGTGCCATATGTTACATATAGCACACTGATAAAAACATAATTAGTTTTTTTAATTTTTATCACTGTACTTGCGCGGTGTGCTTGTATAACTAAGCGCACCGGTGCACTATGTTATGAAAGGGGCACCGACGAAAAAAAATTGTCTTTTTTTAAGATTGACACAAGGGCCGACATGGATTGGGATCCGACTATGTAGGTCAATCCGTTCGTTGGATGTCTTAGGTTTTTATTTAGCAATATGAACCCTGTAAATATAAATTGAAAAGCCCCAATTCTGAAATCAGAGCAAGTGGGAGAAGACAGGGCAGAAACAAAAATAATGTAGGGTATGTTTGTAAAATGGTTTTTTTTCAAAACAACACGTTGTGCGGTGCACCATAATGTAATAGTGCACCAGTGCCATATGTTACATATGGTGCACTGATAAAAACATAATTTGTTTTTTTAATTTTTTATCACTGTACTTGTGCGGTGCACTTCTATAATAGAGTGCATCGGTGCGCAACGTTACGCAAGGCGCACCAGCGAAAAAAAGCTGTATTTTTTTTAAGATTCACACAAGGGAAAACAAGGATTGGGATCCGACTATGCAAGTCGTCCCATGGGTTGGATTCCTTATGAGTACAGAAACCCTATAAATATAAATTGAAAAGAAGGAGGGAGAAAAAATGGCAGAAACAAAAAGAATCCAGGGTTTTTTTCTAAAAATTGATTTCTTTTTTATTTTTGTTTCTGAAAACTGCAAAAAAGTTAAAAAACTGCAAAAAGGAAAAGTTAAAAAAACAATAAGATTTGATTTTGTATTTTACTTCATAAAAAACTAGAGAAAAAATAAAATAAAACAATATACTTTGATTTCTCATTTCACTGCATAAAAAAAACTGCAAGAAAAAGTACAAAAAAACAATAAACTTTACTCACGTTGTTTAAAATTATATGGTACAAGGTTTGAATTAACAGAGGTTTGGAATATGGATTGTCTGAATACTTCTGTTCAAACGTATTTACTTTCTCCACAATGCTCTTGTGCTCTGTTTGCTCCAGGTATGTATCCTGCAAATCTCTGGCTAAATTTTTTTGAAAAAATAGTGAAATAATGAAAAGTGTTTAGTATTTAAAGAAATGTTTTATGAAATTAGATTTTCAAAAATATTTTTCCACCCAATTTTCAATTTATTGCTTTTTTCACTTAAATAAAATAGGGTTGCACTTTTTTTTATTGCAGTTATTCATTTACCGGTGCGTCGTTTAATTGAACCGCACCAGTGCTACTTGTTACAAAAATGCACAGGTGCACAAAATAAAGAACTGGCCAGTGCGGTTATCTGAATAGTGTGGACCGGAATTAAATTTAGGTTTGTGCACCAAATTTTATTGATGTTTTGCTCAAATGCAGGGAGAAAATATCATATATTATATGAAATGGACAACTCTTCAAAATCCAACTCGTTCCATAATATTTCTCAAAGTCCGTCACGGATTTCTCCCTATCCATGTGGAGACATAATATTTACTTCAGATTTGTTTTATTTTTTCACTATCTAATTGAATTTATGTATGTTTTTTATCCATGTAGTTAATCATGCAAAAATTAATTAAATTTATAATGTATACAAATTTTCAAGTTCATGCAGATTCATCATCGAGTTTAGATGCACAAAATTATATTCATACTGCTCCAAAACATCGAAAGTTCTTATCAGGAGCTGCATACCGCAAGACGCATTTGGTAGATGAAAATTGACAGCTGCTTCACCCTGCCAATTGTAACAATATTGCATCTTCTAGCCACAATCCCAGGACAACGATGGTAATTATAATTATAATTGTTTGGTATATATATTGATTAATATGTAATTATTTCAACGTCAAACCAATTTATAATCATGCAATATTGTCAACGTGGTTACTAATTGATATCATAATATTTTGTACTAATCATGTTCAATTTTGTTTTTTATTTATTAGGATTATGGTGATGATGAACGACCTACCTACCATCTTCTGTTGCACCCCACGACAATGTCAAATCGAGAGAACACTGAATTAAGAGAAAAAATAAAAGAGGAACGATACCAAGAATGGTTGAATAAACCACTGATTCAATTCCCACTACGTCCAGATTCACCAATTAGGAATGACTATAGCAATAGTAGTTCTTGACAAGTTGGAAATGGAGACAATCAAATAGATGTCGGTATGGATGATTACTAAAGGGATACGACTACCATGGAGACAATGTTGTTAGATGCATTCCAAAATGATGATCAGCTAGGGGATGATGCTCATATCGCTGACACCTTTTTCAAAAGCCTTAAATTTGCTTCCACCACCCCTCTTTTTGGACCCAACAGTCAGTCAAAGTCTACCCAGTTGAGGACAACAATGTTACTGTACAACTTGAAAGCGAAGTTTGGCTTGTCGAATGCATGTTTCTCAGAACTTTTGAGGTAAGTTACCATAAAGTACTTCCCTTATATATAAATTTGAAATATAAGCTGTACACTGCAATGAACATTACAAATGTTAAATTTTATGAACGTTAATAATTATATCGAAATTAATGTAAATTTATTAATATATTTGTCCATGATCACCAACTATAGGTTATTCAAAGATAAGGTTCTTCCGAGTGATAATGTCTTGCCCGGTAGCTGCAAAGAGGCAAAAAAATTGTTGAAAATGTTGGATGTTGAGTACATATCATATCATTCATGTCCAAATGATTGTATTATATATAGAGGAGAATATGAAGACAAAGAGATGTGTCCGAAATGTGGGTATGACAGGTATGATACATAAAAAAATTAGGGCAAATCATGTATTGGTCCTCCTTTTAAGATATTGAGGCACATGCCTATAATCCCAAGGATTCAAAGGTTCTTTCATTGCAAAGAATTAGCTATGTTGTAGGGATAGCATGCCTCACACAGAAGTGAGTTGGGAGTTATGTGAATACCAAATTATTCAATAGCCATGAAGCATATAGAGGATACATGGCCCAAAATATTCAAGAATGAAGTACAAAGTCTACGACTCAGCATAGCCATGGATGGCGTCAACCCATATTCCCTCCAAAACACCAACTATTCTGTGTGGTCTATAGTAATGATCAATAACAATATCCCCCCATGGTTTTTCATGAAGAATGAACATCTTATGTTGGCTCTCATAGTCCCTAGTAGAATACAAGGGAAGAATATGGATGTCTACTTACAACCATTGGTAGATGAATTGAAGGAATTATGGGATGGGATAAATGTATACGATGTATCAAGACCCATCATAGCAGAGAGGAGGTTTACATTGTATGGCATATGTGCTTACACGACACATTATTATCCAGGCTTAGGAGTTTGCTCTGGTAAATTACATGTTTAATTTATTGATTTGTTTATATATAATGTAACAATATTCTTTCACATATTAGTTATTTAATTCGTTGTAATATTATTTTTTCTAATATTCATGATATTCTTTAACGTTGCATGCATATTAATTAATGTATACAAATATAATCTTGCAGGTCTTGTAACAAAAGGGTATTTTGGATGTAAATGTTGTGGACCTTCTCTGAAAGCTAGATGTTCCAAGGACCTATGAAAGCCAGTGTATGATTGCTCCGGGATATTCCTACTGGAACAACACCCTTATAGAAGAGCAGCATCCACTTTCAATGGTAAACGAGAAAGAACCCAAAGGCCTTCAATAATGACACCAGCTGAATGGCTTAGAGCATATGAGAGAGAGAAGGAGAAGGAGTTCACAGAAATTTTCGATTCAAATGGGGAGCCTAAATTCGATGATCCAGATTTCTTCAACACCTATGTTGAGAAATTTCCCATTACGATGAAAAGGAAATCTATCTTTTATGACCTCCAATATTAGGAGCATCTTAATATTGCCCACTTTTTAGATCCCATGCATATATTTAAAAATGTTTCATCTTCTTTATGGAGGCACATATCATCGAAACAAAGTGACACATTGGCGGTTAGGAAAGATCTTATTACTTCAAAAACTAAAAATAAATATTGGCCAAGACGATTAGAAAGTACGGGATCAGAGGCAGGTGCTGGTCCCTCTAATTCATGGTTTTTAAAAGAAGGTGATGTCCCATGGATTTAAAAAAAATATGATATATCTTTGGCAAAGGAAGTGATAATGGATGTGAGGGTTCCAACTTCATATAGGTCTTCACTACGGCGCTGCTTCACTGTGGATGACCATTTTTCGGGGTTGAAATCGCATGACCATTTGAATCTTCTAAGAGTAAGTATAATTTCAAAAGCATGATTTTATATTTTGTTATATTAATAAATTTTATCCCATGTGGTGATCATAAAACATAACTAATTTTGTATATTATTGCACGTTTTTATAACTTTGCAGTGTGATTATCCTGTGTTTGTGCATGGGTGTGTGAAACATGAATTCCCTCAAGACCTAGGACGTGCCATATCTAAATTATCTACATTTGTACATTGGATCACGGAAAAGGAGATTCATGTGGCTAGCATTCCATGGTGGCGTCAAGAGATAGTTGAGATTGTTTGTATGTTTGAGAAGGAACTGCTGATGAGTTTCATGGAATTACAGGTTCATCTTCTAATCCACCTGATAGATGAGGTTGAATTAGTTGTGGTTGTTTCTTGTCGTTGGATGTTCTTCTTAGAGAGGTACATGAAGAAATTGAAAGGTTTTGTTCGACAAAGGGCAAAACCCGAGGGGTCTATGGTAGAGGGGTACATATCATATGAGTCTTTCTACTATGCTAGTGAGTACATCAAACAGATCGACAACATATCAGGTGCGGTGATTTGGGGCGATGAATTGGATTAAGACAAAAGAGAAGGAGATTTTCTCCAAACAACTGGAAAAAAGCGCTTGATAAAGAGTAAGCGACTTATAATTTTTCAAATTTACAAAAAGTAATTAATATTCATGTTGAACTTCGACATAATATATATTTTGATCTCTAAGTACTATATAATGTTGGTTTTATTTCATCAGCGAATTCAGAAATTGAAGCAATCAATAAATTCATTCTTTACAATTTTGAAGCAACGCAATCGTGGGTCACATTGTACGAACAAAAAAGAATGAAATGGGATAATGACAGGAAATAATTCAGATGGTTGAATGGTATAAATGTTCCTTATCCCAATCATTTAAAAGAAAATATGCCAAAAATATGCCCCAATAGTTGGGTTGTTGACCAAGTCAGAGAGAAATACGTTGCTACCGGTCATTACCCACGTGCTGAAGAGGATGCGCTAAACATAGGGATTGGGTGCAGCAACTCGGTAATAATTTATATGTAAATTTGAAACTTATATTAAGACATCTACATTTCATATTTTAACTGTTGGATTATTATTTATAAGACACATGACACTTATATGATTTTTATAACTTTTTTATAATAGGTGAATTTGTTCCCATCTATGTGGGCATATGGACACCATTTTTACATAGAAAATGCCAATGCTGGAAACATCACACAATACTGTGGAGTGGAAGTTGAGTTCGATCAATCTAGTCAATCTAGCCACCCTGATCAAAAACTAGCAAGAGGGACGTTAGGTTACGTAGAAAAGATACAAGAGATCACTGAAGTGGATTTTTCTTCTTTCCAATGTGTTTTTTTGGGTGCAAGTGGTGGGACACCTTTGATTGGAATAATGTAAAGGAAGATCGCGATAGTAGGGTGATATGTATCGACTCTAGAAAGATGTGGGATGAAGCTAAGGAGCCCTATGTTTTCCCTAAACACTGTAACCAGGTGTTTTTCTACCTAGATGTGTTGGATAGGGATTAGTGGTTTGTATTGATACATGACCCTAGATCAAAACATATTTTTGAGAACAATAGTGTTATCATGCCATGCGAGCTAGAAGATAATGAGGGTGATCATGAGAAACGAGAGTGATATGGTACAATATGTGTTATTTCATCAATATTTATACTTTTGAAGATGATTTTTTCGAAAAATTAATGTAATATGTATTTTGAATTAATTGGTAATTTGCATTGTGTTAATGTTAAAATTAGTAATTCACTTGATAATTTGGTATTATGTACTTGATCTCAAAAATAATGGCGTATTGTATCAATTAATTCTTTTTTTGTATCTAAGATCATAATAAAATAATGATAATTCTAATTAAGTACAAGAATTTATTTGCATTATTTTCTAAATTTCCTTATGTTACAATAAATCATATTATTCTATATTTATTATTTTACAATTATTTAAAATTCACAAATTTAAAAATTTTAATAAATTCATTTCACATTAATACAATTAAAATTTTACAGATATTTTACATACAATTACAATTAGAATTAGAATTATTAGAATTACAATTACAATTTTACAATTTCACGTACAATAACAATTTTAAATTTTACATATATACAATTACAATTTTAGAATTTTAAATACAATTAGAAATAAAAATATTACAAATTTACAATATCATGATCATTTGGTATTTATAAATTAATTAATAAACATCATGTTCATGATAAGCATCGTATGATCATATTTGACTAAAAAACACATTCAAAATTGCTAACTGCATCATTGTGATCATGATCATCTAACAAAACACAATCAACATTATATATTAACATCATCAGTACAACACAAACATCAAATATACATCTCATGCTATCACATACACATCTATCTGCAAGCTGCACATTAAATGAACATATCTAACATGACCTGACAACATACACATAATGATGATCACCAACATGAAAATTAAGAACAACTGCAAAATGAACATAAAATACATGGACCATATCATATATATATATATATATATATATATATAACTGATCAATAATGTTAAAAATATACAACTGTAATATAAATGTCATGGATCGGCCAATGATCGAGCCTCATCTCCATGATGACTGCTGGTAGATGTTACTGGAGGCTCATGCAAATCTGGTGTGGTGCGAGGATGTGAACGATCATGAGATTTCAATGGTACGCTACGCCTCACAGACTATCCATCATGTGCTGTGGCTCACCATAATGTGTGACAGTCCTCGTCAGTCACGTAAAAGCTATCATAACTCCTACGACATGCCGCATCAGGCTATACATGTCATGCAACATGCCTATCTGCATTTTTAAGAGCCTATCATCGGCCTCTATATCTCTGAAATCAGCAAGGTGGATGCTCGCCTCAACAAACAATGCAATTATTTGGTCGGCCAACTCCATCCTGTATGTAGCATCACTCAGACGTCGATCGTGGGCTGACGCACGAGCAGGAGTAGGTCTCTAATCCACACCAGCATCTTGCTGATCCTCAGCAATATCTGACATCATGCCCTCTGCATCCTCATCAAGATCCACAACTGGATCAAGTGATGCCTGCGGCATCTGATCCTCGCCATCATAAGAGCCAATGTCTGCAAAATATATACAAGTACACAACAATAATTAGATAATTTCATTACACAATTTAATAAAAACAAGTTAAATAAAATGTTAGAATAAATTTAAATAAAACAGTAATATTACCTCTATCATTTGGCGACTCATCATCTATGAAGAGGATGTCGGCACACCCTCGCCAATCCAACCCCGCATAAGGACAGGGGACCATAATGAAGGGATGCTCAAAAACACTGGCTAGAAACCCCAGTGCATCATCTGATATCCTAGCTGGAAACAGAGTCTCCTCCCTCTTGGGCATCATCTTCCCCCACATATGAATACGTGCCTCAATAATCAGCCTACAAGGCTACTGAAGAAAAGAAGGCCTTGTCTCTGGAACCTCTCAAAAAATAAACAAAAAAGCTCTGATGCAAAAGGGAAGTTGACCCTTCCTTGTGAATGAGTATGCATCTATCTAATGTTGTATAGAACTACCGTAAAAAAAATGGAAGACCACCTGACAAGTCGTGGCTACTGTAGTAAAGAATCAACATAGTATAGAAGTTGGCAACTAATGCGTTGCCCGTCACTGGTGTTGTGAAAAATGGTCTAAATGATTAGTGAGATACATTGGACCTCCTCACGACCAAACTCACCAATACGTAACTGTCCTTCGGAGACCTGAAAATCTGAAGGAGACAATATATCTGCTCTAATGTATCTCTGGGAGTAAACGAACTGACTCCCTACCACACATCCAGCT
The DNA here is from genome assembly GCA_034641835.2 of Pinus albicaulis. Lineage (NCBI taxonomy): Eukaryota > Viridiplantae > Streptophyta > Pinopsida > Pinales > Pinaceae > Pinus > Pinus albicaulis. Next base: position 237,815,187 of record CM076572.1, read on the forward strand.
GGAACCTCGGGGAACGAGGGAAAATCCACCCCTCTCCTCGAAAGCCCTATAATAAAATATACATCCTCCTTAGTGGGCATGTACCATTGGTCGATACCAACTCAGAAAGCCTGTTGCTGGGAATTCCACCTTCAGATAAGATGTCTCAAAAGACCACTATGGGATTTTAGGGAAGTAGTCTCCTCATAGAACTTGAAGAGGCCTTCCTGCCTTAGGAGCCCCTGTGTCACTTCTGTAATAGGGCAAGGGTACACATCTCTCTCCCTCTCTCTTGCCTCCCACAGGCGAACCATGTTATATTGCTCCACCTGTTGTTGTTGTTGTTGATCCTCTTCTCTCCTTTCACGTCTCTGAAGGATTGACATATTAAACACAAATTTTTAATTAAATGACACATGTATTTATAAATAAATAAAACAACAGTCGGCGCGCAAAAAACATAGTCACACACCGATAATGGTGTGTCCCTCTAGAGAGAAACACCGACGACAGTGCACATAATGTTATAAAAAGCACCAGGAGCGGTGATCTAGAAAACATTTTTAGCACACTATTCACTAAGTGCGGTGTCAGGAGGTTGGTGCGCTGAATTCACTATATGCCCTGGGGCTTATAGCTAAGTCAGCACACCTCCCTCCTACCATCGTACATAATCGTACGATGCGGCCAAGTATCTGAGCGCACCACTCTTTGTCGTAAAATTTACAATTACACGATACACCTTTGGAATCCGCCCCGAAACTGGTGCAGATACACTTAGCATCTGTTTACCAACCCGAACCATTGACAATGTTGATTTGTAGATCCGGTGCACCGAAAAACTTACGTGCCCCGGGGTGGATACTTTGGTCAACGCACTAGGTGGCCGTGATTCAACATTGTCAACGATGCGGCCTGGTAAATGACCGCACCGCACTTTTAAAAAATTTTAAAATAACACCATGAACCTCGCGGTACTTCCCTAGAACTGGTGCAGACTCCTTCAGCGTCGAGTGTGGTGCGACCTGTAAATTTACAGGAAGCACCACAAACCAGTGCAAGCTGAACGGCTCGAGCACACCGCGCGATAATTTTTTTTTTTTAATGGTTAATTTTAAGGTTTTTTCAAATTCTAATCTGCTAAAAGGTTTAATTATGGAAAAAAAATAAAAATACATGTACATTTACCCATCGAGGATGCATATTTGTTGTACAATTTAAAGAAGAAAATTTTTCCACTATTTTATAAAATTCAAGCTGGAGATTGGTGGTAATGTACAACAAAAATGCGTGCAATAAGTGCAATGGGAGCATGGATGTCAGTGTGGCTCAAGAAAGGATAACTTTCACCGATGCTTGAGAGCTCTGTAGCACTGACAAAAGTGAAAAATGTGGTTTTTTGGCCGTAATTTTTTTTTTTTATTTAACCCTGTTCCGGTGCGTCGGGTTTTTACTGGAGTACCGGTGCATTGTAATAATGCTGCACTGGGCTCTTTCTGTTTTCGCGTGCTTTTAGGAGGCACTGGCGCAGTGTAACTGTGCCGTACCAGTGCTCTGCAGTAACATCATGCACCTGTAACGGTGTCCAGTGACCTAATGATTTTTGCAGTTTTTTGGCCGTAAATTTTTTTTATTTAACCCTATTCTGGTGCGCGGGGTTTTTACTAGAGTATCGGTGCATTTCTTGCATGCCACGCCGGGTTCCTTCTGTTTTCGTGTGCTTTTAGGAGGCATCGGGGCAGTGTATTTTTAAAGCACCGGTTCTCTATAGTAATATGACACACCGGTAACAGTGTCCGGTGAACCAATGATTTCTGCAGTTTTTTGGCCATAATTTTTTTATATTTAACCCTATTCCGGTGCACGGGATTTTTGCTAGAGTACCGATGCATCGTTTGTATGTCACATTGGTCTCTTTATGTTTTCGCACGCTTTTAGGAGGCACCAGGACAACGTAGTTTTAAAGCACCTGTGCTCTATAGTATCATGATGCACGGGTAACAGTGTACGGTGAACCAATGATTTCTGCAGTTTTTTGGCTGTAATTTTTTTTATTTAACCATATTCCGGTGCACGACATTTATGGGGACCCTGGTGTGTTTCCATCATTCCACCCCGAGAATTTTATGTTCCGCTCGCTTTTATGACGCATTGGGGCGTGGGTATTTGACGCACCGAGGCTCTATAGTAACCTGACGCACTGGTAACGGTGCCGGTGAACCAATGATTTCTACGATTTTTTGGCCATAATTTTGTTTGCTTAAACCCTTTTCTAGTGTGTGGCATTTACAGAGATCCAAGTGCATTGCAATCATTTGACACCGAGATGTTTATGTTTCGTGCGCTTTTTATGAGGCACCGAGGCTGACGATATGACATGCACTGGCACAGTTGATGAATTAAAAGCACTGGGAGGGTGTCTACGGAGCACACTGTTTCCAGTGTGCCAATGTTTTATGTGGTTTTTTTGCCGTAATTTTTTTTATTTAACCATCCACCGGTGCGCGCATTTTGTGGGTGCCTCGATGCATTTCATTTATTCCACACCGGGCATTATCTATGTAGTCGACATGTAAAGCACCAGTGCTCTATAGAAATTAAATGCACCGGGCATGTGTGTATGGAGCGCACAGTGTTTGGTGTGCCAATTTTTGTAATGCACAGGTGTGTTGTCATATTGAACGCACTGGTGCATTTTAGGTTGATAAGAGCACTGGAATAAATACATCCACAAAAAACTCCGCCCACCAACCTCCTCTAGGATCCTCTGCTAGAAATGAACATCTAGGGTATTTTTCTCTGGGGTTCCTCAAAAACATCCGCTAGAGGGTCTTTTCCTTTTAGTGTGATTTTCTTAGTGTTGGGAATCTGCCCTTCACTTTGGAGATATTTTGGAGGAGTTCATCTTATTGTTTATATCAGATCATATCCTCTTTCCAGATTTGAATATTTTTGTAGATCTGCAGTCTTAGATCTTAGATCTACAACTTGTACATGGTGTTTTGTTGAAAACCCCAAGGGGGTTCAATAGAGGAGCTTGTATAGTGCAGAGTTCTGGTATAGAAATAACTTTTTGTACACATACTTTCTCTAGATCTGAAGTATAATCTATAGCTATTGCAGAGTCCATAAAATAACGTTGTAAGGATTTTTTAGGGTTAATACATAGTTGCAGCACCTCATTTTGAGGGATTTCTTCATTGGAGACTTGTCTTTTCTTGTTATGCATCTTATGGGCCACTTCTTACATACATTTTTCTACTGTAATAACAAATGAAAGATCTCCATATTGGTCTCCTGCTCTGCCTATGATGAACTGCATTATAATTCTGCTATTCTACATTATATTGTTGCATTACCCATTTGGGAATATAACAGTTTTCTTCATTGTATATAACATTTCTTAAACAAAATCTCAGAAAAAATTGATCCAAAAAAGAAATAAAGAAAAGGAACAAAAAAGAAGAAAGGGGGGTAGATAAAAAGAAAAAAGGTAAGCCCCATGCCAAAAAAATGACTATTTTTGAAAGTGTTGCAAGTCAAAATGCCACTAATTTTAAAAGAGGTCTTGTTCAAACATATAGCCTAAACATGATTGTACAAATTTTGAATTTTTGCTGATATGTTAGAAAATGAAGATTTTCCAAAAATGTTTAATCTTGGTTTATCAGTAGGTACGTAGAAAATGACATTGGTTCCAAAGCCTCATCTGAACCAAAAGGAAAAGTAAGGGATGGGTGATAAATGAAAAATTCAAGATCAAAGCCCTCGATTTAGTTTACTTTTTTATAAATAATATTGTGTGCATCTTGTCCAAAAATGCCACAATTCATGATGATCAAATAGCTTAATCTTGATTCAGTCATGCTTTAAATTTCATGTTAATAGTTAGTGAATAAAAATATATAAAACTGTTTAATCTTGGCAGATAAGTAGTTAGGTAGATAATAAAAGAGCTCATTAGTTTAATATGAGCTTTTGGGAGTTATAAGGTTAGAAATAGATAGTTTTCTTTCAAAATAAAAATTATTTCAAGGTTATAAAGTTTAAATGCACCCAATAAAAGAAGAAAAAAATGTTAGAGTAGGTGATGGGTAGGCAGAATTAATTTGTAGGAAGCATGGTTTTCAATTTTTGAAAGTCACAGTCACAAATGTTGCAGAATATCAGCAATTGCAGAATGAATATCAGCCAGATACATCAAGCTACTGGTCCACAAATGTTCTTGACACCTCCTAAAGGAGTTGTCCTCCCCAGTTGGAGCCACTGTTAGTCTCCTATATTTCTACAGTATCACGAGATGACTATGGATTCTTTACAGTCTGCTGAAAATAATATTCCCTAATTATCATTTATTTTCATAAATCTCATTGCCTTCATTATTTTCCATTTAACCTATTCACTACCTCTCATTTTTCCTTTTCCAATACCCTCATGCTCTGAAAACCCATGTTTGACCTTAAATCCCCTCATTTAGCCTTGCCTCTTTCTTAAAACCTCTTTCCCTATGCTAAAAACCCCATTTTCCTCACTAAAATCCCTTTCCCTTCACTCATTCCCCTCTATCCATTTAAAACAATGTAAAAACCCATTTTTACATTGTTTTGAAATAAATATTAACCCGGGTCCCACTTTTAATAAACTTTGTTTGTTAAAAAAAACCCTGACCCCTATGTTCGTTTGAAACCCGACTTACACTATTATTAAACATACCTTCCCCCACTTTAATTTTTCACCAGGCCTCACCTCACATCACTGCCCGTTATGTTTTATACCCACCAACTCATTTAACCCTGACCCCACATGTCAAATCAACCTGAAATCATCTCATCACCCGACCACCATCCGATCTCCACCCTTTTGATCTAACAGCCTGTGCACCTTTTTGAAAAACCAAATGCCCGAGGTTTAAATCCTTGGAGGGCTTGCGAAATAGGTATTTTTCAAACCCTTATTTCCCTCAATGTGTCACCTCTCCATTTTATCGCATGCCTCCATCCAAAAACCATAAACCACCAACGCACCATGTGATAGACTGGAAACTGCTTTTGCGCCTTAAGGTAAAATCGTCGACCATTCAAAAATATATGAGCTTTATGCCATTGCGATAAGCCCTTGAAATCACCATGATAGACCCTACAACATTCCTAAAAGTCCCAGAGGGCCACAACCAAAGACAGAAATTAAAAAAACCTACAATATCCAGACTTTGTCCACAAATTTCCTTGCTACCTACAAGCCACCATTGCTCCCCACCCTACGAAATCCCATTTTTTATTAATAATTGTTTTAATTTTGCAAGTGATCAATGTACTAGATAACACAATAATTGAAATACATTTCTAATTTCCAAGAATTGTTTAAACCAGGCTCTTTGAATGAAGATTTAGAAGCCTTGTTCATCAAAGGATTAGGAGTGCAAGAACAATCAGAATCAGCAATGGGTAATGATTAGAAAGGATCAAACAATTACTCCAAAGATAACGGTGTTTCTTCAAATAACAGTTAAAGGTAAAAGAAATAAAAAGATCATTCAAAGGTTAAGAATGGAAGACAGAGTCAAGACAAAGGACATATAAGAGAGGTTAAGGAGGATATTACAATGACAACAAAGGCAGAAGAAGAAAAACTAATAAAAGATACAGATAATGACAGTTTGAAGATTTAAAGACAAATTAGAGGGTAAATCAACGAAGAAGACAAACCCAAATGACAAGGCCACTCAACATTTACTTCTTCATAGTCACATTGCCCACATACAACCTAATTTTGCTTTAAATAAAGGAAGCTACAGTTAATATTACAGTCAGAGATATTTTAGCAGTAGTTAGAAGTTATTGTAAAAGTTAATCTTTGAAGGAAAATTAGTCAAATATATTTTAAACTTAGCTCAACAGTAAATTAGAAAGTTATTACTATAGTAGGTCAGTCAGAGATATTTTGGCATTGGGCCTTACATGGTCTCAATTGTCAAACATCATTTACTCTATAGTAAATACAAATATGTCACCCTAGATTAGGACAACCTCCTCATCTGCAGTTAAATACTGCATGTATTGTTCATTATTATTGTTGGTTGCTAGGTTGTATTTTGATCAGACTCTAAGTTGCAAATATTATTGCACTGGAGCATTGTAGCTATTTTTGAGCTGGACACCAGTAATACAAGCACATTCACAGGATCATTGAGCTATGTTAATGGTGATGTTATCTCTTGTATGTAAATTTTTTTCCTTTGTTTCCATGTTGTACACCAATTTATCTCATGATAGAACAGAAATTTTAGACTGAGATATGCTATTTGGGCACGTTAACCCTGTCTGTTATTATTATCTTTATGTTTTCATCTAAAATTATAACTAAATAATTCTTAATTTCTCTTTAGTATTACTGGATTGTTGTCTTAAGGTTTCTTAGTGAAGTACAGCTAAATAATTCTTAATTGCTCTTTAGTTTTACCAAATTGTTATCTTAAAGGCTTTCATTGAAGTTTAGTTAAAGAATTATTAACCGCTCTTTAATTTCATTGAACTCTTATCTTGAATGTTTTCTTTATCTAAAATTGTAACTAAATAATTCTTAATTGCTCTTTAAAATTACTGGATTTGTTGTCTTGAGGTTTTCTTGGTGAAGTAAAGCTGAAGAATTCTTAATTTATCTTTAGTTTTACCAAACTGATATCTTAAAGGCTTTTATGTTGAAGTATAGTTAAATGATTCTTAATTTCCCTTTAATTTTACTAAATTCTCAACTTTCTATCATCTCATATTCATCTTACCAAAAAAAGAGCCATTTGATATAGTTAGCTTGTCCTGTGAAAACCCTTGAAAAATTGATGTATAATTTAAACCTTTTATGACTCCATAGCCCAATGGATTAAGCTTCTCACACTCTATTTGTCCAACCAAAAAATCAATCAAAACAAACAACCCTAAAACTTCATAACTAGCCTAAAATCAGAAAACACAATCATAAAGAAAAAATATTTTACTCTTGAGCACAGAGAGAGCTCTCTCTAAGCCCAGGAAGGCTAGGTCCTTGGACTCCAAAGTGGTTCGATGTGGTTCCCTGCTACTTTTTCTTGCCAATATTGAAAATTACAAGGAGTCAACACACTGAAAACTGGAGGTTCTTCTATGTTATCCATAAAGACTACTAACTCTTCGAGGGTGGAAAGAACCAAATCTTCCAAGGTGGATACCACTACTCCTATAGAGGTAGTTTTGTTTTTATTTGGAGAATATGGAAGACTAGATACTCCCGAGATTAATCCAACTTCTTTTGTGAACTGACGGTTTATGGGACGGATAAACCAAATCTGATTGTATGAGATTTCACAAGTTTGTGTGGGTTGTGTTTTAGAAGAGTCACCAAATTAAGGAGCACGAGAAGGGGAGGTAGATTATACATTGTTATATTGATAATAATATGTAAATTTTGGGTTTGTGGGTTTATTGACCATAATAAATTAGTTTCCCTCCTTCTAGCGCCATAAATTTTGATGGTGTTGGACCTACCAACATTCATGGGATCTCTCCAATATGAAGTCCCAATCATGCCTCACATAATTTGGTGTAGGAGTCCCATTTGGAACAAAGGACCAATTTCCTTATTCTTAAAGATATTCCTTGGCTCTTGCTATCATCAAGAGAGAGTGATGAAAATTTACTTTTGCAAAGAAAGAGGGTGTGTTTGGTGAGTGTTTTATTGTAAGAATGTCAAGTTTCTTCTACTAAAAAAAGGGGAGAGAAAGAAAAGTGAGCCTCTAAGAGAGAGGTAATAGTACCACCTAGGAAGAGACACATGTGAACCGAAGGATTCCACCTAACATTCAATAGAATAGTCTACAACATATGCGGTGGTAATTACACATGACAAATGAAGAAATTTTTGTCTAATATCATGTGGAATAGTCCACAAGGATAGGACAAAAATTATGCACACAAAAGTACAATAAACATCTGTCTAATATCCTGCAGAATATTCCATGAGCATGGGACAATAGTTATAACCATTAGAACACATTATCAACAAGTTACACACTAAAATAACCGAAATAGTTCAACTATCTTAGTACATGTGAAAAACAAACATGAAGTATAAACATCTGGAGAATAGTCTTAGAAACATTAATAATTCATGCATGAAGAACATAATAGCCTTGGTAGGCTTATATTATTAAGTAAAATTTATGAGACACATTTATACAATGAACATCACTAGCTCCAATAGTGGGGCATTGGAGCCACTCCTTTCTCCACAAAAGAACTATATATTTTCTATATTTCTTTGTTGGTGGAGCCAAGGTGAAAAGAGCTTTGCTCATACAATGAGGGAGTATATATAACCAAGGGTGACTCTACCCTCATGATTTTTTGACTTCCAATGAATTTTCAACTTACATGACTCTATAAATTCATGTGTGCCCTTTGAACTTCCACTTTACAATACATTTAATTACAATGGATATGCTATACAATAATGACGTGGAAACATGATCACTCATGACATGACACTGCTGACATATATTTATTGATGACATGGCAATGTCAAGCCATTGTTGTTGCTGAGAGTTGAGTGCCTTCATGAAAGAGCTCTTCTTTACTCTTCTGCATGCCTTGGTGATAGCGAGTCTTCAATGATCTCAAGTCTTGGGTAGTGGTTCCAAACTAGTTTCCTTTTGCTTCTCTTGATCAATCATCTTGTAAGTTCAGCTGCAAGAGTGTCTTTGAGCATGATTTTCTCCTTCTTCTCCTCCTTTATCATCTCGTCATGAATTGATATAATAACTATTCCTATAATTTACTCATGACGAGATGACATTAATCTGAAAACCCCTAGCCTAAGATGATACATTTTGATTCATGAACCTAGCCCGGGACAAGTGATAGGTTGGGAAAGGAGGCTCAATGAGTGAAAATTTGCACACTTCAGGAAGGAAGGGGGTAGACTTCAACCTTGAGATTGCATAATGCACAGTTTAGGCTGGGTCGAGGGACATGACTATGTAGTTTCTAGAGTCATTCGGGACATGCAACAGAGATGAGAAATGGGAAAGTTAATTTCATAGTTCAAGAAGTCAAGGAGGCTTGGGTGATTGCATAGTGCACAAGTATATGGCTTAGGGGATGATCTTGTGTCTTGAAGTTGCGAAGTGCACAATTGAAGATGGGTTGGAGGCCTTAACTACACAATTCAAGAGGTTAAGGTCGGTTCTTGGTCACAAAATTTGCGCAATGGGCTAGTATTGAAAAGCTAGTACTACTTGTTGCATAGTCTGAAGCAACAAGGTCACAAACATAGGATTGAGACTGTGCAGTGTGCAACTCAAGGAAGGCTTGGAGAAGCTGAGTTGGTCGGTTGGGAATTGTTCCAGAAAATGACTAAGTGTAGGATTGGTGAGATTGATGTGAAATTGATGGAATTTGACTATGATCACAAATCTAGTATAATTGACAACTCAAACAACATAGATCATTCAAGAAATACAAAAAAAGCATTCTCCTCCATGTATCAGCTTTATGACCAGTTACAACAAGTGCGACACCAAAGATGCACTTTACAATGATCGTGACGACACTTGTGCGATGATGCTTAGAAATTTTGAAATGAGTGTGATAAATACTTACACGATTAGAAATAATCTTTTACAAAAATATGACCTATTGAAACCACTGGAATAGGCTCATACATTTACTGCAACAACCAACATGCCAAAAGGAAACACTTTTCCTATCTTGCGAAAGGGATCACAACACTTTAAGAAAATCGATGAAATGAACTTCAAAGTTTGTGATAGCCATGACCAAGACCAAGCAAGGCTACGAAATTTGGTATAGCTAAAATTTTGGAGGGGATTGTAGTGTCTACAACACATTCACAACAAATCCTTCTAGTTTCTTTATGTAGATATGTTCCTTTATATCCACGTGTAGGAATTTCGTCTTCACATCCATTGATTCTACTTCAAGTAAAAATCAGTTGAAATAAAGAAAATAAATGTAATAGAAGTTAACTTCGAAACAAGAGAGAAAATATCACCAAATTATTCAATTCCCTTTACTTGGAAATAATGTTTTGCTAATAATTAACCTTCATATTTCTCCACTCTACCTTATTCATTAATTTTCTTCTTAAACACCCATTTGTTGCCAACGAGATTTATTCCATTTGGAAACTCCACTAGATCCCAAGCCTCATTCTTGTCCAAGGCTATCATTTCCTCAACCATGGATTTTTTTTAGAAATTCCCTCTGAATCTATGCCCTCCATCACACTTTTAGGATCATCATTAGTAATAAACAAAGAAAAAATTGAACATAAATTGGGTGGAGTATACCTTTCTGATTACCTTCTTTCCTGAATTGATCTCCTAAGTTCCAACATATGTGGTTATTCTTCTTCTAATTCTTTTTTTCTATAGAGATTGATTCATTATCCTTCAATTCAAACTCTATCTTCTCTAGTCCTTTCTCCCTTGATAGGAATTATTATTTAACCACATCGTTGACTTCTCTAAATAATACATCTCAACTATACACTACCTTTTTAGTGTATATGTTCCAAATATTATAACCTTTTAGACCATCTTTATATCCAATATAATTTCACTTTTCATCTTTCTTATATAGCTCACTCATATTCTACTTCAAAGCATGTGCATAATCATCATGAATGAATACCTTAAGAAGTTTAGGAAGGTGTCTTACCAATCTATACCTCATGTTGAGTCTTATCATCCAACATTGAATCTGAGGGTGGTCTATTTACCAGGTAACACATAATATCCACTACCTCTGCCCAATTTTTTGTCCTAAGCTGGCATCATGAAGAATGATCCTTGCTTTCTCCATCAACCTTCTATTTATCCTTATTTCAAATCCATTCAACTAAGGTGTGCATGGATTAGTATTCTACCTTGATATACCATAATTCTTAAAAAATTCTTTGAATTCATTCTCTCAAAATTCTCCACCATTATCTATTCTTAACACCTTGTTGAGGACATATCAAGGGAAAATTAGCAAAGATAAAGGACAAAGAAACTGAGTGACTTGGGACGAGTCACATGTGAGTGTTGGGGACTTGTTGGGCACAGCCCAACTTGGCCTCGATTTTGGCTAAATATCCACATTTTAAGGAGCAGAGTGCAAAATATACTGCACAACACAACATTTTGGAGATATTGTGTGGTATCCTAGGGTCTTTGGGGTGGGTTGAAGCCCCTCCTTTTGTAATGGGCTTGGGTTAGATTTTCTTATAATTTTCTTATCCCATGATATTTGTACCATGGTTTTCTAATGATCTAATGCTATATAAAGTGATGTAATTCTATGTTTATGATATATATATGTGAATAATAAAGGATGAATCATTTTAGTTCTATGGTCATGGGCTAGTTGTATCTGTCTTTTGTAGCAAAGGACAGGCTTTGTAGCTGAGTGCGCAAAGACCTTGGAAGAGTCTGCAGCTTAGTGCGCAAACCACCTGTAGTCGTGTGCATAGGTCAGAGAAATGATTGTACTGAAAATATACATATTAATAGAAAAGAAGACTTTTTTTGAATATATTCTGCGTGTTTCTGTCTATTTTCTTATTATCAGTTATTGTGAAGTATTTTTTATATTTGTAACAATGCATTTTATGGCATTTCTGATATGATTTGTTGAATTTGGAGAAGTAAGTGAAGGATTAATACAACATGGTAAGTTTATGCATGTTAAAGGATAATAGTAGAAAAATAGAATAGCCACCTTGCGTAGTCCGTCAAGGCTGATAAACCCGGTTCTGTAACAACCCAAAAGTCACCTCGAATGAGTCTGCAATCTGCTTGCAGGTCGTTGTCGAAGGGGCCGATGATTAAGGGTTTTGTTGGTGGGAAGCATAGATTGAACCTAGGTCAAGACCAAATGAGCCAAAAATATTTAAAAGAATATGTGAAGTAATAGAGGATATGTAGAGTTACATTATAGTTTATGTACCACCAAAACATGTTAGCCTATGAACATCATGAATTGTCCATGTCAGTATTTCATGGAACCAATTTTTTCTTCTTCTACCTATTAGTTTAAATATGTAAAATATAGTGATGCTAACCCATAAGTTTAAAATTACATCAATAGCAGACTCAAGAAACACGTTCATATATCTAACTCCATATTTTCCTAATTATTTAAAAATATAAATAACTAATTACTTGTTAATAAGGAATATGAATAATTAATCATAATAATTGGCATATGGTGAACATTAAAGTATACTTAGAACAACTAATATCAACATGATGTGCTTCCTTTTTATTGACATCTAAGGAGGAAAGATATTATTTATAAGAAAAACTAACCAAACTGAGCTAACCAATCTAAACTCTCTAGATGGATTAACAACATTAGTCGCCATTGAAAGTATAACATTATAAGGTATTTCTTTAAAAATGAGTAATCCTTCCTAAATTCTCCTAAATGTAGAACCATTTATAGGCAAGAAAGTGCCTAGATAATCGTTGGAAATGTGGACTTATGAGGATATGGTGGAGAAATTTTGCAAGACACCTTTTTTGTTACTTTATTGCATCTTTCCCATAATAAATAATATGATCATTGGGACATGAATCAATCATGTGATGCTCCATTCCTATGTGTTTCATGAGGACACAATATTCTTAGTGTGTGTGAGGTGGAGTATTTTATAGTGGTAAGAAAGTATCGTTAATAACCTACAAAAACCATCTCAAAATAATCCCAAACTTTCTAATATTGGTCTCAAGAAATGTTATTGTCCTTTTTCACAAAATGAAATAGTGTATAAAGAAGAAGATCTAACAAGTCAACAACTAGAAACATTTCTATGATCATGGGAACCTATTAGGAGAAATCGACTATTAACTTTGTAAGATAGATTAAAAAAAAAAAAAAAATCCTTTTTTTCATCTTTTTTGTCCTTAAAAAAAAAAAATATATATATATATATATATATATATATATATATATATATATATATATATATATAGGTTATATTTATTTATATATAATTACAAAGAAAAAATTGCATATACATGGAAAGCAAAAGGTGATGCTACAATTTTTTTAGACATTGTGAGGGTGATATAATTGAAGTTGATCATATTGAAGAAAATAACACTAATATTTTTTTGAAGAAGGAATGAATAGTTGACAGATGACACATTTGTTTCCATGGATGAGATCTATGCAGATAATTACCATGTACCTCTTATTAATAAGGCACAAAACTATGTATACAAAGACTCATCGACAAGTCTTCTATTTGTTGTGTTGTTGTTGGTCAAATTGACTGTTATGAATGATAGTTTAACAACATCTATGACAAAGATGCTAAGGTATCCAAAATGATTTGTTATATAATTATAAGTTTATGTCTATTTTTTTGTGATTGTAAAGTCTAGGATTTAATATTCACTATGCATATAATAATTTATTCATTAAGATTAATTTATGTAGTGACACCCAGTGTTTCTTTAATTATATATTCTATTATTATAAGACAATTAATTTGATACACCAATGCTTGGATTAGGGTTATATGACATTGTTTTCTATTTCAACAAAATATTAAGAAATTCATTAGCTTGCATTCAAAGAAAATAGCAAATAGAAAATTCAATGATTTTTATAATATTTACCTAAATAAATTTTTTATTATGGGTAAGAAAATTTACCTTAGTATTACATGGCCAAGCCCAAATTCCTTCGGTTTCCCAGCGAAAAAGAGAAAAGAAAAAAGAAAAAAAAAATCATTTTCATATGCATAGTTGTCTTTTAAAATGTGAAAAAAAAAACTCTATTAAAAGTCATATAAAAAATATAAAATACTCATGGACTGGAAAAGAATAAATTCTAAAACTCATTTAATTAAATTTTAATCAAGAAAAATTAATTATTAAAATCTCATATTAATTAAATGACATCTTTAACATTGATTAATGGATATTTAGCATAGAAAAAAAACAAAAAACAAAAATAATTTCAACAATTTTCAGTAATACAATTTGTTTTTTTTTAAAGACATATCAAATCATTTAAATATTAAATTTTCAATCATAATTTTTCAATCATAAATGTAAGCACAAATCATGTAATCCACACAACTCTTTTTTAAAATTAACTTAGTATAATTACATTTGATAAATTGATAATATATTTATTTATTATTTTATTTAAAACATAGATGTGATAAAATTTCCATGCTATTAAATATAATGTTTGGAGTACCTGTTATATATAAAAATTGTTAAAAAATGCAGGTTTGGGTAAGAGGACGGAGATGCATACGGATATGTCACTTTTTGAAAGAGGGTGTGTGGGTTCATCAAGGGTATATACTCTTTCCCTCTATCTATATATATATGAAATTCAAATTATGAATTTTTAATTTTGAAATCTTCCAATTTACAAGAAGAAAAATAAAACATTGAACATTCACATTGATATTTCAAATTTAATATCAAGCAGGGAGATACAAATCATGAAAATAGATATATATTATATGTCCAAGGCTCCATTGCCATACTACATTCAAAATTTTCCTTAAGGCCTTTCCGCACATGAAATAGAAAATTCCTAAAAAAAGTGAAACTGGACAATGAACAAGTCTCAAGATAACTGATTTAGCTTCATCAAGTCATGTCATCACTCATCAGCATCTATGTCATCATGATCAACATAACTACGCTCATCTATCAATGAAATGTCTAGGGAGGGATCACTCTCATTAGGAGGCTCTTACTCATCCATAACAACTAGAGGTAGATCAATATGACCATTTGGTTGCATCTCCTTGTCCACACATGCAACATCATTTATGTATTAGTCCCATCTCCTGAAAGGACCCTCCTTGTACCCTGAGTTTTTCAAGATATGAGATAAAGTATGCTATGAATATAGACTAATTTCTCAACTTTCTTCCATCCCAAACTGTTTCTCTTTACTGAATAAATGAAAGCATATATGCTCTAATTCCTCTCACAAATTGAAAAACTAAATACATGCCCAAATAATCATATGAAAAATCATTAACAAGAAAATTTCAAAATTATTAAGAAAAAGAAATTACGAATACCAAATACCCATCACAGGAAGAAAAAAAAAACCAATTTTTAATATTCATAATATCAAATTTTCCATATCTAAAGATGCGTTTGAGATGAACCCAAACCATATACGAAACTTGAAACAATATAACATTGGGTTCCCACACTAATTCTACCTATTCTCTTCTATACCTAGATGAAAGTTGATTGGTTATGAATATGTTCATTTTAAAGTTTTGGAATTTAGGATTTTATAAATTTATACAATATTAATAGCTTTTCATACTTGTATCACAATCATATTCATTTTAACATTAATTACATTTAATTAATAATTAAGTGATATTTAACAAGAGAGCATGATGAAAGAGTTTGAGTCAAATTCAAAAATATCGGTAATTTAATAATGTTATACTTTACCAAGAATAAAGTTGTCGGTAAAGTGGGTTACCTAAATCACCTTTATATCAACTTTAAAGATACTTACTTTGCTTCTGTCACTCTAACGCACAGCAATAATTAATATTATATTAATTATTAATAAAAAAACCAAATTATACGGTATGCTTTGGTTAAAAGTGGTTAGCCTTCATCACCTTTATATCAACTTTAAGGAGACGTTATTGCGAAGTTAGCTCAATGTCACGAATATTAGCATTATGCACTTAATATAGATTGATTGAAAACTAATTAATTATTATTTTTATTAGCAAAAGCCAAATTATATATCATGCCGAGGAAGATTGAAGTTGTTAAAAGTGGTTTTCCTTTAGCACCTTTCTGTCTACTTTAAATATTGCAAAGATAATTTATGTCATTTTCTCATGTGTAATAATATTTTAGGATAATATGTATTTTTAAATATATATATCTATATATATATATATATCTGTGTGTTAATTATTAGTATAGATTTATTTTAATTTTGTATTTATCAAGTGTTGAAAGGGATCAAATCTCTTGACAGGTAAATCTATTTCTTGAGTGTAAAATTTGAGGAAAGGTTTGCACCATGAGAGATTTGATCGCTCTCAATGCTTGTTAGAACCGGGGTTAAGATGGATATAGGTTTGTTTTAGTCGTGTGCGACCATGGAAAATTTGTTGAACATATAATTATTCTGATCATTTTAAATATGCTAAATGTGTCTAAGATTATTTTGGTAATTTTAAATTTTCTTAATTACCTCAGTTTGTTGAGATGATAGAGACTATTAATAATTTGAATGATAAAAAATAATGAAATACAAATTTTGAATGCATAGTGTCAGTGTAACAATGTTGAATGATAGAAATGTGAATAATAAGAATGTAGTCAATTAAAAATAGTCTTCATTGTGATCAATCTCAAACTATTTTAAGCTATTGTTCTTATTGTCATGCATATTAGTTTTTCCATATTTTCATAGGGTGGTTGAAATCGTAGGTCATTCAAATCTTTAATTCGAGCTATTGTATAAAATGTCCACCTTGTCTCTCTTGCTCTCCAATATTAGTAGTAGCTTACTTCAAAGTCAATCATTGTGACTTATGGAGTGTTAAACCCTAAATAAGATTCACTGGTAGTTGTTTTCTATTTCCTCGTTTGAATGCAAAGTGACTAACAATGTTGAATGAGGTAAAATGAGAATAATAAGAACGTAGTCAATTACAAATAGCTTACAGTTTCAAGAAGAAAACATTTTAAGTTAGTTAACATTTTATTCAAGTTGAAAACTCCTCTATTTTATTTATGTTGAATTATTGTAATGCATAAATCAATTCACTTCATCAAAAATTGTTTTTGGACTTACACTCAAATCAATGCACATTATTAATCTAATTAATTTTAAATTAATGTGCAACATACATATAGCTACATCAAATTAGAAATCAATATCTACATTGAAATCAATGCATTTAGTGCAAGCAATCAAATAGGATTAGAAATCAACACATACACTGAAATCAATGTAGTTGGTGCAAGAAATCAAATAGGATTAGAAATCAACATGTACACTTGAATCAATGCATTTAGTGCAAGCAATCAAATAAGATTAGAATTCAAAAACTACATTGAAATCAATGCATCCAGTGTAATCAATCAAATACAATTAGGAATCAACATCTACAGTGAAATCAATGCATCTATTTCAGTGAATAAAATTGTATCTCCCCCTCCCTCTCTCCTCTTCTCCCTATTTCCCTCATCTCTCTCTCTCTCTCTCTCTCTCTCTCTCTCTCTCTCTCTCTCTTCATATATATCTATATCTCTCCCCATATCTCCTTCTTGTCTCTCTATCCCATCCCCCAAACACACACGCTCTCTCTCTCTCTCTCTCTCTCTCTCCATATCTATCTATCTCTCCCTCCCTCCATTTCTTTGTCTTTCTCTTATTCCCTCTCTCCCCCCATCCATCTATATCTCCATCTCCCACCCTCTCATTCTTCATCTCTCTATCACACCCTACAAAAAAACACACTCTATCTCCATATATATCTATCTCTCCCTCCCTATTCCTCTTCCCCCCTCTCTCCTCCCCTTATCTCTATCTCTCTTTCCCTTCTTTCCATCTCTCTCCTTCTCTCATTCTTCCCTCAATAAACGTCAATAATAATTTTTTTTTACTTACACTGAAATCAATGCACACTATTAATATAATTACTTTGAAATTAATGTACATCATACATCTAGCTACATCAAATCAGAAATCAACTTATACATTGAAATGAATGCATCTAGTGCAAGCATTCAAATACAATTAGAAATAAACAACTACATTGAAATAAATGCATCTATTTCAGTGAATAACATTGTATCTCCCCCTCCCTCTCTCACCCATCACCCTCTCTCTCTCCCCCTTGTCATCTATATCTATATCTCCCTCCATCTCTCCTTCTTTATCTCTTTATCTCACCCCCCAAACACATACACCCCCTCTCTCCATATCTATTGATCTCTCCATCCCTGCCTATCTTTGTCTCTCTCTTCTCCCCTCTCCCTCTTCCATCTACATCTCTATCTCCATTTTTCTCTCATTCTTTGTCTCTCTATATCACCCCCAAACATACACACTATCTCATCATGTCTATCTATCTATCTCCCTCCCTCTTCCTCTCCCCCCCCTCTCTCATGCCCTTCTCTCTACCTATCTTACCCTTCTCTCACTCTCTATCCTCATTTTCTCCTCTCTCCCTCTCTCTCTCTCGATCTATCCCTCGTCACTCACTCTCCTTCTCAAAATTTCTCTTTTTATTTCTTCTTCCATCCCTCTCTCTCCCCTCCAACTCCATCTCTCTCTTCCTTCCTCTCTCCTCTCTCTTAAGTCCTATCCCTCTACCTTCCCCTCTCTCCCTTTCCCTCCCACCTCCCTCTATGTCTCCCCCCATCATACTCTATCTATCCACCCTCCAACTTTGTCACTATATCCCCCTTACATTTTCATTACATTACATTTTACTTATGTACTTACATTATGGCAACAAAAATCCCATATATATATATATATATATATATATATATATATATATATATATATATATATATATATATATAGACACACACACACACACACACACACATCTCCCCTATACTGGGTTGTAGAGCTCCTCTCAGTGCTATAATTAGTATATCTTAGTTATCTTTGAAGTTGTGAAAAGGAAATATCAAAGGAGAAAAGGAATACAGAACATGTGAAAAATATTTAGGTTAAATGACACTTAGTAGTTAATTCCTAATACATGTTTTATGCAAAAAATTGCTATGAAATAGAAATATAGAAAAAATTATTTTTTAATAAGATCACTAAGTATTATTAAATATATAATAATAGGTCAGGGAAAGCATACCATGTATATAAGTATAATTACAACATAGAATAATCTAATTTTTTTCCACGCCTATGGGAGTATAAAATGGTAGCG
The DNA here is from genome assembly GCA_034641835.2 of Pinus albicaulis. Lineage (NCBI taxonomy): Eukaryota > Viridiplantae > Streptophyta > Pinopsida > Pinales > Pinaceae > Pinus > Pinus albicaulis. The sequence goes on from CM076572.1 coordinate 237,834,135, forward strand.
ATGAGCTTGAATGATGTAATTATGAGAGCAACCAAGCACATAATCATGTCTCTTCTTTCTTCCATATTGATAAATAAGCAATATCCTTTATTTTATTTCTTAGTGTTCGAACCAAAATGATGGTTCTTTCACATTCCTTTTAAATTAGTAGTGTGTGACATTTTGATTAAGGTCAATCCTTGATGTTTAATGATACCAGTGTCAATAGTAGAAATTTTCAAGGACATTCCTTGACATTTATGTATAATCAACGGCCAAGCCATATTAAGGGGGATTTTTTTTCTTATTACTCCATTTTATGGGTGGAATTGATACATGCTTTGGTTGGGATTGGTCCCATGGAGGACCAATGTATTAATTAAATTCCATAACAATATGTGATGGTAAACAAAAAAAAAATGTCCTGGTCCATATACTATTTGCATGACTACTTCGAGAGCACCATTGAATATTTCTTCCTAGACCCATAAATTTCAAGATAACATAACTCCATGGACTAAACATAACAATAATTATATTTCTTGATGGTCATCATCTTATTCGTGTGCTTCCAAGCCATTTGCTACTTTTTCAATACTTCATGCAATTGACATATTCAAGGATTCGAGGGTGGATATGTTATTTTTGTAACAAAGAATGTTTGGTGTAAAGAGGTGGATTAAAGTGTCAAATATTTGGTGCTCTTCGATGGACAATAATGTGTTAGTCGTAGAATGAAGGAGGCTCTATTCATCTATTGTTGGGGTAGTGCTATGAATGTTTGTCAATAGCTTGTAGAAGCAGGTATGGGTGGTAATAATGCCTTGTTTCCAAAGCATTGTATGAAAAATGATTATGGTGGTAAAAATTGTGCATAAATTCATCCCTAGAGTCTCCCCTATGTAAGGAATGTTTTCCATTATTAGTGGCAGTTTTCTTAAGTCCCCTACAAGAATTATTGAACAGTGATCAAAAGAGTAGTGATTTATTTATGTAAATGCCTCACACAAATGATTCTCAATATGCACAAATAACCTAAATCTCATGAAACTTGTCTCATCAATTAGAATTTATTGAATGTGTTTCATCTATTTTTGGAAAACTATAAGGTATTTGACCATGTCAATACTTCCTATCTTTGATAGTAATCCTAATAATTTCATGTATAGTGGCTACATATATGTTAAATGTTGCAACACCAGTGGGAGAAAGAAGTGGAATTAGTCGATGGCCACTTGTTGCTTGAGAATTAATTCCTCTTTGATGCAACTTATTGCTTAGGATTTGTTGGTGCTTGTAGTGCCTTAGATGACCATTTTCAATGTATCAATTGATTATATTTCTTGTGAATGTTATAGGATCATGCCCAATGCATGATTTTGATTTTTAGATTTCTAGTGTTCATGTATGACATCCCCTTTAATTTGATTATAGTTGATGAAGTTAAATGTAGCATCCAATGTATCTTTTGATATTTCAAGTTGATCCCATGAGTGGGAAGTGTCTAGTTCTTAGAGGCCCAACATGTTAAGAGAAGTGAATTGGATATTCACTATTGGGAAAAGTCTTGATAAATATTTCCATTCATGCATATCCATGTTTGATTGCGTGTTACTATGGGTAGGCTCATATTTCGATTCTTGGTCATTAGGAGTGGGAATGAAGATGTGATCAACATGCCACACATGGTAGTCATTTATTATGCTCTCCAAATTAGCCAAAATGTCATATTTTTAAAGACCTACATATTTAGAGAGAAAGTGGAAGGGTTTATATAATATTATCTCACTCCAAGGTAACTCAACAAAGGGATGGAAATATTTATTTGGTATTGTAGTAAAAAGTAGCCATATGTGGAAACTTCAAGCAATGCCATTTTTTCTAGTTTTAATATTTTCATGCCTACTTATATATCCATTATTTTATGAGGCCAATCAAAAATATACAACCAAGGAAAATAGGAGGGTTAAAGTATGCATCGATGAAAGTAGATCCAAATAGGTAATCAAACAGTTTGTGAGAGACTCGATGAAATATTTGGCATCCAACATTTAGTTAGGTGAAGGTGAGGCTGAATGTGACAAGGGGAAACTTTTGAAGTATATGGAAATTTTCCTGGGTGCTTATGTCATGGTATAAAATTAGTTTTGTTTAAAAAAAATTATACATATTTAAGGAAACAACTTATGATATAGAAGTAATTTTGGTATCTTAATAATATATTCCCATTATGAAGTGTTCATAAATAAATTTCACTCTCATAAATCAATTTAATAGTTTATGCCTTTCTCATTTGTGAGAGTGAAATTGGGTGGTCACTCATATTATTCTACTTACTCTTTTAACTAGTATTTCCCAAACCATTAATCTAATCTAAGGAAAGGAGTAGATGAAAAATGTGGAACTATGGTGTTTGTTAGCTCAAGGCTAAGTGGAAAACTTATCAAGAAGATGGGGCTTTACTCACAGAGAAATATGGTGAATGACACTCTTAGTGCCTTGGTCGACATTGAAATTTATATTGTTCTTTCAACAAAATATAATCTATGATAAATAATACTCATAAAAGAACTTAAAGTTATAGAAAAATATATATTCTAATGATGTAATGTTGAATGAATATGACTATTAGGATATACAAATGCAATAAAGTGATATGTGGCTTATAATGTCTAGTGATATCACACTAAGAATCAACTGATATAACTGAATTATAACAACATTGAAAACTCTAGAAAGTAAATGTTATAACTATGGTATAGAAAATAACACTTGTTGTAATATTCCCAATTATTCCTAACCTAATTGGAATATTCATTTTTTTTTTTTTTCTTTGTTGAAGAATAAAAGAGAAAAGGAGGTTCATAATACTCCTTAATAAAGAATAAATCAATGCCAAATGTTAAAAAGGTTAAATCTTGGTTGTTAAAACAAACACCCTTAGGTGTGAAAGGGGCTGGATATTTTGACTAGGTCAACATTGACCAAATTTACAACATTTTCATGGAGGAGTGGCCATCAATGAGGGACAATGTAATTTTAGATGGAGATGGCTTGTGTGAAAGAAGTGATCTCATTGGAATTGGTTTAGGGTTTGCAAGCTCTTAACTTATAAAAGGAAGAGGATGGCAACGTTAGAAGGTTGTTGATGATATTTGATTTCTGAATATATTGTTTGTTTAGACATATAGATTTCTTTGGTTGTTTAGCCTATATTGAAAAAAATTTTAAGCATTGGGTGTTCCTGATCGGGAATCCCACATCTTCTCATTGAGTAGCTCTTCGGAGAGTCTTGTATTGCATAGTCCAATATCTGGTTGAAGGCCAAGATTCTCATTTCAACTACAATGCAAATTTTGTTGAGGGTTTGGTTGTCTTTGCAAGCTGCAGCAAGTGGAGGTTAGATATGTTCATATCTAAGCCATTTTAGTGCTCCTTTTCAGTAGAGGAGGCTTTCAATCAATTGGGAGGAGAGTATTGGACATCATGGGCTTCATTTTCTGATCTTGGCATGTGGCCAACCACATTTTTACCCCTACAATGTAGTTTTACTTCCAGATCTGTGTTATTTCTATAGGTGCATTTGCAAGGTGTTTTGGCACACCATCTGGAGAGTTGGTTTTCAAGTGTTGGGGATCTGCCCTCCACTTTGGAGATCCATTGGAGGAGATCATTCTCTTGTTCATATCTGATCAGATCCAGTTCCAGATTTGAATATTTTTGCAGATCTGTAGAATTAAATATCAGATCTACAAGTTGTACATGGTGTAATGCTAAAAAACCCAAGGGGATTCTAAACAGGAGCCTATATAGTGTATGGATCCATTATAGATCTGAATTTTCATGCACTTATTTTCTCTATATCTAAAGTGTAATCTACAACTATTTTCAGCCCAATAAAATAAAATTGTAAGACAATTTCCAGTCTTAATACATGGTTGTAGCACCTCTTTTTGAGGATTATTCTCTATTGGAGACTTGTATTTCCTATTATGCATCTTATAGGCCATATTTTACATCTATTTTGTTGATTTAAATACATTTGAAAGGTCTCCATATTTTCCTCATGCTTTGTCTTAGATGATCTACGTTATTTTCCTGCATATCTGCATTATAATGTTGCATTCCCCATTTGGGAATATTATAGTGGTATCAGAGCATCATCTTGGCATAGTCTATGCTTTCTAAGAAGCCAATATGTCTTATAAAGAATAAGAACCTCTTACTGACAGAGAGAAGAGGCATCTAAAGAGAAGATGTTGGGGTCTCGTGATTTGGCAGATTGGTAGACCAAATGACAGGGTAACATGGAACCAGTCTTTAGAGTCCTAGGACCTAGCCTTCCTGGACTTAGAGAGGGATATCTCTATTGGGTGGAAAGGATGTGTTATTTTTTCTCTAGGGTTTTGATTTTAGGCTAGTTGTTAAGTGCAGGGTTTGTTGATTATTTTGGTTGGGTAATATGGTCAAGGAGATTCTGTCAAAGCCATTGTGCTATGGAGTCAAATGAAAGTCAAGGATGTCTAAATGGTGAAACAGAGTGTGTTGCAAGGCCAATTTAGCAAGGTTAATGGATCCTTAAGGTGATGTATGAGGTGTAGCGAACATCAAGTTTGGGAAAAACTAAGAGGTCTTAAATACATATAGTTAAAAGCTACAACTCATGAGGTAGGGCAAACCATTAAGCTCAATGAACAATACTTAAACTGATAAATATCCAAGACAAACATTCCAGTGAAACATAGAAAGCATAAGAGCTTCTAACTTTAGTAAATTCACCTTTAGATTTTGGGAAAACATATAAGATAACACAAATAACTCAATCTATGAAGAGGGAACTCCTAAACATCATATATCAAGCTATTGGGAACTTTGAAACAAGTTGGTAGGCATGGACAAAGGGAAATATCGAATGACACCTCTTTGAATTAACCTAGCAAACAATATTCCAAAGAAAAGGTTTCAAGATAGAGTTTTGAAAGCTTCAAATAAGCAGGGCATGCTGTGAATCATACTTGTAAACTAGAATACTAACCATTCATGAAACAAAAAAAAAGTGTTACACCATTTTTTGGTCATATTTTTGTCACCTTTTGTTGCCTATTAGATCACTCTGGATCTATGCTCTTGGTCTGACTTTGAGCCATTATCATTGTCAAATTTTCTATTTTCCACTTGATGAGCTCCCTTTGAGTTCTACGTTTGTCTGGGTCTTCTACACCAACAAGAGAGAGAAATGCTAGATCTGAAGCGTGAGGACTTTCAAGAACCCATCCCATTGAGGAGAATTGGAAACACCTTTCTTGTTTTCCTCCCAAGTGCCCTTAATATAAAATTATTTAAAACATATTATTCTTGTCTTGTCTATTGGATGCATGGAGAAAAACCTTATTTTTTATTGCTTAATGTCTTTTTATGCATAGATCTGCATTTGTGCAACATTTGTCTTGATCAACTAACTGTAGATCTGAAGATAATGGAAGCCATATTTGATGTTAGGGTTATAAGTTATGCGTAGATAAAGTGATATTTTTTCGTACACTTCAACAAAAGATTCATACTAAGAATTGGCGACTCCACACGGGTTTTCAATTATGACGGCTATCTTTTTTCATATTCTTGCATATCCAGCTGCTTCAGACCCTAGGGTTTCTTTTCAGATTTTCGTTTTTTGTATTTTTATGTTGTTTTTCACCTATAAAACCCTCAAACACTAAAATTTCTAACTTCTGTGTGTTTCTGGCCCTATTATGCAGGTAACTGACATAAGTCGCAACAGAGACGACAACCTTTTTTTAAATCTGCCACCGAGACACCTGGAGCTATAGGTCGCACTTTTTGGCCCATAACCTGCGACTTGGACTGCAGGACGCACTTTTCAGCCCAAAATCTGTGACCTGGACAGAAAAGAGGTCATAACCTGCGACCTGCACTTTTTTCTACCAATTTTCTGCATTTTTTTTGGGTTTATTTGGAGCTTCTGTCAGGGTTTTCCAGCCTCTGTCTCAACCCATTTAGACCTATTTCTAATCTATTTTACTCAACTAAGTGGTAATATTTCCCCTTGGGGCTTTAGTACCCTCCACTTTTTGTGGAAGAGTTTTAGCTGTTTCAGACATCTGAATTTTCAGAGTTTCACCCTTTTTCTTTTCAGATCTGATACCTCACTTTCAGATCCCTTTTAGATCAGCTCTCCTCCATTTCAAATCACCTCATATAGTTTTGTTTGGGTTTTCCTCTAGGGTCACCTCCTTGTCCCTTCTACCTTTAACTGATTTCCTCCTTTTTTGCAGCAACCTTGCCTCTGCCTCTTTGTTGTTTTTGCACCTCTTTCTAGCAGATTTCTCCTTAAGATCCCTGTTCCTCCCGACCTTAGATCTACTGGCCCCTTTTTAGTGTGTTTTGACTAGATATTTTCCCTCTTTTAGACTAGTTTTGGGAGACCCGCCTTCTTCAGTTAGATCGATGCATTGTTAGCTGTTAATTTTCTGTTATTTCAGCATTATATACTATTCTCTACAGATTTATTTTCAGTTACGCAGCACACTTTTTCTTTTACTCTCAAAATGTCTGGGTTTAAAAATTAAAATTAACACATGCCACACACTGACCCTAAGTGAAGAAGAGCCTGGTTAACACCACCAAGCAAAGACTTTAAAATCAGTTGACACTGCATCTCTCTGCCCTTGTTTCGACATTGTAATCACTTGATTCTGCACCTCCCTGCCCTTGTTGGTCATTATTCTTCCCTTTGTGTCGTCCTCATTGTGCCCCCAAGGCGTATATCCTGGAGACTTCTTGGCCTTCACCCTCAGTTTCCGGTTGGTCGACTTGCTCCTTCCCGCCGTCGTCGATTTAATCCTCCCCCGAGTCTGCACTCCGACTCCTCTTCTGATTCTTTGGGATCTCCCCATACTTCTGGTTCTCCCCTTGTTACCTTCACCATGTTTGGTCTAGGGCCTAACGCTAGTGGCAACCCTAACCCTAATGTTGGGAATGCTACTAGCGGAACCACCACGGGAACTCCTCGACTGTCCCTTTTCTCCCCTATACAGTAGGTCTTAGTCTCCCCGATTTCAATCAGTTGATCAATGATCCTATCTTCCACAATGTTGGTTGGCCTGCTATACCAACCAAGCTCCCCTCTGATATGCCCAAGTTCGAAGGCCTTGCTAGAGAAGATCCCTCCAACCATATCTGATCTTTCCACATGTGGTGTTCATCCAATTCCATTACTGATGATTCCATCTGTCTTCGATTGTTCCAATGCATGATTACAGATGAAGCTTCTAAATGGTATGTTGATCAGACTACCTCTTCCCATACCACCTTTGTGACCATTTCCCAATCCTTCTTATCTTATTTCCAGTTCCCTCTAGGATACGACACTGGTACCGAACTCTTGACTTCTTTCCGTCAATCATCTGTGACTCACCTTTCCGCTCATGTCCAGGAATGGTGGAGAAGAAGGAGCTTATGTCGAGCTCCTACCTTTGAAGATCCTGTTTACATGGACTGGTTCCTTATATCTCTCTTACCTGCCATCGACAAAGATGTCGCATCTGAGTTCCCTCAAAACGAAGAAGTCGCCCTCAAAATAGCCTTGAAATATGACCTCATCTATGCTCAGTCTGATTTTGTTTATACTGTCCTTCGTGACCTCCCCAAACCCAGTGGCGCTAATGCCCTGGGGGCATATCATTCTACCAATGGTATCGTTGGAGCTCTTTCACATCCGTACGCTCAACCTCATATGGGCTATGGTCTCCCTCTGGGAGGGGCCAACACCTCCAGCACTTTTACCCCTCCAGGTAGCATGTGCCTAGGATACAGCATGCCTCCTCATTTTTTCCAACCTCCTGCTTACCTAAATGTTGCCCAACCTAACCATTATCCTTATCCACAGCCTAGTGCCCCAGCTCCTCTCGCATTTTCACCTCCACCTCCCTTGCCTTCTCAACCCCAGCAACAACAACTACCACCCCCCTAGGGAAAGTATTTGCACAATAGGGAATGACTAATCCTCCTTCTTCTCAAAGAAAGAGGAAAGGAAATCAAAATCAGTCTGCCCCTGGTAATCGTGGACCCAATCCCTCAGGTATTGACTCTAACACTGCTAACCCGCAACAGGGCACTTAGCCCAAACTAGACAGGCCTCTTCGTACAAAAAATCCTTGTTCGTGTTGCAGTGTTTACGGTCACTACACTTACGATTGTCCCTTATTACCACAGATGTGGCAGATGTGGGAGTCTTAGGCTACATTGTGAGGATAGCATGCCTCCCCTACTGTTCCCCCCAATGCGACTACTGCTCAACCGACTGTGTTTACCAATCCTTTCCCTCAGCAAGGATTCATGGCTACCCAACCACCTCATAGACCAGTAGCCACTCAACCTTCCCCTTCTGTTTCCTCTTATTACTAGATCCTCATGATGAACTTTGATACACCTTTACCCGTCAACCTTAACCTTCAAACTTGGTCTCGTCAGTACCCCAAGCCTCCCACTCCATCTGTCCCCGAGTAACCCTCTTCAGGTTCTATAGAGCCTCTTTCGACATCCAATGGTCCCTTGCATATCCCTCAGCCCAAATTTGAGGTTCATACCAAGGTCCCTAAGGGCCCATTACGCCGAAATGCTACTTCTGGTCGAGTTTCTCATTTGTATATCATAGTAGATGATTTGGCACAGTCTCCTGCTGCCATTTCAACACTGGAAATCCTCCAGTTGTGTCCTTCTCAACAAAAGGCTCTACTATCTTCCATGGGAATTGTAGATCTTTCTAACAACCAATTGATTTCTTTCGATGCCCATCAATCAGACCATCCTCCTCTTCCTACTTCCATGGCTTTCCAAATCCTAGTCAAAATCTCAAACACTAACGTGTCTCGGTGTATTATTGAGGAGGGGGCTTCCACCTGTGTGATGTCTGATTCAGTTTGGAAACAACTTGGATCTCCTGAGCTAGCCCCTTCCACAATCACCCTTCGTGCGTGGGATGGCCATGCCTCCCAGCCCATTGGCCTCTTCCGTAATTTTCCTATCACTCTTGCAGGCAAGACTATTTGCGTTGACATTGAATTCATCGATGCCCCTCTCAATTATAACATTATTTTAGGGCGTGGCTACACCTATGCCATGTATTTTGTCCCATCCGCAGTCCACAGCAAGATGTTTTTCCCTCATAATGGAAAGATAGTCACCATTGACTAGTTGACATATCATGAGCCAAAATCTCAGACCTCCCCTAAATCAACCATATCTTCTGTAGCCAATAAGAAAAGTGTCGATTCTTTGACCAGTGTTTCTCCCGATGTCTACAAAGACTCCTCCTTACTTGGAATCATCCCTAGTCTTCCTTCTCATCTTGTCTATGATCCTAGCTTAGCGAATGTTTGCATGATGCAATCGTCTCAGGCTGACCTTAAGCGGCCCGCTTCAGCTAGTCAACAACCTCAACCTCAACCTCGCCCACTGCAACCTGCTCCTAGCCCTTCACCTCAGCCAGCTGAACCTTTTCCTTCTGGCCCTTCTCCTACAGTTGGTACCCATGAGCACCTCTATCCTCCTGGATTAGTTCGTCCAGGCCTTAGCCACCTTAGAGCCATTCTGCCTGGCCATTACCCCTCCGGTCATATACCATTATTCATTCCACCTCTTGGAGTGTACTCAGTACCTGTCATGGCTACCCCATCTCTTCCTAACCTGACCCTGGGGATTCCCGTTTGGTACCTTGATCCACCAACAGCCACCCCGCCTGATCATCCCAAACCTTATCTTGCTATGACCCCGGTTCAACCAGTCCCCATCACTTCTCCCGATACCACGGTACCTCACACACCTCAACAGGAACCATCTCCTGTCACGATCGTATCAGGAAAAGGGGGCAAAGCTCCACCTAAAGCAACTAAGGACAAATTTTCCCCGACAAACCCTGCCCCTTCTTGGCCACCAAAGCATGCTATCCAGTGTGCCTTGTGCGATGTTGTTGGTCACGCCACCCATACATGTCCTGAGTTGCCACATCTCAAGACCATGGTCAACGAGACGTTTCTGGAATCTGATATCCCTGAGATCTATGTCACTATACCTGATTCAATCCCTAAACTTAAAACCTTGCGCACCAATCACCCTTGTGCTTTGTGAAATTTCCATGGCCATTATACCCACCTCTGTCCCCACCTCAATGAGTATCGTTCCTCTTTAGATGCATATTGCCAATGGAAGGCCAAGCATGACTAGATAACTTCTCACTTGTTTGTGAATTCTCCTTCAGTAGGACCAGCAAACCTATCTACTCCAATTAACATTCCCCCTCCTGATATTGAGATGATAGAGTCTTCAGCCACCATTTTTTACCTCTCATCATCCTTGAGATCCTCGGGGGCAGTCCCCTTGGTGCCTCCCCCTGATGATTTTCCTGACCTCCTTCCTGCGATCACCCTGGGCTCAACATCTGTAGACCCCCCATCTACTTACTCTTCTGTCACCCCCCATGACATTGCGCATGTGAGCCTTTCTCCCCATAATTATGAGTCTGGTATTTCCACCTCATCAGGTGATCCTCCTCCCTCCACTCTTCCCATATTCCAGTCAGATGAAGACATTATGGAAGCCATGACCGACCCTGATTTTCTATGGGATGATATGCACCATCGTGCATCCTTCCTTCCACAGAAATCCCATGACCAATATGCTGTGGAATCTAAAGACTTCATTCCTGATAAATTTGGTTGGTTTAAAAATCCCATCCCTGCACCTGATGCTTTTGAAGAAGGAAACATGGCCAATATATCTCCTACCATCAAAATTGACATTTCTATCAAACTTGGAATCGAAGAACATATCACCTTGGGAGCCCAATGCACCCCAAAAGAAATTGAAGCTTACACCAAGCTATTCAAAGAATTACGTGATATTTTCGCCTAGTCCTACTCAGAAATTCCTAGACTCAATCTAGCCATTGTTTAACACCATATCAACACATGGCTAGATGCCAATCTAATCTGTCAAAAATTGAGACCCATTAATCCTTCCAGAAGTGACGCTATCAAAGCCGAAATCGATAAGCTCAAGCAGGCTGGTTTAATTTATCCCATTGAATACACCACTTGGGTGTCAAACCTAGTTCCCGTTCTCAAAAAACAAGGCACCATCCATGTCTACACTGAATTTCGTGAATTGAACAAAGCTTGTCCCAAAGACAACTTCCCCACACCATTTATTAACCAAATCATTGATGACTATGTGGGCACGAGGTTCTTTCCTTTATGGATGGATTCTCTGGATACAACCAAATCATTATCCATCATGCTGATCAACTTAAAACCGCGTTCATTAGTCTATGGGGAAATTTTGCATACCGGGTCATGCCCTTCGGCCATAAAAATGTCGGCGCCACTTTTCAACAGGCCATGTATTACTGTTTCCATGACTTAGCTCATATTATCCTTACCTATTTAGACAACATCACTACACGTTTTAAACATCGGGCGCATCACCTCCATGATCTGCGTACCATCTTCCTCCGATGTCACAAGTATAATATCCACCTTAACCCATTGAAATGTGTCTTTTTCGTTCCCTCCAACCGTCTTCTAGGCTTCATCGTGTCTAAAAATGATATAACTCTTGACACTTTGAAAGTTCAAGCCATTCTTGAACTTCCTATTCCTCGTACTTTACATCAGCTACAGAGTCTCCAAGGCAAAGCTAATTTTCTTCACTGGTTCATTCCTGATAATGCTACCACCGTGCATGGGTTCCTTAGAATTCTCTGATCTAACATACCATTTGTATGGGATACCTATGCTCATGAGTCTTTTGATGCCCTCAAGCATGCTCTCACATCTTCTCCCTTGATCTGTCCTCTCGAATTTGATAGGGACTTCATCCTATACATCTTCGCCTCCACCTATTCGATCGCTGGTGTCCTTATCCAGGAAGATGACAACGGTATTGAGCATGTAATATATTATGTCAGTAAGAACCTCGTAAGTCCTTTTGTATCCTACTCACATGAAGAAAATTTAGTGCTGGACGTCGTGTTCTCGGTCCAAAAACTTCGTCATTACATCCTCATACATTCCACCAAGGTTGTGACTAATTCCAACCCTATGGCCTTCCTATTGAGTCGCCGCATCCTTAGTGGGAAGTATGCCCATTGGGTCGCTATCCTTCAAGAATTCAACCTCGAATTTTTCACACCAAAAATTAAGAAAGGTTTAGCCCTCACTGAACTCATTTCTAAATTACCTACAAGTATGCAGGATCCTCTGGTTAATGATGCTCTTCCCGATGAACACTTATTATCCATTACCATGGATGATCCTTGGTACGGTGATATCCTTACTTACTTTTGAACCCAAAAGTTTGCCCTTCATCTTGACTATGATGCTCATCGACGTATTTGACACTAGGCTCCCTGCTACCTTCTTATCGGTGACGACCTCTATCATCGTGGCGTAGATACTGTCCTTTGTCGTTGTCTCACACATGGTGAAGTTGAGCAAGTCCTCAATGCCTGCCATAGCGGTGCTTGTGGTGGCCATCTCTTCGGTCTTTCTACTACCCAGAAATTCATGCGTGCTGGGTATTTTTGGCCTTCTCTCTTTAGTGATTGCATTGAAGCAGTCAAACACTGCTCCAATTGCCAACATTTCGCCCCTAAGGCGCGAGCTCCTCCAGCTCCCCTCTATCATGTCGTCACATCTGGTCCCTTCTGTAAATGGGCCATCGACTTTATGGAGTGTCAAAATCCATCTGCTGGTAACCATAAGTATATCATCGTGGTGGTTGACTATTTCACAAAATGGGCTGAGGCTATGCCAACATTCAACCACACGGTAGCTATGACAACTCTCTTTTTCTTTAACCACGTTATAGCTCGATTCAGGGTTCTGAAAAAATCGGTCTATAACCATGGCCGACATTTTGAAGATGATATATGGCATGAGCTATCCTCACTATTGGGTTTTGAGCATCAATATTCCTCCTCCTATTACCCCCAAGGTAATGGCCAAGTTGAAGCTGTCAATAAAATCCTTAAAACCATGCTTCAACGAACGGTGAATAAGCACAAAACCAACTGGCATCTCATGCTCTTCCCTACTTTGTGGGCCTATAGAACTTCTGTTAAAATCGTCACCGAGTTTACTCCTTTCCACCTCATTTTCGGAGAGGAGGCAGTCGTACCGATCGAATGTGAAATCCCCTCCGCTCATCTGGCCGTTGAACTTATCCCTGATACCCAACCTCTAGAACAATGACTTATCATGCTTGAGCGTGCCTCTGAAGACCATCTTGTTGCATTAGAAACCCTTGAAGAGGACAATAAAAGCACCAAAGCTCAGTATGACCGAAAATTCCACCCTTGTACTTTTCATGAAGGTGATCTTGTTCTAGTATATGACCAGGCCCATGATGTCCTTGGTCATGGGAAGTTTGACTCATTATGGATAGGCCCTTACATCATCAGTAAGGACCTGGGTTAGGGGGCATACCTCTTAGAGGACTTTGAAGGCCACCCCCTTCCTAATCCTTGCAACGCATTCTATCTTAAGAAATATTACCCTTAGCATTTCCCTCCTAAAATGCATGTTTTATTTTCTTTACGATAGCCAGCATCTATTTGTTTTTTCTGATTTGATACTTCACCTGGACACTTTTTTTCCATGAATAATCCATTCCCCTCTCCTCCAAAATTGAATTTCCTCACTTACATCACTTTGCCCCCTTACTTGTCCTTGTTTGTGTTGATTTTCGTCATGAGTTACTCTCTTGTACTCATGTTTTTATGGTCCCCCATTGGACCTTTAATTTGTGGCAGCACCATCGAGTCGCCCTTGTTTAGAGCATCCGATTTGAGTCATCATCACCTTCATGGAGTCTATCCCGCATTCTTTTGTACCCTGCCATAGTCCTCCATCCTTCATTGCTTGGTCTCTCTCTCGTGTCGCGGATTATGGCCTTCAGTCCCACTGTCCCCTATCCCTCATGATATTGTGTCAGACGCTGTCAAGTCATCCATGCCCTTTATGCTCTAACAAGGGAAGTCATCCATTCGCTACTCAGTATCCACCATTTCATCATCATCATTGGTATTAGTCTGTCAGTCGCTCTACTATTTTCTCTCGTGCCTTAGTTGAGGATCCCTTATTGCCTCACCTTTGGCGAACCTCCTTTTGTTGACATCATCTCATTCATTCCAGAAGACAGGTCTAGAGGGTGGTGTACCTTGGTTCCAGCTTCCATTCTTGTTCGGTGCCCCGAATCAGGCAAAGGGACTCCTTATTACCCTTTGACTTGATTTTTTCTCAGCCACATCTCCTTTTAGCATGAGCGAGATCCGTATACTTGATGGTTCCATGACGCAACAGCTGGTATCGGTGATTCTCAGGTGTGTGTGAGATGTCCCAAACCTCATGATGGGGTGGCCCTCCAGGTATTCCCCCACATGCTCGGATGACCTCTTCATCGCAGACTTTTATGCAGCTCCATATATTTTATGACGTCGACCTTAGCCACTTGCAGCACCTCTTTGATTTGCATGTATCAGTCAGATTTTGCGAGCCCTTCCCTATTGATAGGGGGCATTTGGGTTGTATTTGTATCTCATTTACTCAGATATTATTGTACAAGTCCTGGTTGTTATCCCAGCCACCGCATGTATGTGGGATTTATCATTATTTCTCTTATCTAGCTCATGTTTATGCCAGCATGTACTTTACAGTTTGGTTTCTCGTTTACTGGACACACTATTATTTTGTAATTTGTCTCGGAAGGCATAGGTATTTCTCCCCCGTCGCCTCTAGCACAGGTACCCACTCATAAAAAGAGACTTGTTGCACCTGTAAGTCTCATCTCCTCAAGGTCTAGTTCTTTAACCCATTAGTCTACCTTACATTTCTCTCTCTGACTTCCCTTTTGATGTCTGGTGATTGATTTCTTACAACTTACTTTGGTCATATGATTTGCTCCTAACACTCGTACACTGGGGGGCAATCTGTTACACCATTTTTTGGTCATCTAACCTATTATCATTAGATGGACCCAAGTACAGCATGTAAGACCAATTTTACTCTAAGTAAAATTGCTTTCACTATGTGAAATAACTTAATAAACCACATTTATTAGGTTTTTTATGGTCTAAACAGGAAACCCCAAAAGGAAATATTAAACAAATCTATATTTGTTTGGTTTTCCTCATGGAATAATTAATTAAACAATTATTTAATTATTATTCCTAGTCATATTTAACCCAAAACAAGGAAATTAATTAGATAAATCCTTATTTATCTTATTATTTTCTAGGAATAATTATTTAAATCTTATTTAAATAATATTCCTTGTTAAATATGACTAAATCATTATTTATTTAATTATCATTCAACCACTTCCTTAAAATAATAAATAAATCATTTATTTATTTATTATTTACAAATAAAGGGATTTGACCCAAATCAAATGCCTTTTCCCTCCAACAAATATAATAAAATATTCCATAAAAGGTGGATCTAGATTTGGTTAATATTATTTTAATCATGCACCAAGATCTAGAATGACCTAATATTTTGCTACAAATATAAGGGTTTTCCCATTCATTTGTCACCTTTTGTTGCCTATTAGATCACTCTGGATCTATGCTCTTGATCTGACTTTGAGCCATTATCATTGTCAAATTTTCTATTTTTCACTTTGTGAGCTCCCTTTCAATTCTATGTTTGTCTGGTTTTCTACACCAACAAGAGAGAGAAATGCTAGATCTGAAGCGTTGAGGACTTTCAAGAACCCATCCCATTGAGGAGAATTGGAAACACCTTTCTTGTTTTCCTCCCAGGTGTCCTTCATATAAAATTCTTTAAAACATATTATTCTCATCTTGTCTATTGGATGCATGGAAAAAACCTTATTTTTTACTGCTTAATGTCTTTTTATGCATAGATCTGGATTTGTGCAGCATTTGTCTTGATCAACTAACTACATATCTAAAGATATTGGTAGCCATATTTGATGTTAGGGCTATAAGTTATGCGTATATAAAGTGATATTTTTTCGTAATATTCGACAAAATATTCATACTAACAAAAAAATTTGGTGGACCTAAGGAGCAATCAAGAATTCCTTAAGATGACAAAACATAGGAAAGCATCAAAGCTATAACAAACAGGAGGACTGAGGTGCCTAAAAGAACATGTCTCAGCCTATACTTTTCTGATTTATAGCAACCAAGAAGAATGAAACATAATGAGAACAAGAAAACATTAACAAGTTAAGAAGACATCACCATTCACCAAGCTAAGGAATCCTATAAATAAGCTTCTCCATCATCAAGCCAAACAATCCATTCATCCACTTCACAAAACCAATTTCTTCTCCAAGTTCATAAAGCCATGTATATTGCTCTTCAAGCTCATCAAATGCAAAAAAAAATACATAGGGGCCTCATGCTCTATTTATGGAGCAAATGAGGACTAAAACCCTAAATGTGGTAGGTAAATGTAAAATATGGTCATAAATATCATGTATGGCCAAGAGACCATGCAATGCCTTGGTAATATCCTAAGAAATAAATGCTAAAATAACTATTTGCACCTAATTCTAGCTTAATTTGCCTAAAAAAACTAAAAAATATATATTTGCAATAAATGAGTGTGTTTTGTTGACTTTTGGTCCAAAACACACTAGGCAGCCTCTATGCGTAATGCCACTTCAGCAAAAAATGGGGTCTCTTGCAGCTGAGTTTTGGACCCCTTCCCAACACCAGATTTGCCTTCGTGATGGCCTGTTGGAAATATTGGTGAGTCTACTTTCCAGAAATACTTGATTTGTGCTGAGTGGATGCCATTCCTGTCCAAAAATCAAATCTTCCAACACTGCTCTATGCGCAGCGCCTGGTTTGGAAACGAGGCAGAAAGGTCAATTTTTTTATGTTTTTTGACCTTTTGAGGGGGTAAAATTGCTCCAAATGATCTGAAAAGTGGTGATCAGACTGTTGGTGATGTGAGAAGTCAAAAAATTCAAACTTTGAGAGCTAAATATGCACCAATTTTGTGCGTAGTGCCTAGGGTGTTGCGCTCCTAGGGGTAAAAATTTGGAAAAAAACAAAAGTTGTCCAATCTACTTCAAACTTGGTGGATAGGTCCTTAATGGGTTTAGATAAGCCTATGAAAAATCTTGAGTTATATATCCAATTTTTTCTTGGTCTTTACTTTATTTAAGTGCTAAAATTTCAATGTGTCTTTATTGTTTTCTTCACTTTCACTTTATTCTTCTTTTTGAGTTCCTTGATGCACTTCTCTCACTATCGCCTAAGTGCTTAGCATGAAAACCACCCTCTTATTTGTCTTCACCATACATTTTCCTTTTATCTTGCTATATTTAGTGTTTTTTCCTTGGTTTTAGAGTTTTATCATCAGCCTTTGCATCTGTTTCACTTTGGCCCTGTCCTTTCTTGATGTCCCCTCCTTTGTCATTTCCTGTACTGTCCCTTTGATTTTCCTTTGTGATTAAGAATCTCACTAGTGTTATGACAGTCATGATAATCCCTTTAGTTTCCTTGCTTATTTGAATGTATTATCAGTGTCACTGTCTTTTCCCTTCCTACCTCTTCATCTTCTATTTCAGCCTCATTACTTGCTAGTGTTTGATCTTTCATTTCCTCAGCATCTTCCTTGATTCCTTTACCTTTATCACCTTTAGTCATTTTGCCACTGTTAGCACTTATCATTGTGCTCACTTTCATGCTTATGTACCTTGTTTTCTTGGTTTTCCTTTGTCTTTTTTTATTTTATTCATCCTCAATACTTTTTTTTGCACTTTGAGATTGATCTAGTGATATCATTATTATCACTATTTTGCTTCAATTGCTCATTATCTCCCTCTTTTGGACTGCCACTTTAATCTATGTTTCTATGTCATTATCTTCCCTTCTTTTGTTATTCTTAGCTTCTACCTCACTATCTGCTACCTTTGCTTCATTCTCATCACTCTCTTTCATGCCATCATCATCCTCTTGGTCTTCCTTATTTAAACTCAGCCTCTTCCTAGCTGTTGTCATTTCCCTGTTCTTCATTTAATTTTGTCTTTGACTCACTAATTCATCTTTAGCCATGGTGGATGGCCTAGGGTAAAATGATTTTTCATCTTGGTGAGGGTATCTAGGTTTAGGGAGGGCAATTGAGTGATTTGAGGGCAAGCTTCAAAAAATAAGGGCAAGGTGAAGCAATCAAGGAGTGCTCCAAAGTTTAGAAGCAAGCTTGCTGTCACTGAATGTCTTTACAACCTATGAAAACCTTTCAAAGTTGAAAAACCTACCCTAGGAGGTTAATAAAATGATTTTTTATGCAGCTTAGGGTTTGATCATATTAGGCCAAAAAGGCCTTCCTTAATTATGAAAAGATTGCTTGAAAAGTGAGGAAGAGAGTCAATCAAACTTGTTTGACTGAAGGTGTAGCTTTGGAGGAAATTTTTTTGAGTTTTTATCCTTTTTGAGAAAATTGGGTGAAAGGCTAGCTGTGCGTAGCGCCTGCCCGACTGCTCGTTCAGGTCAGGTCGGGCCTGTCGGAGTGCAACGTCGGTGTGTAGGTGGGTAGTTGGGCCATTCTGGGCCTGTGCACAACACCTACCCAGGTGTGTAGCACCAAGCTCTAGGTACATAGCACAGTGTTAAATAACACTACGGCTAACCTGTCTATGCATAGCACCGAGGGCCAGGTGCATAACACTGGCCTCGGTGCACAGCGCCCGCAAAATTTTCAAACTTGCACAAAAAATTTTAAAAATATTTTTCAATGGTTTGCTTCTTTTTTGCAAGGGTAAATGAGGCGTGGAAGAGATTGAGGAGACTTCATATTCCTCTTTGAAAAACAATTTTGATGCCCAAAACCCATTTTTATAAGGTTAATCTTCCTTACTTTTTCTCATTGTGCTTTGTGGCTTTTTGGCCCTGTAGGTGGCAGCTTTGGCATAAAATGTTTATGTTCTTTGCTAGAAGCCCCTATATTTCTCCCTTGTGCTCTTAAGAACCTTCATTAAGTTTCAAAAAGTGCCTTTAAACCATTTTGAACATTGAAAACCTCTTTATGACAATTTGACATTTATAAAATAACAGATTCTGTGAATTTTTGACAATATCTCCTTTACTAATATTTTGTCAGGTTTCCTCTCCAAAAAAGTGAAACGACATCTCAATATGAGAAACCTAGCATAAAGCATCAATAGTCCTTTTAGTTTCCATGTGGGCCATCATTATGAAAGACATTTGATGTGCTCATCTTTATCAATTTTCCTGTAGGTAGCCAGCTTGACAATCCTGCAAAAATGTCATTTTATGACTCACCTATGTTTTGCAGAATATACCTTGATAAAGAAGACATTTTGGATGGCCTTACTACCCTCAAACCAGCTACATGTATGTTCCTAGTTTGCAGATCTTGTATGTTAGTGAAGGAGGTGAGGTGTCTAAACCATTTTTGTGATTTTTTTGGCCACTTTTTTTCTTGTAGGTGCCCACACAATTTCTCCTTTTGATCACTGTCTCTTCTGATGATACTCTTCATCATCATCCCTCCTTGGGTGTAGTGGAGTACTGGTGTTTGGGTCTGCCTTCTTAGATCCCTTTAGTTCTCTGATCTTAACCTTTTGATGAGCTAGAGTTAGTGTCTCTAGGCCATAACTTAGTGGGCTACTTGAAAACCCTCTGAAACCCTTTTCTGTGATGAAGGAGGCTTCTTTGTCACCACGTGACCATCTTTTTCCACCTTGCCAAACTCCTAGGTTTTAGGGCTGCTTAGGAAAATGTAACTAGTGTTGTCTTCTAAGTTCTCAAAAACTTCAAAAAAATCACTAATCATTTCTAAAGTCCTTCAATGTGCACTTGAAGGAGTAGAGGAGGCCTTTCCCTTTGTAACCCTAGGATTGATTCCTTGTTTGGTCAAAACTATTTCAAACCTTGATTTCCATCAAACATATGCTTGCTGCTTTCTTCTTGTTATGAATGGTCTTCTTATGATTATTTTATCTTTCACCTTACCTCATTTCTAATCTGATGACTTGTTGACCCTCTTGTATAAATGTGAGCAAAGGGCAGTTTTCCCCTTGCAAGATTCATGCTTTAGGTTAAAAACCTTCCTTGAATGATCTCTTTGGGGAATCTAGGACAAAATGACTTGTCCCCTTCTTTGAATGTATTTTCTTCATATAGTAAAAAAAAAGTTTATAGGGCACCAAATCCATCCTATGACTTTGTGAAAACCCTAGGTGATCTAGTGAAGGCCTTCTTGGACTTGGTTTTTTAACTGAGACCTAGAACTTAGGCTTATCAAGTGCAAGATAGATTTTTTAGGATAGACTGATGTATTGAATATTTGAAATCTCGTGCACTTGATTTATCTAAAGAGCCTACATGGACAGTTTGAGACTATCAGTGTTTGAGAGTACTTTGGGAGACACAACAAGGCTTTCTTTTTTGGTGGGTTTAAGTAGTAGTGGGGGGTTTTAAGTCAAAACAAAATAGAGGATTTGGGCCATAGGTGACAACATATAGACAGGAAGAGTGACATAAGCTACTAATGGTTTTTCTGGGATTGGTAAGCAATGCTAGACATGATGGAAAGATGTAATAGTGAAAAATTATCTTTAAGGATGATGAAGGCAGTGAGATTTCTACAACTCACAATGTTCAAGAACTTTGTTTCTAGAAATCTAGGGAAAACATTTAGTCATCCATGTAGGAAGAAATTAATGATGACTAAAAAAAGACACAATAAGTTTGATTACACAAAAGACAATGAAGACAAGGGTAAAGCCCCTGTATCTGGAGGTGAAGAGGAAGAAAAGGATTTTCCAAAGATCCTTCTTAGAGCCATGCAAGATATTTCTAGATAAATCAAAGAGATGAGAATGGAAAGAATCAAGGAATCCCCTAAAGGATTTCATCTTGGAGAAGGCTCTCGCATGTCTCACCACTAGAATGATCAACCAGTGCATCAGCCACAAGTTTCCCAATGCTCTACCATGCCTACATTTTTGGCTGTGGGAAATGAAGGTTTTCAAGAGAATGAATCCCTTGAAGACTATTTTGAAGAACATGAGTCTCAAAATCAGAAATTCAAAGATCACTTGATTTTTCAAGAGTTTTTTCACCTCAAGGAAAATAGAAGACAAATGCATCATTATAGAGGTGGTGGATTCATTCAGAATCATGATCGACACCACACTATGGGAAAATTAATTTTACCCAATTTTGATGGGTCATCCAAGTGTTCTGCAAAATCTTGGGTAGAAACAATTGACATATACTTTCAGTTGAACAAAGTCCCAAAGATGGAGGCTATCAATATTGCAGCACTACACCTTGAAGGTGAAGCACATGACTGGTGGTTCCATGGCTTGTCTACATTGGGTCATGCCAATGTGACTGCTTATTTAGATTTCACTAGAAGGCTAGTGGAAAGGTTTGACAGAAGAGATCTAGAGGCACCATTCATGACCCTTGCAAAGTTGAAATAATCAGGTAATACAAAAACTTACATCTCTGAATTTTTAAGACTTTCTGTTATGGTTCCTGATTTTTCTGCAGCAATAAGGGTGTACATGTTCATTGATGGTTTAGATGAACCTCTTCATGGGTTGTTTAAATCTACCAAGCCCACTACCCTGCATGATGCTATTGAAATGGCTAGAGACCTTCAATATGCCTTGCCAAAAGAAAAGGAAAACTTTTAGCATAAGCCCTCTTTTCCTTCAAAGGGAAAGGAAGAAAAATTTGCTCCTTCAAAGGAGAGCTCATACAAGAAGCCTCTTGATGATGAAGTCCAGAGAGATCTAAGAAGAAGTAAGATTTTCTTTACTTTCCAGGAATCATGGGAACCTAGACATAGATTTGTAGTTGGAAAAGAACATTATATAGAAGTCTTCTCAGATGATGAGGAGGAAGAAGAAGATGAACCAACAAGAGGTCACAATGCTGACACTGCAGGAGGAGATCCAACACCATGAGGAGATCGGAATGGGGAATTTTCTCCTATTGTAGGGGCTCTTAAATCTTTGAGAGGAGTACCTAAGTACTTGACCTTAAGAGTTCAAGGTTCCATATTGAATCAGAGGGTTTCTGTATTAGTTGATAGTGGGGCTACCCACAATTTCATTGATGCCCATCTAGTACAAAGAAGGGAAATACCCACTGATGCTTTTGAGGGATTCTCTGTTTTGGTCCCATGAGATAGAACAATACAATGCATGCATTATGTCCCATCCTTATCAGTCACCATAGGAGCATATACACTGATTGATCACTTCTTTGTGGCTGACATACCTGACACTAATGTTATATTGGGTGTTCAATGGATGATTACATTGGGAAAAGTCACCACTAATTGGGAGGCTTTGTAAATGGAATGGGTGGAGAAGAAGAGTTGTAAGACTCAAATTATCAAAGGCCTGCATACATATCCCTCACATACCACTTCCACACAGAAATCAAAAATGGATTTGCACAGTGGAAGCAAGGACCTTACAGCCCCATCTATCATGCTCATGAGATTGTTGCATGGGACACTATTATCTAGTGGCAAACCACCTGGGAGGCCACCTTATTCAGATTTTGTGGGAGATGTCTCATAACATGATGCTCCAAGCATAGATACATGAGGTATTGGAGCATTAGAAGACCATAGGATAGCGTTGGGAGTCTTGGGTAGGCTCAAGGAGGATGGAGATATTCTCCCAACATCATCATTACCCACTTTCATTTCAGATTTTGTGCTATGCGTGTAATATTCCCAATTAGCAATGGCTAATTGGAATATTCGATTTGGTAAATTTTTTCCTTATGTCATTAGATTATAAATAAAAGTGAGTAGAGGGGGACATAAATCACTCTAAAAATAAAGCGCACTCCCTATTAGACACAACATTGTAACTTAAATGAGCCAAGGGGGCCAAGAGACCATGTAGAGAGGAGGCCCACATTGACAACATGGAGGGGCTGCGCAGGCCAAGTTGAGCATGAGGCAAAGGGAGGCTACATTGGAGGAGGTGGGCCTTAGGGTTTAAGAGAGGCCAACGCTATATAGAGAGGAGAGCCTTCTCATTTTGGATGATTCGATTTTTATGCATATTGAGCTTGTCACTTCGACTACTTGATCACGCTAGCTATTTAGCTTGTCGGCATCACTGTTTAGTGCACCGAGTGTCTCCGTTTGGAGATCTCACCCTCAGCCCTAGGAGAATTTGAGTGCTCGCTCGAGTGAGGCATTCCTATCAGTATTCTTGTAGGAGAATCGGGTTGAAGCTTGGTTGTGGAGCAGTGCATCTAGTGACTACGTAGCCCATTACTGAGGAGCTCTGGATTGGGTTTCTTTTGGAGGTTTCAAGCTTGGAGATTGAGCGAGGGGCCAACCCTTGCATATTGGAGGATTTTTGCAGAGTTTGGGGTAGTATTTTGGTGGATTCCCTTTAGTGTCAGTGCAAAGCCTTGGAGAATAGCGTGGATCCTCAAGGGGGTGATTTTCAAGGGTTGGCCATTCCAGAAATGCTCTCTGGGATTTTCTGGGTTTGGTGACTAGAGGCTGATTCCAAAGTTTCAGATTATTCTGAGTAGGGGAGCAGCCCCATGTACTCATCTTGTTCTAGCAGTATCAACTATATGGCAGTTTTCTAGCAGCTTGGACGCAGATTAGAGAATAGCCATTCGAGTAGCATTTCTGAGAGTATTTCTTAACTTGCCTTGTGCAAGTTTGGGTGCCATCACTCTGATCACCTATTGTACTCACTTATATTTCTCAGTATAATAAAATATCTCAGCATTCTCTCTGCATTTCTTGAGTATCTGTTACACATTTTATATATATATATATATATATATATATATATATATATGCTATTGTATGCTTTCACTAATGTTATTTTCCTCCTCGAGCATTCCAGTTTCTATACCACTTGGTGTGTTTTCCCCATACTCTTAGACAGAGTCTGGAAAGGGCCAGATAGCCTACAGATCTCACCCTCTTTTCAGAGGTGAAATATCAGGTAAATGCCCTCCCATTCCATCTCTGGTTGGAGTTTTCTTGTGTTTTAGAGATATCCCTGAGAGGGGATATTACAGTGGTATCAGAGCATCGTTCTAGCTCAGCCGTGGGGATATTTTTCTATGAAAAAAGAGAGTAGGAAGAATATTACCCACCAAGCGCAGTAGAGGTGAAAAATATGGGGGTCTCATAGTAGTGTGACCAGAATTTACCAGTCTTCAGTAGGCCAACCAAGATCATGATGCCTACATTCTTACTTCCAGTACCGAGTGAAAAAGAGAGGCGACATGATCATATACCCTTTGGAGATTATTTCCGTGAATGGCAGTCCATGGGGGAAAAATTCAGAGAAGCTTTTCCCTTCAGAGATTATTGTCAGCTTAGGCAGGATGGAGGAAGGAACAGTGGGGGGTCTAGCACACAGAGTTTAGAGTTGCAGCGTACCACTAGGAGGTCACCTTTTCCCACGTATGATGGATCCACTAAATTCACGGTTCGAGATCAGGTGGAAAAGTTGGATACCTCTTTCCAGCTTGACCAAATAACGGAAGGGGAAGCCATCAAAATGGCTACATCGCACTTGGAGGATGAGGGCACATAAGATCATGGGGAGCATGTGGATACACCTAGTATGATGCAGGGGTCGCCTGTGTTGGAGACTTCTTTGACCATATCGGAGGACATATCAGTAGAGAGAGTAGAGCTTACCCCGGTAGTGCCATCCATTGAGGTGATGACCAGGGTAGTGTTCGAGTCTTCGGGTGGTATCAGCTTTCTTGGCTCAGCCTGTGAGTCTAAGTTCAAGAAGATCAAAACGTTGAAAAATATGAGTTTATTCTCATCTATTTTTAGATCTAGAGGAGACATCTCCAAGGAGGTCAAGAAGACTGAAGAAGAAGAAGAGGAAGTACCATGCACTTCCTATTCTCATCAAGAAGAAGGCATTGAGCATGGAATATACTTGGATCATCAGATCCTCAGTGATTATGTTATTGAGTATATATCTCAACCTAGAGCCTTTAGGGAGACTCTAGATTTTCCTCATTTCATCCAGCTGAAGGAAGAGAAGAGACCATGTAGCAGAAAAGAAATCAAAGGCAATAGATTTATGTTGTCTACCTTTGATGGGTCATCTAATGCAAGAACTTGGGTGAGAAAGTTGGAGGCATTTTTCCAACTACATCCTGTAGCAGGGAAAGAATTTTTTGAAATCTCAGCGCTGCACTTGGAGGGTGAAGCCTATGATTGGTGGTGCAGCCACTTGAGCCATGCAAGGGTGAAGACTTTTGTAGAGTTCATTCAAAGGTTGATCCAAGCCTTTGATGGAGAAAGACCAAAGAAAGAAAATATCACATCACCTCTTGAGGAGGCTTCTGATAACGCTGTTACACTCATGGAGGAGCAGTGACATGCATCAACAGTTGGGGCATCCAACACTTTGAGGAAGGGAATATTGAAGCCCTGGAAGAATTCACATCAAGGTACGAAAGAATTTCCACAATCTATTGTTGCAGTAACTTCTTTTGAAAATTGTGGAGTTTTACTTTTGCATGACCAAGGGTCAAATCCCATTGCTACCATACAACAGCTTGGTTGCACTGGACTATGCAACATGAACAATTTCAAGGAGGAAACGAACCATCATCTTCATGAGCCTTTTTTGGATTTCATATCACATTGGAGGTTGGGGTTTGAAGCCTTGAAGAATGATGGTAGACATCTTGCAGCGAGAAACCCTTTCTCCCTTCAAGATAACACTTTCTCAATGAGCTTCTCTCAGCTCAAAGAGGAACTTATACTTTCATATCCAAGACCTCATTGGTTTTAGAAGACTATGGATGAGAGGGAGGTCTCAAGGAGAGATCTCATTGGAAGTTCACTTCAACACACCATGGAGTGCAATGCTTTTCTTCCTTTCTCACAAGAGCATATAGAAGATGGAGGACATCTTAGGATGGATAACATCTCTCATGCTTGTGTTGGACATCCCTTGAGCCATATACATCATGATGGGAGGTTTTTTCCTACCACCTATTTGGGTCTTGATAGGGTCTCATTGATCCTTGATAAGGTTGCATTTCAAAATCCCATGAAGTGCAAAGAAAGGAATTTGTTTTGGGAGGATGGTAGCCCTCATGGGAGGAGTACCAAGATGAGGAGAAGAAGGAAGCATCCACAATAGGTTGAGTGGATGTGGCTGATGGGCAAGGAGCTAGGAGGCTACTTGCAGATATATGATATCGGGCAGCAGGAGGCTTGGCTACGCTGGTTACTCTTGAAAGAGTTTGGCCATCACTTGGCAAACACTTTTTCTAAGAGTAGGAGGAAAGATACTTGCATCATTGAGCAGCATAGAGTATGGGTGCATGATGTTTATGTGACTCTCATATCATTCATTGTGTATTCATCACATGAGTTTTATGATGGAGGTATGGGGAGGCAGCAAAATGTTTTGTTTCTTTGCTTGTTTCTGGGAGAGCAAGAGTAGATTTTCTCTCACAATTTACATGATGTTGCAGGAGGAGGAGATGGAATTATCTCCTTGGTCTTAGATGATTTGGAAGCTCTTCCATCTTGGGGAGTATTTCATATTTTTTGCAACATTATTGAAGGAATCGTTGACAAGGAGCATGTCAAAGAACGGAGTTTAGTATTGATAGGGGCTTATTTGCAAAAGCTCATAGCGTTGTCACTTGGGAGCAAAGACTTATGGATGAAGTGTGCCCAGCAGAAATATGGTGGATCCATAACCCACAGGTCCCATGATCTCTTCATATTATTTTCACTTGATGAACAAAGAGGAATTAATGATGATAGAGGCATCTATGGCATATTCTTCTTGACTTGGGTTTTCAAGCATAAGGAGGATTATCTTCTTGCAGCACATGGTTCATTATTCTTCATATCATGCCAAAACACTATGGAGGACTCATGTATGGACCCATGTACCATCTTACTTCCAGCATATGGTGAGAATTTTGTTTATACATTTATTTATTTGAACACTCTTACCATTCTTATGCAGTGCATTGCTTCACAAGATGGCAAGCTTGTCAAATTGCTCCATGAGTTGTATTGGGCCAATCTGCATGATGGAGGCAGCCATCTCTTTTGTGGCCTTGGGAAAATTTTTTATCACCACATGTATGTTTAGTTGCTGCACTATAGTATGTATCATATAAAATACATGCATGATTAACCATGTAAAAATAAACATTTTTCCATGTACTTTTATCAAGCAGCAACTTCTAAAACTGCTTTGTTGCTACTGGGAAAGCTGTTGGCACCTTCTTGCATCAGTTGTAACCTTCAACATTTTCTTCATTTTGCTGCTAATCATGTCTTCATTTGCTGATATAGATCAGATTTGTATGGGAGGCTTGATTATGAGGGAGACACATGAGCTGGATGTGTCCTTGAGTGGGAAGAATTCTCACAATTTCTACACTATATGTTCTAATGGAAGCATGAGAGGAGATATGGCCACCATAGCCAAATTTTTGTTCTCTTTTGAGGTGGGCCATAAGATCAATATTCATCCATTGTACAACCAAGGGAAAGTGATTGATCATGTATTGTTGTTAAATTCAGCCATTTACTATCCTTTAGTAGATGTGATGAATCATGTACATTGCTTGCCATGTAATTTTCTGAAGTTGTAGTGGATAGGACTGCGCTGTATCCTTGTGAGAAATTGTTTGCATCATGTATCATCATGTAAAACCTTTAGAAAACTTCTCATTAGGATGTTCCAGGATGACAATGCCCTATTCTTCATGGATGGATTGTTTTTGGCCAGCTTGTTCTTCATTGTTGGAGGAACCTTCTTTGGAGGATTGTTCTTCACTTTGCCATTTGAGGGCAATAATTTTGCAGCCCAGGATCAACACACACTCTACACTTGTCATAAGTAGAGAGAAGGATAGCATGGGGTCAGCTATGATGCTTACCATGATCAGATTTTTAGCCCACCTTCATTTCCAGAGCTTGAGGTGGAAGAATTTGTCGGATGAGGATGCTACTTGGGAGAGTGAGAAGATCTTGCAACATCCATCACTACAGTTTCTTGGGGACAAACAAAATTTTTTCGGGGGAGGCTATAATATTCCCAATTAGCAATGGCTAATTGGAATATTTGATTTGGTCAATTTTTGCCTTATGTAGTTAGATTATAAATAAAAGTGAGTAGAGGGGGACATAACTCACTCTAAAAATAAAGCGCACTCCCCAGTAGACACAACGTTGTAACTTAAATGAGCTAAGGGGGCCAAGAGACCACGTAGAGAGGAGGTCCACGTAGAACACATGGAGGGGTTGTGCAGGCTAAGTTGAGCACGAGGCAAAGGGAGGCTACGTTGGAGGAGGTGGGCCTTAGGGTTTGAGAGAGGCCAACACTATATAGAGAGGATAGCCTTCTCATTTTGTATGATTCGATGTTTATGAATATTGAGCTGGTCACTTCAACTACTTGAGCACGCTAGCTGTTTAGCTTGTTTGCAGCACTGTTTAGTGCACCGAGTGCCTCCATTTGGAGATCTCACTCTTAGCCCCGGGAGACTTCGAGTGCTTGCTCAGGTGAGGCATTCCTATTAGTATTCTTGCAGAAGAATCATGTTGAAGCTTGGTTGTGGAGTAGTTCATCTAGTGACTGCGCAGTATTGAGAGAGGGGACGCAGCCCGTTACTGGGGAGCTCCGGATTGGGTTTCTTTTAGAGTTTTTGAGCTTGGATATTGAGTGAGGGGCCAAACCGTGCCTATTGGAGGATTTTTGCAGAGTTTGTGGTGGTATTTTGGTGGATTCCCTTCAATGTCAGCGCAGAGCCTTGGAGGATAGCGTGGATCCTCAAGGGGGTGATTTTCAGGGGTCAGCCATTCCAGAAATGCTCTCTGGGCTTTTTTGGGTTTGGTGAGTAGAGTCTGATTCCAGAGTTTCAGCTTATTTTGAGTAGGGGAGTAGCCCCATGTACTCATCTTGTTCCAGCAGTAGCATCTATACGACAGTTTTCTAGCAACTTGGATGCAGATTAGAGAACAGCCATTCCAGCAGCATTTCTGAGAGTATTTCTTAACTTTCCTTGTGCAAGTTTGGGTGCCATCACTTTGATCACCTATTGTACTCACTTATATTTCTCAGTATAATAAAATGGCTCAGCATTCTCTCTGCATTTCTTGAGTATATGTTACACGTTATATATATATATGATATTTTATGCTTGCACTAATATTATTTTTCTCCTCGAGCATTCCAATTTCTATACCACTTGGTGTGTTTTCCCCATACTCTTAGACAGAGTCTGGGAAGGGCCAGATAGCCTCCAGATCTCACCCTCTTTTCAGAGGTGAAATATCTGGTAAATTCCCTCCCAGTCCATCTCTGGTTGGATTTTTATTGTGTTTTAGAGATATCCCTGAGAAGGGATATTACAGTGGGAGGAGAAGGAGGGAAGGGATGACCTTCCAAAATGTACCTTTGGCATGGGAAATTTCAAGGAGGAGAGCAGCCACATGACAGACATTTCATTTTATGGATCATCAATGCTGTCATTGTTGGAGAGTTTAGATCCATATTGGAAATCCCAGCTATTGGTGGATTAATCCAAGGATCCTCACACATGCATGATACTTGATGACTAGCTACATGAAGAGGGTTATTCAGTCCAAGAGGGAGTCATCTATGATTATGGTAGAATATTCTTTTCTATAGCCTCCAAGCTCAAGGAGAATTTGCTACAAAGGGCCTATGAAGAGTTCTGTTTCAGCCACACATATTCCATGAGGATCTACAACATCATCATGAGGAGCTTTGATTGGGAAGGCTTTGGAGGAGAAATAAATCAGCATTTTCAAGAATTCATGAATCATGTGGAGTTGGGACAACAACATGACTCCATGAAAGAGTCAATTTAGCAATCTCTTCCTTCTCTTGAGAGAGGAGATAGATCTATGCACCACTCCATTTTTGTGAGGAGGATTGTTGGCAAAGAACATACTCATGTAGATCATGTTTTATTTTATGATTTTATGTATTATTTTACCATGTATATGTAGGCCATAACTCCAAGAATGAGTATTTTACCTTATAAACTTTATGGCCAACCATGGGCCACAAAAATTTCTAAACATGGCCACTCCCTTGGAGATCAAAGGGAGATTTTGTTTCATGATGGGTACATTCCTAAAGCACCAAATATATCTCACACTTTCATCCATAGTGAGATGACATGGGAAGAAAGTAAGTGGTGGGAAAATCACTTACCACATCTTAATCTAATGCAGTCAGGAGATGCACTGCACTGGTTCAGCATGTGGGACTATGACCCACCTCCATATGAAAAAAATTCTGTTTGTATGTATGTTTTTTTTGATCCCATACATTGATGATATACTTGTACTTTTTATAGGGATGTATGGTGGGAGGATGGAAGTTATGTATGTGCCCTATCAGATGGAAACTCTCCATGTACCTTATGATACATGTTTTCGGGAGAGCATTGGGAAAATCATGTTTGTTTCATTTGAACTTTTGTCTCCTTATGGGATGGACTATTTTCATATCATGATAACTTTGGAGGAAAAAATCATGGAGGGATGGATTGGTGAACACTTAGCTTATGGAGGAAGCTTATCACACGTTGGTGTCACCAATGGAGGAGGAGAAGAGTCGCAGCACTCAGCTTATCAGTTGCTTGAGGACAAGCAACATTTGGGAGGGGAGGGCTGTAATATTCCCAATTAGTCCTAAGCTAATTGGAATATTCATTTTTGTTTTATTTCTTTGTTTGAATAATAAAATAGCAAAGGATTTTCATAATACTCCTTAATAAAGAATAAATCAATGCCAAATGTGAAAAAGGCTAAATCTTGGTTGTTAAAACAAGCACCTTTAGGTGTGAAAGGGGCTGGATATTATGACTTGGCCAACATTGACCAAATCTACAGCGTTTTCATGGAGGAGTGGCCACCAATGAGGCACAATTCAGTTTTAGATGGAGATGGATTGTGTGAAAGAAGTGATCTCATTGGAAGTGGTTTAAGGTTTGCAAGCTCTTAACTTATAAAAGGAAGAGGATGACAACATTCGAAGGTTTTTGATGATATTTTATTTCTGAATATATTGTCTTTTTATACATATAACTTTCTTTGGTTGTTTAGCTTAGATTTCAAATGTTGTTTAGCATTGGGTGTTCCTATGTAATGTTCCCAACAGGAATTTCTACAACAATGAGACTACCCTGAGCTATTATAGAGTTGGAGATGTAGAAATATGACTAATAACTAATTTCAAATCACTTAAAATTCAATAAAATATGCAACAAAAACTTTATACATCGTTTTATAGACCAAAATGTGGGGAAAAGTGATGATTTAGGCCCTAAAACGTATGCATTCAGAGATCTGTGTAAAAATAAGATGGGAAAGTGGTTGGATATGATAGCTATGGTTATGAGGGACTTCCATGTCAAATTTCAGCAAAAGAAAAGACATTTTTCTATGTTAAACAGTTCCTCCTTTCCTAACTAGGCTAGAAAACCCTGATTTCCCATGACCTGGAGTTTGCAGAAATAAAATGAAGCAAAAAAGCATAATTTTATGAAATGATTTAGCTAAAATAGGGTGTTAACATTGATAAATCATATCAGTGTCATAATTCATACATTCTAGAGAAGAAAGAATGAGATAATACAGGAGAAATCCTCATAAATGAGGTGCTACAACAATGACAAAAGACTGGATAACCATGAAAACGTTATTTTTAGGGCTGAAGCAGTAGTTTATTAATTCTTCAGATATATATCATATATTTACATAAAAATTTAGATCCAATATAGATCCATGTACAAGAAAGGCTAATCTATACATCCCCCATGGGGTTTTGCTCAAAACATGAAACACTGGAAGTAGATTTGAGATATAAGAATGTAGATCTGCAGAATGATTCAAAAATTTCTGAATAATACAATGTTACATCATATCATATCTGCAAAAAACATGGATTTTATGGCCAATTCATGGATCACCACAGTGAAAGGAAGAATCCCAACACCGGAGATCTCTCCTCCAAAAAGCAAGCAAAACACCCTGCAGCTGTAGATCTGCAAATAACGCTATCCAGGGAGAGGAAAAATGTTGTAGTTTCTGAAAATGGTTTTTCTTGATGCAAAATTGTATATTTTAAGCACAAATGGCTAATGAAATCTTCCAGGAGGTTAAAAGACACACTCACTGAGAAGAGCCACTGCTATCATCTAGATCTAAGAAAATCTAGTATTCCACTTGCTGCAACTCACAAGACAGCTCAACCCTCAACAAGAGCAGCACTGTAAATGCAAGGTGAAGCTTGGACCAAGCGTGATAGTGGAAAAGTTAGAACAATTATCCTCTAAGAGCTACTCAAGGAAGGAGGTGGGATTCCTGAACAGGAATGCCCAACAAAGGATGTCTTGTAGACAATTCCTTGTGAAATGATAATCTTAAAAAACCATTTCCTTGCTGCCCTCCTCTTCCTTTTATAAGATAGGAGTCTTGTGAAACCCTAAACCACCTTGAGTCACTTAACCCTTTTCACATTAGACCCTCCTTCTAGAACTACGTTTTCCCTCAAATAGGTTCAATGCATCTAGATTGTGCTGTTTGACTTGGTCAAAGATGGCCCACTCTTGTGATTTAGACCCATTCACACCTGCAGGAGTTTATTTAAATATCCTAGATATGTCTCTGTTCACATAGGCATTTATTTACTCTTAGTTTTCAAGCTTTTTACATGTCCTCCTCCACAATTTATTCATCAATCATGAAATGAAAAATAAACAAGGAAAAATTAATGTTCCTATTAGCTGAAGCTAATTTAGGAACATTAAATTCTCCCCCTCCCAAATGTTGCTTTTCCTCAAGAAACTGCAAGCGTGCTGCAAAACTTCCCCTTCTTCTCTTGTGGCCTCCTCATCCAATAGTCTCCACCATTTCTCTGAATTTCCTGCAATAGTTCTGTCTTCCAATGATCCTTCCTCGATATGCAATTTGGCCTTTGGTGAATAAACCCGAGGGCTGTCATCATGAATAAATGGAAGGTTGTTGTGGAAACCTTCTTGCTGATCCATGACCTCCTCAAGATAGAAGCGATGACAATCATGGGGATTTTCATGATCCATGAAAGACTCCCATCTCCATGCTATCATCCAAATGTAGTGGATCACCTCCAAGCTTGGCAATCCATAGAAGAAATCCTCCCCAATACATATGAGAGGCATATTACCAACAAACATATGGCTTACTCTACAAAGGGACAAGTGATCTATCATAGTGGCCATACAATATCTGATGCTCCCCTTAAATCATGCAATGCAAAAAGAATGGGAAACTCCTTTCCCTAAGGGCACATTCAGCAAGGGTGCCTCTCCTCCAACTATGCCTCAAAAATAGATAAGGACATCTTCAGCTTGTGGGATCATAATTAAAATCATGCTAGTTTCCATGTATGATAGATGATAAGGAAGATGTTACCTCATGTGCAACCAACACAGTTTTATCCTCAACTGCCATAGAATAGGATGTGACAAGTGCCTTCCCCAACATTTGTTTGTTGCCTCATGTCTTTGGAATGCTTGGAGAATGTACATCATGGTTGGTGTAAAAGAATCACACCATGAGGAATATAATAGCTTCCCAAGGTTCTCCAAGGAATGTCTTGCATCAATATAGCTCATGGCCTTGAGTAGCCTATGAAACCCATCATAAATAGTGCCCCTTTTTGGAGCTATGTTCTGCAAATGAGTGTCAGAAAAATATAAGAATATAGGAGATACATGATAATGCTCAAAAGGAAAAGCCTCTCTATATACTTGTTTTACATTAGTGGGGTAACTCATGGATGAGTTCCCTCTCACACTCAATGGGTAAGGAGATGTGAATGATGGCTCTTCCCAAGAGCTATGCTCCTCCTCCTCTACTAGGTAGTCCATGCACATTTTCATATGAGAGTGCACCTCTTCTTTGAAACCTTCCCATATGAAACCACCCAAGAGTGTATGATATGCTCTAATGAAGCCAGTGGGTTTGGAAAGCAGGATCTCATAGATGGCATCTAGTAGTTTCTCCTTGAGCTTGGAGTCACTAACCAAAAGAATAATATTATAGAAATAGATGACTCCATCAACCACCTTGAACCTTTCATCCTTTACTTCCCCATCAAGAACCCCCCATGTGAAAAGGTCCTTGGAGTATTCCATCATGAGTTGGGAATCCCAATAAGGATCCAAGCTCTCCAAGAATGATAGCACTGTAGAGGTCTGAAATGTTTCCCCTGTCATATAATGGAAATCAACTTCCCCTTGGAAAGTTCTTGTTTTCCAAAACCTCCTCCTTTTGGCCCATGTATACAAGAGGGTTAGAATCCCCTTGCTATCTTCATAAATATTCTTTGTGAATGAAGAGATCATGGGCTGACCCAAGGATATGGAGTTTCCATGTGCCTTCATGCTCATGCCATCATAGATCTCTGATTTCTCCTTTCCCAACGCAGATTTCTGAGAGGGAGTTAGCAATGCCCCTTTTAGGAAATTTCTCATCTCTCTCTTGAATTCCTGAGAGATTATCTGCATTGTTCTAGCTTCTCCCAAGGCTCCCTCCTTAGCCAAGTATGTATATGCTGCCCATAGTTGAGAAAACAGTTTATATTTCCTCCTATCAAGAGGTGTTCCTAGTAAAGCACCTGCTTGCAAAGAGGTGTCAAGGCATAGAGTAGAATGTGGATGTAGGTAGACAGATTTTCCCCTACCTTTAATGCATAGGACCTCTTGCCTTCTTTGTGTTTCCAAGCTCTGAAGTAGAGAAGGGTTTATGTTCTCCACCTTTTGATGCCCTTCCTCCTCTTTTCTTCCTTCTATCTCCAATATCTCATCATTTGACAATGATGGTACATGCTGCTCATGTGTCATACCAAGAGCTCTATGTGTGAGACCTTGTGGAATTCCTTGCAAGGGTGCAAGAGTTTCTTCTCTTGGAGAAAGTGCTCCAACTTAATCTTCATAAGGTGCTTGAGGTGCCTTTGTTATGACTGCGTTATCATCTCCTGTCTTCTCCTCCTCTTCAATAACTAAAATTGTCCCATCATCAATGAGAGACCTTAGATCTTGGTCATCTACTGAAGGAGAAACCTTCATGCTTTCCTCTTGAGAATAGGACCCTTCACTCAATGGAGATCTTGCCCTTGGAAACACATAAAACAAACTTACACCTTCTCCCATGGTCTTTAGAAATGGATTTGGATTTATAGACCCTTCCAACTGATGCAAAATATTTGACTGATATGGTTTGATAGTGTCAACAAAACATGTTACACATGGGGCTTCATCAAACTTCTCTGTCAATATTGTAATAAACCTTGCATAAGTAGGTGTATTTGCATTCTTCAAGGAAAAGGACTCAAACAACCACCAAGAATATGCTTTACCTTAAAATTGTAGTTCTGCTACTTTGATGGCTTCAATTTCTGAGACTTGATGTTGTTGCACAAAGTTGTTTAGCTCCTCCACCTAGACCTTGACTGGACATCTAGGTGATCCATCAAATATATATAGATAGAATATACCCATATCATGTTGCTCCTTCTCCGTGCCTTTTCTATCCTTGATCTTGCAGAACCCTTGGAAGTTCAAGTTATCTTTGAACTCCTTGGATTGAACTTCATACTTCTCCAAATACTCTCTAAGAGTCTCCTTCTTAGGTACACCTCCTTTCTTCTTCTTCATGAAGAAATTACTGACAGAAATTTGAAGCTTTGGAGATATGGCTGAGTGCACATATCCATTAGATGATAATTCAGAATTTTCCTCATGTATAAATCTTATAGATTTGATTGGAAGATCTCTTGTTCTTGAAACTTCTTGGGAGTTTCATTGCTTCTTCTTTCGTCTTCTTGTACAACCTCCTTGGAGAGGTTCCTCTTAGATATGAAAAATTATGAGAGTAAAATCATGTTCTTCATCATTATAACCTTGCTCCTTTCTCTACAACATTTTTTCTTGAAGCCACAGGCTGAGCCAAAGATCTTGCTCTGATACCACTATAATGTTCCCAACAGGAATTTCTACAACAATGAGAATACCCCTGAGGTATTATAGAGTTGTATTTGTAGTAATATGACTGATAAGTGATTTCGAATCACTTAAATTTCAATAAAATATGCAGCCGAAACTTTATACAGTGTTTTATAGACCAAAATATGGGGAAAAGTGATGATTTAGGCCCTAAAACGTATGTATTTATATATATGCATAAAAATAATATGGAACAGTGGATGGATATGATAGATATGGTTATGAGGGACTCCCATGTCAAATTTCAGCAAAAAGAGAGGAGTTTTTCTATGTTAAATAGTTCCTCCTTTCCTAACTATGCTAGGAAACCCTGATTTCCTATGATCTGGAGTATGTAGAAATTTACTGAAGCACAAGAGCATAATTTTATAAATGTTTTAGCTGAAATAGTGTCTGAACATCGATAAATCATATCAGTGGCATAACTCATACATTTTACAGAATAAATAATGACATAATACAGGAGAAATCCTCAGAAATGAGGTGCTACAACCATGACAAAAGACTGCATAACCATGACAGCTTTATTTTTAGGAATGAAGCAGTAGTTTATTAATTCTTCAAATTTATATCATATATTTACATAAAAATTTAGATCCAATACAGATCGATGTTCAAGAAAGGCTGATCTATACATCCCCCATGGGGTTTTGCTCAAAACATGAAACACCGGAAGTAGATATGAGATCTAAGAATGCAAATCTATAGAATGATTCAGAAATTTCCGAATAATACAATGGTATAGAAGATAAGATCTAAAAAAAACATGGATTGGATGCCCAATCCATGGATCACCATAGTGAAAGGAATAATCCCAATACCGAAGATCTCTCCTCCAAAAAGCAAGCAAAACACCTTGCAGCTGTAGATCTGCAAATAACGCTATCCAGGGAGAGGAATAGTGTTGTAGCTTCTGAAAATGGTTTGGCCTAATGCCAAGGCGTATATCTGAAGCACAACCAGTTAATGAACTCTTCTAGGAGGTTAAAATACACACTTAATGAGAAGAGCCACTGCTATCATCTAGATCTAAGCAAATCTAGTCTTCCACTTGCTGCAACTCACAAGACAGCTTAACCCTCAACAAGAGCAGTGTTGTAAATGCAAGGTGAAGCTTGGCCCAAGCCTGATAATGGAAAAGTTAGAACAATTATCCTCCAAGAGCTGCTCAAGGAAGGAGGTGGGATTCCTGAACAGGAATTCCCAACAAGGGATGTTTTGCAGACAATTCCTTGTGAAATGATAATCTTCAACAGCCCTTTCCTTGCTGCCCTCCTCTTCCTTTTATAAGATAGGATTCTTGCGAAACCGTAAACCACCTTGAGTCACTTAACCCTTTTCACATTAGACCCTCTTTCTAGAACTGCACTGTCCCTCAAAGAGGTTCAATGCATCTAGACTGCGCTGTTTGACTTCGTCAAAGATAGCCCACTCTTGTGATTTAAACCCATTCACACCTACAAGAGTTTATTTAAATAGCCCATATATGTCTATGTTCACATAGGCATTTATTTGTTCTTAGTTTTTAGGAGTTTTACATGTTCTCCTCCACAGTTTATTCATCAATCATGAAATGAAAAATAAACAAGGAAAAATTAATGTTCCTATTAGTTGAAGCTAATTTAGGAACATTACATCCTAATTGGGAATTCCATCTCTTCCCATTGAGTAGTTCTTGGGAGAGTCTTGAATTGCATAATCCACTATCTAGTTGAAGGCCAAGCTTCTTCTTTCAACTACAATGCAGATCATGTTGAGGGTTTGGTTGTCTGTGCAAGCTACAACAAGTGGAGGTTAGATCTGTTCAGATCTAACCCATTCTAGTGCTTCTTTTCAGTGGAGGAGGCTTCTAATACATTGGGAGGAGAGTGTTGGACATCTTGGGCTTCATTTTCTGATCTTGGCATGTCGCCAACCACATTTTGACCCCTACATCACAGTTTTACTTCCAGATCTGCATTGTTTTTGTAGGTACATTTGCAGGGAGTTTTGGCACACCATCTAGAGAGTTGCTTTTCAAGTGTTGGGGATCTGCCCTCCACTTTGGAGATCCATTGGAGGAGATCATTCTCTTGTTCTTATCTGATTAGATCCAGTTCCATATCTGAATATTGTTGTAGATCTATAGACTTAAATCTCATATCTACAAGTTGTACATGGTGTAATGCTAAAAAACCCATGGGGATTTTGAAGAGGAGCCCATATAGTGTATGGATCTATTATAGATCTAACTTTTCATGCACTTATTTTCTCTAGATCTAAACTGTAATCTACAGCTATTTTCTGCCCAATAAAATAACGTTGTAAGGAAATTTCTTGTCTTAATACATGGTCCAACACCTCTTTTTGAAGATTTTTCTCTATTGGAGACTTGTATTTCCTGTTATGCATCTTATGGGAAATCTTTTACATCTATTTTGTTGCTGTATATACATTTGAAAGGTCTCCATATTGGCCTCGTGCTTTGTCTTAGATGATATGGTTTTTTTTCCTGCATATCTGCATTATATTGCCACACTCCCATTTTGGAATATTACAATGGTATCAAATCATCATCTTGGCACAACCTGTGCTTTCTAAGAAGCCAATATGTATTCTAAAGAATAAGAGCCTCTTACTGACAGAGAGAATATGTATCTAAAGAAAATACACAAGAAGTTTGATTACATAAATGACAATGAAGACAAGGGTAAAGCCCCTGTATCTAGAGGTAAAGAGGAAGAAAAGGGTTTTCCAAAGATCCCTCTTAAAGCCATGTAATATCTTGCTAGAGAAATCAAAGAGATGAGAATGGACAGAATAAAGGAATCTACTAAAGGATTTCATCTTCGAGAAGGCTTTGGAATGTCTCACCACTGGAATGATCAACCAGTGCATCAGCCACAAGCTTCCCAATGCTCTACCATGCCTACATTTTTGGTTGTGGGAAATGAAGGGTTTGAAGAGCATGAATCCCTTGAAGACTATTTTGAATAATATGAGTCTCAAAATCGGATATTCAAATATCACTTGAGTTTTCAGGAGTTTTTTCACCTCAAGGACAATCGAAGACCAATGCATCATCATAGAGGTGGTGGATTCATTCATAATCATGATCAAAACCACACTATGGGTAGATTCTTTTTACCCAATTTTGATGGATCATCTAAGTTTTCTGCCAAATCTTGGGTAGAAAAACTTGATATCTACTTTTAGTTCAACAATGTCCAAGAGATGGACACTATCAAGATTGCAACATTTCACCTTGGAGGTGAAGCACATGTGTTTGGTCAATTTAGTGTGTCCTAAATTGCTGCATTTAATTTGTCAATCCGGGAATCGTAAGCTGATGAAGTGCGGCGCACTATATGTGCAAGATAACCTATTTCTTAACTTTTGTCGTTTTTGGTCTTTCTAAGGTGAAATGAGTCTATAGAAAAGTGTCGTAATACCGGCACTTAAACTAGTGTCGCAATTACGACGTTTAAAGGAAGACGTCGCAATTGCGACACCATGGCCCAAAGCGTCGCTATTGAGACGACTCTAAACGTCGCAACTGCGACACAATGTCTAGGTGTCGCCATTGCGACGTTTGGAGGCACCGTCCTAATAGCAACGCCTTTTCCGCCGTCGGTATAGCGACAGTTATTTTCGCGCTAGATAAAAATACCAAACTTATATGGGCCCTACATAAAAATTCGAAACTTATATGCGCGCTACATAAAAATGTTTCGTATTTGTCGCAATAACTACGTTTGATATCACGCGCGCATTCGCTCTCTGCTCTTGCAGAACAGCATTTGCCCTCAGCATTCGCGCTCAGCTCTTGCAGAACAGCATTTGCCCTCAGCATTCGCCCTCAGCGTTCGCCCTCAGCTCTTGCAGAACAGCATTCGCCCTCGGCTCTTGCAAAATGGTAAGTTCTTACTGCAGGCCCTTCCTCCTATAGTAGGGTTGACTCTATTTGGGTTTTTTTGGTCAATTCCATTAGATTGTGTTAGGCTGTAGGGTTCTCTCTAGATGTCAAGAATCAAGATTCAATACCCTCTATTATCTTCATCACCCAATACAAGATTTAATTTTTTCCCAAAGAAACGCTTATTAATTTGGCGGCCATTATTTCTCCCTGCTTTAAAAACCCTACATTTAAATGAAAACAAGCATTTCATTTCAACTACAAAAATCTATTAGTGTTCAAATGTACATGTGTGCTACATTAACGTCTGATGTCACGCGCGCATTCGCCCTCCGCTCTTGCAGAACACCATTCGCCCTCAGCATTCGCCC
Organism: Pinus albicaulis; assembly: GCA_034641835.2. Taxonomy (NCBI): domain Eukaryota; kingdom Viridiplantae; phylum Streptophyta; class Pinopsida; order Pinales; family Pinaceae; genus Pinus; species Pinus albicaulis. The sequence goes on from CM076572.1 coordinate 237,874,504, forward strand.
TCAGCTCTTGCAGAACAGCATTCGCCTTCAGCATTCGCCCTGAGCTCTTGCAGAACAGCATTCGCCCTCAGCATTCGCCCTGAGCTCTTGCAGAACAGCATTCACCCTGGATTCCCCCTCAGCTCTTTGAACGACGTCGCCACCGTCGCCCTCGGCTCTTGCGGAAACGACCTTGCCCTCGACGTCGCCCTCGGCGTTCGCCCTCGGCTCTTGCGGAGCAACATTCGCCCTCGGCGTTCGCCTCGGCTCTTGCGAGAACAGCATTAGCCCTCGGCTCTTGCAAAATGGTAAGTTCTTCTTGCGGGCCCTTCCTCTATGGTAGGGTTGACTCTATTTGGGTTTTTGGTCAATTCCATTGGATTGTGTTAGGCTGTAGGGTTCTCTCTAGATGTCAAGATTCAAGATTCAATACCCTCTATTATCTTCATCACCCAATACAAGATTTAAATTTTCCCAAAGAAATGCTTATTAATTTGGCAGCCATTATTTCTCCCTGCTTTAAAAACCCTAAATTTAAATGAAAACAAGCATTGCATTTCAACTACAAAATTCTATTAGTGTTCAAATGGACATGTGTGCATCACTTGTGTAGGGTATTCCTTTTCCACTTTCACATTATCCAAGAATGTGTGCAGTATAGTTCATATTTTTGTGATTGGAATTGCCTTGAAAAAGGAAAGGTAAATTATTTCCCATGGAAAAATAAGGTTTTCCATTTTTATAGGTTGTTTGGACTTCGTGGAAAAATTTATGGTATGCCTTTCATATTATGTAGTTTAAATTTGAATTAACGATTATTCTATGAAAATATAATTACCTATGTGATGTCCTTCATCACTAATTAAAATTATAGGCTTTCAATTTCCTAGACTCTAACTCAATACGATGCTAAATTCTAGGTTCTCATTGGTGGATCACTCTTCCATTGATTTCCTTTCCCTCTTGGATCTTGTCATACTTTAAAAGTCATCAATGATACATATATTATTTCGGGTATCCCAAAAGGCTTTATAGTAAAACATATTGTGAAGTTTTTTGACACTTGAGGATTCTTTTTAGAGCGCAACGTGGTCTATGCTATCGAGTTATATATCAAGCAACTTGTCATATATAAACTATGAGGTAGGTTCAACCGAGTTTGAACTTGTTGGGACATAGCATATGAAGTTGTGTGATGAGTCCATATCACGGAGTCTATTATGGTGAAAAAAGTAGAAGACATGTAATGATAGTTATTATGTTAACATTACTAGAAACATTTTCGAAATTATCCATGCTATCAAGATGTCAAGATTCTAGGCATTAGGTGTCAATACTCGTAGCTAATAGATAATAATAATATTATTAAAAAATCACAACTTTATTCTTGAAATATGATTGTTACACATTGGTAACCTAGTTCATGAGTTACTATCACCCAAAGACTACAAAACAAACTTAAAATATAAATTAAACCAACATGAGAATCCAACTAAGGGTTTCTCGACAAAATCATGCCTTAACCTAGCATTTTGAAACCCAAATTTGAATCCATCATAAGTAATACAATGCAAACTCACCAATGCATGTTATGAATATATAGATCTTTTTTAAATGGAACCATTAGTCAAGCCCACGAGTCCTTTTTATGTGAAAAATTTCGGCTCTATTTGAGCTCTTTTTTGCTCCACCACCTCCATAAACAGTGTTACACGGGTCTCGCCCCCCCACCTGGGGATGCGATTCACACCCCCTCGCGCTCTCACAGGGGTCTTGGGGACTTCTGAGGGATGTTTCCCTCCCACGCCCCCTCACGTCCCCTCACCGCCCCTTTTAGTTTATTGTTTCGTGTTAAAATTTGATGTGCCACTTAGCATATTTGAGAATCCAAGTGATTCTGATTCAGATGGTGACATGGTTGATCTTGATATATTCGTGCAGAAGTTGGATGCAGAGACTAGTGGGGCATTAACTTGAGCATTTATGCTCATTTATCAATATGATGATATCATTTGATATTCATATGTTATGTTTTATGTTTTATGTTTCAGACATAACTTATTTGCGTTTAAGTTTTATGTTTCAGACTTGAGTTGTAAACTTCAGTTTAAACTCTATTTTGAATCTTGATATAATATGTCATATGATATCTTAAACTTTATTTTCATTGTATATTGTTAGTAGTTACATTAATGATTATATAGTTACAAACTTACAAACTTACATGCATGATTGTATGATGTATGTTTTAATTTTTAACTTTTAAATTTGTTTCAATTATATGATTCATCATTCATCGATTTGTAATTTTATCATTTATGATTTATCTTTCATGATGCAAGTGTATGATGACTGTATATACATTCCTTGCAAAAATATAGTTACATTTTAAATATTAAATTTTATAATTTTATGACCCCGACGTCCCCCCACGTTTCCTGAAAATTGGTAGGGAGCTTTTGCATAGGCCGCTCCCGCGCTCCCTCGTCCCCTCGCTCCCACCTCCGGGGGACTTGGTGGAACATTGCCATAAACATATGCAAACATATATCATGATCTTGGAATTCCATTACATATGTATGTGCCAATGTTCCATAATCTTGCCCCATCATCAATTTAAGAAATTTCCATTGACTATCAAATTATGGAGGGGGCGAACTTTTTGCTGCAACATTTGGCTCAAAATCAGGGACCATCTTCGTATGAGGTGAATGAGAACTATAGATATTTGAAGAAGTAGATTAGTGCCTTTTCCTCTAGCCATGGAGTCATATACATTCATCCATCACAAAAATTTGTCTTTGTTCATTCTCACCTTGAAAGTTGCAAAAATTCATGCCCTAATTGAAACGACACTAAATTTGAAAGATATAATAAAAATGCAAGCTAGAAGTGACCTATTAATACAAAGGGAAAACCTTCCTACCTACCCTAACTGAGATAAATTTTGATTGAATAGGAAACATGATATTTCCAATGGAGTTGATCCAACAACTTGTTAAATGTATGGGACTAAATCATGCATTTGATTTCCAAGGAAACATGCGCATGAAGAGAAAAAGTGCAGAATTAATGGAAAATCCATACATGCCACTTATAAAAACTACACCGAAAGGTCAAAAAATACTTAAGAACTTAACTTAATTTGAATCCAAAAATGACAAAACCGGATTAGTGAAAACACGAGAGTGGTGTGGGTGAACAACATAAATAAAAAGTGAAGATACCTTTCCCCAAGATGCCTTTGTCACCGTTGTATGAAAACATGTTTTCCTTTCCCTTTATACATGCAAGTGAATGCATTATAGGTATGGTGTTTTCCCGGAATAGGAGAAGCCTACTTAAATATATCATTTGTGGATTGAATGTTTGGGTGCCTTAATGTGCAATGACATGTTTCCAGGACTGAATTCAATGCAAGACATATTTGAAACTCTAACTCTGTCTTTCGGTGTCTTATTAGAAATTATTTCAGTTTTCATTTTGTGTTTTCAAGTTAGATATTGTTTTCAATTTTTTACATTTATAATTTTATTGCAATGTGGCAGACTGATCAGGGCAGTACAGGAACAACCCCGAGACGGGATGATCGCGGAAAGAGGCCAGCGGAAGAACATGTAAAGTGCCGGCATTGCTCTATCTTTAGGTATTTTAGTTATTTACATAATTGAAATAATATTAATTTTGTTCAAATATGCAGACACCTAGCCATGGTACGCCTGATGATTCCCTCTTTGAGGAAGAGCTTTTTTCATCCCTATCTCCAGTGTTGTTGTTTTAAAAAAAAGGCACGAGATGCAACGTCGGAATTTAATGCTTTGATAGATGCGCCTCAAACACCTGAAACAGAAGAGAGGATACAACATCTTATGAGGCAGCTAAATAGATATCAGGTAATAATAAAAAGTCAAAAGGATATTTTTTTTGTTCTGCATGAGATGAATTGTGATAGTTTGATTTTTAATTTTTACATTGACTAAACTAACAAAAAGTTCTTTTGTATGTAGCGTCTTATGGCATTTGCTGAACCCGGTGTTGGTGGTAGTGGGACACAAGGGCAAGAGATTGCCCAACAACCCTCTCGTACACCTTCTACTCCTTTAGGTGCTAGCCAAGAAACACACCCTGCCCAAGCTGACACCCAGCCAACTGCTGAACGTGTTGGCAATGATGAGGCAGATATGGCCGGCTACATTATTGCGTTTCCTGGAGCTACACGTGTCAGCTCCACAGGGACCATTAATGGCACGTTGTTGGTGAACGATGAGGGTGTCCCTATAAAGCATGTACAACTCCCAGGTAAATTTTAATATTTTAACTATTTCATGTACTTTATCTAAAACATATTTATCATGATTTTTATTTTTAAATTAATGATAATATCTTCTTTTTCTTTTGGTTTTATTATGTGTAGGAAACAATGAGTTCTACGGGATTCTGGAGAGCCATGCGTTGGTAATTTTTGGCCCAACCATACGTACAGGGTGGAATTCCCAGAATTCCAACCTGAAAAAAGAACTTCTAGATTAGCTAGAAGCCCTTTTTTGGGTTGGCACATTTGACAGAAAAGCGGTGGCTCAGGTAGCCGGAAAATATTTGAAATATACCAGGGACACCTATAGGACGCAATTGCAATTTAACCCTAGATATGAGCGTCCTCTCGCAGTTTCAGAGAGTGAGTGGAGAGCACTCATCCATGACGAAAAAGAGAAAAGGGAAAAGAAAGAAGGAAAAATTCCAACTGGACCCGCAAGGTAAATTACAACTTTAATTCAATAGCTTTAATTTTCTTTATGTCTAAAATAAAAGTGTGCTACGTCATATCTGACTTCAATCTTTTGATGCTAGGTTGCCCGACACCTCAAAGGCAACCAAAGCTAGGATAGAGAAAAAGGGCCATCACAAGCTCGGCCAGGGTGGCTACTTGAAATTAGCTGCAAGAATTGTAATTAAGTAGCTAAACATCTTATAATTAATTGTATCGCCTTCCAACGTTTTTGTAATCCTATCGGATATGATTAAAAATACACAATCATATATAATGTAGGGTGATGACTTTGGAACAATAACTACAGAGGAAGATAAAAATACTGCTTTCCGTTTTGGCTATCAAGCTGTAGTTGAACGTCGCAGAAGCTTGGGGCAGGTCCCAAGATCTACAATGCCTGATAAGGTAAAACATTAACCTTTCAATATTTTTGTTTTCGTCCATAAATTTAATGTCTAACAACTTTGTTTAAATCAGGGGAGCAACACTACCGACGAGGTAAATAACCCAGTTTTAGAGCCAGATGTAGATGATCCTCTCGTGCAACCTGATCATTGTAGTGGGGACCAGGCCGACAATGCTGCTATCAGTGAGGGCCGTGACAGTAATTAATTTCCACTTATATTTTTTTCTAATTATACCTTGATGGTTGTCCTTATAACGTTTTTTGTTTAAATGACAGAGAATGTTTCCCTTGAGGATCTTACCACCAGAGAGGAAGACAGGGCAACAGTCCCAACGGCGACAACTGGTGCACCAGGTAAATAATCTCATTGAAATTTTTTTTATTAATATTACCGAACTAGTTCAATGATATTTAAAAACTGATAATTAAAATTTAATTATTATCTGTTTTTGGAGGCGATGCCCCGTCACTGGATGAGACCAGACATCGTGACAATGCAACTAGGTCAGCGGCGACAGCTGGTGCACCAGGTAAATAATCTCATTGCAATTTTTTTTATTAATATTACCGAACTAGTTCAATGATATTTAAAAACTGACAATTAAAATTTAATATTATCTGTTTTTGTAGGCGATGCCCCGTCACTGGATGAGCCCGGACATCGTGAATACGCAACTAGGTCAGCAGTGCGGGTTGAAAGGCACGAAACAGGAGCAGAGCACGATGATATTGATGATGTAATTAGGAGCTTTAAAAATAGGAAGAAAAAAAAGAAAATTTGACAATGTAAAATATTGTATTATTATAAGACAAATGTTACCATACTTGGAACGTTTTTTGCGTTATATAAAAAACTCATTTATCATACTATTTTTTATGTCAAGCATTAATTGCAATGTTTCCTTGCGTACTTTTTGTTGAATTGTTTTTTTATTAGTTATTGAATATTTTTTTTTATGCTCATGAAAGTAAAAAATGAAATATAGATTGGGTATTGGGGAATTGAGAGTGAGGTGAGGGGGGGGAGAGGGGCCATAAGAGCTTCCACCTTCACGTGGTTGGCCCTGTTTAGTAGAGAATAATTTATTGGAGCGATTTAATCTTGGAGCAAACCTCCCTCGATCCAGCGTAGCAACAAAAAAGTCACTATTGACTTAGTTGCTACTCTTTCAGATTGTGGGAGGCTTGTTCCAAGTTCATGCGACTCCAATAAATTGTTCTTGAAATGAAGAGGAGCTTATTCAGGTATGTTTTGACATTTTCAACATATGTTCTAACATTATCTTAAGAATGCATCTTAGAGTAAAAAATACTACATCAATTACTTGTATTTATTGTATAGATAATGATGGATTTTGATTGACTTGGCAGTGCAGGTACAAATCCTCTTGCATCATGAGCAATACAACTTGTCAACCAGGGTCATGTCCAGGATATTTTTGCTTGTGCGCTTGACCGGGTTCGTAATGTCACATTTTGTAAGTTCCTTTACAGTTCATAATTCAATATTAAGCTTGTTCATGATTATTATCTAGGTTTTTTGTATGTGTTTTTTCATCTATTTGATTGTAAGCAACTCTGCATGTTTCCTGTTGTTCACTATGATTTCTCCCATTACCACTCCCGGGATGGATCCGACTTTATTGTTACATAGGTTACTTTATTGTTACTATGATTTCTCCATTTACGATTTCATAGGTTACATCATGTAAAGTTGTCAATCTCGGGTTGGTGATGAGCTTTAGTTCTCCAGATTTGGGGCTTTTCTGATATTTTCTCCCTCATGTCATTCCTGCATCACCTCGTTGTTTGAGCATGCCAATTTTCTACCACTTGTACCAATTGGCACATGTCAATCTCTGAGTGGTGCCACATTTCACCTATTTTCGGTGAGAGTTTAGGGTTTCTCTAACATAGCTTCAGAAATCCGATTCAGTGCCTGCTTGAATATTGTCACATAATACTTATGGTTTGGATTGATGAGCATGTTCTGAATGGTTGGTTGATTCATAAGAACCACCCATAAATCTCCCTTCCTCTAACACAAAGAAAATAAAAATTTCTTTGACAGGAGACAGAGTTTCAATACTTTGAAAACAAACTTCTATTCCCTTCAATAACTCAAAAAAAAACTATTACACTACTTCCTCACTGAGAGGGATTACAAAATTATGACTGCTACAAAACGCAGTGCATAAAACAAACTCACTGTCTATTCAAAACAAACATACTCTGTCTCTAAAACACTCTGCTGTGTTTTTCCCTTTCGCACCTGTGCATACACACATAAAAAGTTACACTCAGTTTTTCACTTTTTACATACTGCTATGTAATAAAAAATTTACGTACTGTCTATAAAAAAAACTACCAAGCTTTTTCGACCTTTTTATTTTTATATGCCGGAACATATAAAACATATTATAATAAACCCTCTTTTAAAAAAAATAAAATTAAAACTAAATTCTATGGCCCACCTTTCATTTCGCATATGATATATATATATAACATATGTTTAAAACATATGTATATATTAAACTATCAAAACATTAAAGAACCCTTTCCGTCGGACTTCAAAAGTCTGAATAGATTGATTTTCAAACCAAATTCGCGTTCCAAAATGGGATGCTGACGTCTGCCTAATTTTAACTCGAATTCTCAATCCAATGTGCCCTATAAAAAATTTGGGTCCGGTTTTCAGGTTTTCAGATTCCCTTCAATTTCATGCGATCCAATATTAATGCTCCACGTGTCCTCCTTTTGAATTTACAAAACTGTCGGGTAAATTTCTGTTTGTTTAATTTCTGGTTGGTGAATTGCGTTAATGTTGGCTTTTGTGTTTAAATACAATCCTGTACAGAAATATGGTTGTGGCCGTCTACAAAAAAAACTTGCAGGAATTTTAAATGCTGAATTAAATTTCTGGATGGCATGCAAGCAACCTCCAAAAAAAAATGTTGCTGCTGCATCCGTCCTTCTGCTGCAGCAGTTGAAGTTAAAATTCAACAGCACGGGGTTTAATAAGTGAGGGTGTAAAGGTAACTTTTTGTCGATAGTACTGGATTAAGATCATCTATTCATTTTTGTAGGGTCTTATGGTGTTTGGTTTTTTATTTTTGGGTTGGGCTTATTGAGTCTAAGATAGTTTTTGAGTGAAAAAATTGCTATCAGGTATTAAAAAATTTTGGTTCTTTTGTCAAAATTTATGAGCTTGTTAGGAAATACAAAGCTGACAATGGTTGTATCTTAAATTTGTGGAAAATAATTTGAAATGAAACCTTTTTGTTTAGGTTGTTGCAACAGGTGCAAACCCTGTTCAAATTACTAGGGGCATTGACAAGACGATAAAGGCCCTTGTTTCGGAACTCAAAATTTTGTCAAAGGAGGTAAACGCTTGCCTTTTGAGTAGGCTGGTTTTCCTTTTTGCTGATGGTTTGGTGTATCTAATTGAATTAGTTGCCTAAGGTATTTTTGGTTGCAAACTCCTTTTCATTTTTCATACGGTATTGGCCTTGTGGAATACATTTGATTGTGTGGTCTTGTTAGATCTACAACATTTGTAGTTGTTTAGTCTTATGGCCGAGGTGCACTTTTATTATGGAAATAGTTGATCCAATATTGTCATTTAATCCTTACTGCAGGGTAGCATGTTGAGAAGTTTTTTGTGAAACATTTGGTATTCAAAATGACACTTGATCCTATACAGCATCATGCACTTGACTTCAAAATTTATATTCAAAGTGTGCCCGACAATTCTTGCAAAATTTCAAATATTTAGGTTGTTTTAAACCATTATCTTTTTCATGTATTGGATGCTGAAAATGTGAAAAAGACTTTGGTATGAAACCAACTGGTGAATAATTTCCAGCAAAAAAACCACTTCCAAGACATGATTTAGAAGTAGAAAATATGTACTTATGAAGCATAGAAAGATATCCTTGATGCATTGTCAATGTTTGGCTAGGGTTATTTTTGGAGAAAATAACTCCTTATTCCTATAATAGTGATCTTCAATACAAGTAAATGCCAGAGAAGAGAGATCATCGTGTGACGCAACAAAACTGAAATTGGACCCCCAAGGAGAGCTGGTGTGTCTACAATCGCTCTGTCGGCATTTTCCCTTGGTGTACCCCGTTCTTTTCCTCCAGCCTGAGTCTTAATTGACTTCTTCTTTCTTCGGGTTTATTTATCAAATTCGTAGAATTTGATAAATAAATACTATCCACAATGGTTGGACTTTAATTTATATTCACGACTTTATATTATCTCCAAGCCTTATAACCAATGTTTAACTTTCAACACTTTGTATTTATACTCCACGTTTCTTTTTAAATAAATAACTTGTAATGAACTTTCGGCTCTATATTTCACCACCAAGCCTTACAACAATCACTCTCTAGACTTATGCTAATTATCCGCCAATAGTTTAATTAAACAATTTCATTATACTCCGGCCCCACCTATATATATCAATAACCAATCAAACACTCGTATCGTACCTGGATATCCTCCGCACACCTTAGTTAACCTCCGGGCAAGTTCAACATGCGACCACCGTCCGATGGCCCTTCTCCAAATCAACGACTCTAGGCAATTTCACTCGGCTTCCAACGTCGAGCTTTAACGTGCGATGGCGCGGGTTAAACGGTGGTTTTCCAGGGGTCACTTTGCCACGTGTCGCATTCCCTATGGAATCGCTCGCGAATAGGAAATACCGCCTACTCCGCAAAAGCGGTGCGATATGGGCAACCCGCTTTTGTGATTCCGCTAGTGGTTTTGGTAGAGGGCTTGACCACGGGTGCATGTCTGGTTCCGCTATCCTTTTGTTTGTTAACTCATGTCCAATCCTCGGGTCAGGTTCCGAAAGCACAACAATTTTGTCTCTTTATTAAGTGGGATTTTAATATGTGTATTATCAAAGAAAACCAACACAAATTTTATAAGAAAATTGTTCTTAAGTCGAGCCCGCCGGACTTCAAACGGCGATAAACCATAATTCAAACCAAATTCGCGTTCCAAAATAGCCTGTTGACGTCGGCCAATTTTGTGACGCGAATTTCTTATCAAATTCGCCCTAATATTTTACGGGTCCGGATTTCCACTACGCGAGCGGCCCAAACAAATATCCGCTCCAATCAATTTTTGCCACGTGTCCTCAATAAAAACTTGCCCTGCTCCCGGCTGCGGGTGCATTCGATGGCGTTCAAGGTGATGGGACATGGATATGGCGATTTCATATCATTCGCATTAACATTTAACGCTGTTCAATTAAGTTTTCACATCAAATCTACATTAATTAATTTTTAAAACAGTTCAAGATCGGACCTCCACTCCTCTGAGCGATTCCGCACGCTCCAATTTGATCCGGCCTTCGGCTCTCATTATTAATGATCAGAGATTCATTATGACGGACGTCCTTTGATTGCATTGCAGACGGGTCGACATAAAAAATGGCGTTTAGCCATGGTTTTTCAGACAAGCCGGTTGCTGGATTACACTGTCTGGTAACTGTGACTATAAGGAGAAGTGGCCAGCGGAACTTCTGCCTAGACTTTGCTGCATATTTCCATTTCTCTCGGTTCTGTCTCTGTCTGTCTTCCTCTATTAATTGGAATTCTGCTTCTTCGTCTCTTGTGCCCACTGCGCCTGAGATTGCACCCATGCCTCGCGTGCGTCATAGGATGCGTTGCCGCAGGGGGAGCACTAGAGGTCAATCCCGGCGCGCTCCCTCCAGCACCTCAACAGAGATGACTTCCGGCCAGTCCAGTGATTATTACTTGGGTCGATATCCAAATACTAGGAGTGGGCGGGGTCGGCTTGTAGCATCTGGCCACCGTATGGATTCCCCTGCTCCTGGCTTCCCCACCGCTAGTTCACCTTCTCCCACGACGCGCACTGCGCAATTTTCCTTTGATTGCACTCTCAACCGCCCGCGAATCACAGCTGTAGTCATTGTGGTCTTCCGCGAGGAGGCCCAAACAGAGGAAGAATGCACCCGTCCGGCGGGTCTGAGCTCGGAAAAAGCCGGCCAGCATTCGGGCCTTCAGGAGGGGAGCCGTGGCATGCATGTGGAGGTAGCACCTAGCGATCCTGGACCTTTCGAAGGATGGTGCCGAATCGTGGAGGAACCAGCGGAGGATTAGTTTGGTTGATTTGTTTTTCTTGCTTAGCAGGCCCAGTTAATTGGGCTGCTTTTAGTTTATTTTACTGTGCTGGACCTTTAAGTAATATTTTTGAATTATGTAAATTAAACGTTCAAGACTGGTTTCCCCGTATGAGGGCAGTCTTCTTAATTTTTTGATTTTTTGATGACAAATTTGCCATGAGTATGGCCAGGCAATGTTTTTGACTTCGGTGTAATTTTATTCGCAATGTTAATAGATTAACTTTACTTTGAATTCTCACATGATTAGCGTTTTCTTGATCTGTTCAAGGATTTTGGGTACTTTAATTTGTATTTGGAACAATGGACGTCGGTACTCTATCTGTTGCTTTACTGTTCTACATACTACTATTTCACTTTCTTATAGATGCCTCGGGAATATTTGAATGCTTTCTCAGATTGTCGATAATCTTCATGTGGACCGTTACTGGATTTTATATCATGTCCCTGTATGTGACATGGGGTATTTTTCTATCATTTTATGGGGTGGGACTTCCACTTTTCTGGATGGATATTTGGGTTCCAATCTTCAGATGTGAAAATGTAATGACTTCATGGACTGTTTTACTTCATATAATATATTAAAAACAACATTTTTTCTCTTGTGAAAAAAAAATGATTAATGTTTATCACTCTGCCTTCAAAACTAGTGATGCTGGTCTATGTTGCTGGTTTATTGATATGGTCTGATGGTCTTTTTATATTTTGGACATATCACACTCCTCACATGATTAGCGTTTTTCTCTGTTCAAGGATTTTAGGTACTTTAATTTGTATTTGGAACAATGGACGTCGGTACTCTATCTGTTGCTTTACTATTCTACATACTGCTATTTCACTTTCTTATAGATGCCTCGGGCATATTTGGATGCTTTCTCGGATTGTCGATAATCTCCATGTGGACCGTTACTGGGTTTTATATCAAGTCGTTGTATGTGACATGGGGTATTTTTCTATCATTGTCTGGGGTGGGACTTCCACTTTTCTGGATGGATATTTGGGTTCCAATCTTAAGATGTGAAAATGTAATGACTTCATGGACTGTTTTACTTCATACAATATATTGAAAACATCGTTTTTCTCTTGTGAAA